>JAQJVL010000731.1:15000-408874 GCA_035578905.1 Stictocephala bisonia
TTTTTTTTTAAGTTTTTTTTAAAATTAAAAACACAACCCTTCCATTTTTGGGCACCTAAAGGTTAAGACATTTGGCCCTTTGGGGAAATTATCATCATGTTTTTTTATTTGCATTTTTCGCATTTTTCAAAAAGGGATTTTTTTGGGTTTGTTTTTTTTAAATGGGGGCCCCCTTTGCTTTAATTGGGTGCCCTGCTTTTTTGGGGAAATAAAATTTTTTAATTAATATTGTTAGAGAGATTGCGGGTTTTGTGTATCCCCTTTAAAATTTTGTGTTTTATTTTTTATTTTTTTCATTCTTTTTTTCATTTCTTTTCTTTAAAATTTTACTTTAGACCGACCCCAAAAATTAAAAAAAAAAAGGTTTTTCTGAGGGGTCCCCTAATATTAATGTAAAAATTTAAATTTATAATTGAAAACTTATAAACTACATCTAACAAATAATCTAAAACTACAATAATTAATAAACATTTACATTTAATTTGTGCTAGGATTTACCCAAACATAAAAACCCAAAAAAAACAAATTCCCACCTTTTGGAATTTTAAAAATTTACTTTTCAAAAAACATATTATCTATGTATATTTCTTTCAATCATTTTTTATACTTAAACCGTCTCAATTAGCATCAATTGTCACATGTTAAAAAGGCCCTCCCATTTATTCTGGTCAAGGCCAAACCTTAAAAACCCAAAATTTTTACAAACGGGAAAAATTTAAATTTTAAAAACCTCCCCCTACAAAACCAAAAATTGCTTTAAACCCCTTTTCATTGGTTTAATGAAATTGCTTGACTTTTTAAAACTTTTAAATTTTTTTTTAAACAGGAAAAACTACGTAATAGGGTTCTTATTTTCAATAAGGGTCAATATCTGAAAAAAAAATTCCAAGACCTATTCAGCTAATTTTTTTAAATTTTTTTGGCCATATGTTAGCGCTGAAAAAATTTTACAATCCCAATAGTAAATTTTTAACCCAAATTTTGTAGCTTAACAAAAAAATTTGAGCTTCTGGCAATGAAAAAAAATATTTTTTAATTGTGTTTTTAAATTTAAAATTTTTTTTCCATAAAAATTTTTGCATAAATTTTTCAGGGGTTTGTGGGTTTAAGTACCCCAATTTATTTACTGTAGTTTGCTTTTTAATTTTTAAAAGGAAAAAGGGAAAAAAATATAAACAATCCCAAATTTGGGAAAAAAAAGAGGAGAGAGAAAGGGTTTCCCAAATTAGTTTTGAAATAAAAAATCGTGTAGTTTTGTAAAAATTTTAAGGGAAAAAATTTTTTGTTAAAACCCGGAAACATAATTTTTAAAATATTATTCAGTTTTAAAGGATCCCCAAATTTTTTAAAAGTTATGGGCAAATTATGAGGGCCGTGGAATGGTTTTGTTCAACCATTGTTTACTAATAAAAATGGGGACTTTTCCCTCGAAAGTATTGTTTTTTAAAATTCCCCCTTTTCCCCGGGAAATTTAAGGGGACCTACGCTTTTAATGGAAATCGGGAACCACGTTTTGTGTTGGCCTAAAATTTTAACAAATTTGACAACCCCTAAACACTCTTTTTTTTCCCCTTACACAACATTTTGGAACCTTGCCCTAACATCAAAAAATTTGGGAAAACCCCCCCGCCTCTTTTGTTTGTGCCCAAATTTTGATGGTAAAAAACCCCCCCGGGGGGAACCGGGGGACCCCGTTTTTTGGGTTTTTTAAAAAGGACCAAACATCAAACCTTTTGGGGCCTCAATCTTTTTCCAACACTTGTCCCAATGGCTGGGGTTTACAGTTTTCCCAAAAACCAGTGCCTTTTGGGGTTAAGGGCCTAAATTTTAAAGTTTTTAAATTATTAAAGGGAATTTTCAAACACTATTTTTATTGTTTTTGTTGTTGTATAAAAAATTTAGATGAACCATCCCTTTTATATGGGGGTATTTAAATAAATTTTTGGGCTTTTTATACACATGCATTTCATTTAGATTTAAGGGGGCCAAACCCTTTTCCCGTTTTTCGGCGGGGACGTCACCGATTTTTTGGGTTTTGTGCCCCCCTGTCCCCAGTTTTAAACTCGGGGGGACGCTTTATGTCCCGTTTTTTGGAAAGGATAAAGATAAACGAATAAACTTTCCCATTTTTTAAAATATTTTTTAATTTTTTATATCCAAAAAAAAAAATTTTTCTTGCTGATTTTTTTTTTTCCCCACAATATAAAAGCAACAAGGACATTGCATCCCACTTAAACATTTAAGGGTATTGTTTTTTTGGGGTTCCCAAGGGAAAAAAACCTAAAACCGGGCCATGGGGGGAATTTTTTTGTAGTTTTGGGGTTTTTTTGTATTTTTGCGTTGAAATAGGTTTTCTCAGTGAGTGAGTTCGCTCCTTTTTTACTTTTGTATTTTTTTACAGGAGGTGACCTAGGGCCGAGAGGTAAAAAAGGGGGGGAGAGAGGGGTTTTTGGGGCCCATTTTGGGCACCACGACTTTTTTTTAAAAGGGGTTTGGAGTCTTTTTCCCGGAAAAAAAGTAAACAATTGTGGGGTTTTTTGGTGTTTTTATTTAGTTTTTCTGTTTTCACTTTGGGGCCTTTTCCGGGAAACTCTTTTTATTTTTTTTAAAATTTTTTTTGTAATTAGTTTTTCCAAACCAGAAAAATTTTATCAGTGTTTTGTTTACATTTTATTTTTTTAATTAATTATTAAATAAAAAACTTTAGAAGACTTTTTAGTATTTAAAAGGTTTTCTTTTGTTTTTTAGTTTGAGTCAGTCTTAGTGAGCAGTGTGACAGTTTTGTCTGTGGGAAACAGTAAGAAAATTTTTTTTCACAGTTTTTAATTGCCCAAAGGCCCCGGTTTCTTTTTTGTTAAGTTTAACCCCGGATTTAGAGATTGGGGAAATTTTAAATTTTTTTTAAAAAATAAAAAACTAAAAGTGACTTTTGATGTCCGATGGGGAAGTGTCCCAATGGGAGAGTTTTTTTTTCCCCCAACAGCGGAAGGTCTGATTAACAAAAAAATTTTTAAAAACAGTGATGGAAAACAAAGAGAGCTCTTAAATTCTTGCATTCTTCTTCAAAGGCAAAAAAGTCCCCGTTTTTTTTAAATAAAAAAAAAATTGGGGGGGAATGAAGCGGAAATTGCGGCACCCAAAAAGGGACAATGCCCTTTACCATACGTTTGCCAAAACCATAGTTAGATAAACCCAGACTGAAATTTCAAGGTTTGGGTTGAAGAAGATTTTTTGACCCAAAATTAACTTGTGCTCGCACAAAAAAACAGAAGCAATAGTTGTCAATGTTCTGCGCCATATGTAGAAAATTTTAACTAAATCAGAGCTTGAAAAAACTGGGTTTTTTTTCAGTATATGTTGATGTTTTAAAATTTTTCCAAAAACAAAAAATTTTTTCCCTATTTTGGGCCCCAAAAATTTTCCCCATCCCGGGGTGTACAAGTAAAAAACTACTGGGAACTTAAAGCTTTTACCGGGGGGAAACGTCAGAAATAAAAACCCAAATTTTTAAATTCGGGTTCTTAAAAATTTTAAGAAAATTTACTGATACAATTTGGGGGGGTTTTGGTTAGAAAAACCACAAAAAATAATTTGGGGGGTCTGCCGAAAGGGTACTCGAAATTTTTATATTTCAAATTTAAAAGACTTTTTTGGAATCAAAATTTTTGGGCCCTTTGGTTGTGCAGCCCATTAATTAAACAATGCGATCCAAACAGCTGCATAAAATAATGCCGTGGATATTGAAGTTAAAATTGTGAAAGATACACTCATTTTTATTTTTATCCCAAGAAAGGAAAGGGAAATTTTTTTAAGGAATTTTGCGGGGGAAGCCTTTTGTACAAAAATCACAAACTCCTTGGACAGCAAAAAAAGAGGGGCTTGCTTTAAAGCCAGCTTTTTGGAAAAAAGCGGGTGTTCCAGCTCTTTTTTTGCCTCCCCAAAGAGTTTTTTTTTGTGACCAAGGGAAAAGTGCCCTTGAATTTATCAAAAAATTTTTTTTGAAAAAACCCAAGCGGGCGGGAAATTTTTGGTTTTATTTTTTATTATACCCAAGTCATGCAAATTTTTTGTTTCCCAGTACGGATGGCCCAGAAGGTTTCTTTTAAATAACATTTTTTTTCCCAGTTAAAAGTTGAAATTTTTTTTTAGCTGTTTGAGAGAAAAAAAAATATGTTGAGGGGGTAAAAAAAGTTTGTTCCTTCCAATGTAAAGGAAAAATCTTGTTTAAAGGAAAAAATTTAAAGGAATTGTTGTTTTAAAACTCCCATTTTAAATCCCCAATCCGGGGTTTTT
Organism: Stictocephala bisonia; assembly: GCA_035578905.1. NCBI lineage: Eukaryota > Metazoa > Arthropoda > Insecta > Hemiptera > Membracidae > Stictocephala > Stictocephala bisonia. The sequence continues at coordinate 19,294 of JAQJVL010000731.1, forward strand.
TTTATGGACATCTTTTTACGTATCTTAATAAAAGGGGGGGGCCCTTTCGCCCCTTGGGAAACCTTTTTTTTGGGGTTTTGGGGTTTTGGAGATACCCAGCAGGGGAAAAGTGGCGGGGTTTAAAGGGAAATGGAAGGGGTTATAAAACTTGCTGAAAATCAGTCTTTTATTGTGAAAAAAAATTTTTGATAAATATAAAGGGGGTTTAAAAAATAATGTAACAAAATAAAAATTTGGTCGGAATGGGTTTTGAGTTTGGAAAACTTCGTTTTGACCAAAGAAGGGTTTTAGGGGTATTCCTCCTTTTTTAAACCAAAAGAACATTCCATACAAAAAATTACGTTACATCGCTGATTTGGCTTCTGTGTCTCCCAGGGAAATTTTTAATGCCCCATTTTTAAAACGTGTTTTTTTAAGGAAAAATAAATCTTTATTTGGACTAAAAATTTAAATCTAAATTGAATTTTTCCAACAAAAAGGGGACCCTTTGCTTTTTCCCTGAAGTACAATGTTGGCCAAAACTTGTGTTTAATTTTTCCATGACAAAATAAAAAGGAGAAAAGCTCCCCTTAAAAGGGCATCCCATTCATCAAAAAAGTATGCCAAATTTTTGGGGGAAGGGTAAGCAGTGGACTATTTTTTTATCTTGTTTTTTATTGAAAGGGTGTTGGGGAATTGACTTTGAAAAATTTAAATTTTTTACCAATTTCCCAATTAACCTTTTTACAAGTTTTGGTTATAAAAAAGGGATGTTTCAAAAATTGTTTACATGTATTCCAATTAATTCTGGAACCATTTAAATTTAAAATTCAGTTGTTTTTCTGTGTAATTTTCAATATTTTTCAATTTTTAAAAATGTGTTTTTTTTTTTTGTTTTTATTTTTTAAATTTTATTTTAAATTTTAACTGATTTTTTCCGATTAGTTTTAATTTGTTTTTACTTTTATTTCCGGAAACATTTAAATTTTTTTAAATACTTTTTTTTTTCTGTGAATTTTTGTGCAAAAAATAAAAAATTTAAAAGGAGTTTTTGGGCTTTTTAGTTTTTGGTAAATTTTTTTAAAAAATTCCTTTTAACATGGTTGGGGGGGGACCCCCCTAAACCCCTATTAATGTTTTCCCGGGTTTTAAAGGGGGTTGTGTTTGGGGGGGAAAAAAAATTGTTTCAGACTTGACCCCCCGTTTGCCCTGTTTTTTATTTGTAAACGTCTTTAAACAATTTTGTTTTTTAAATTTTTGGCCTTTACCTGTACTATTTAAAAATTTGCGACTTTTAAAAAAGGGGTTTATGTTAAAAGAAAAAGGGGAAATGGGGTTATTTTAAAGTGCAAACCCAAGATTTGTTGATTTGGGTTTGTTAGGGAAAGGGGTCTTTTTTCCAATTTAGATTAAAAATTTTCTTTATAAAGAAATTTAAATTTTTTTTATTAAAAATTTCCCTCGCTTGTTAAATGGGTTTTTTGAAGGCTTTTTTTGGGTTACTGACTTTTTTGGGGTTATGATTTGGAAATTTATCCCCATCATTTAAAGTTGAAAAGCCTCGACCACAACCCAATATTTTTTAAACCTTTTTAAATAGGCAAAAGGTGCTTTTTAATTCAAAACATAAAAAACTTTTAAATTTACCTTTTAAAAAGGGTTTTAAAATTAAAAATTTATTAGAATAGGGGGCCATAAAATTTTTTAAAGTAAATTATGTGGATAGAAACAAAAATGAAAAGGGAATAAAAAATTATTATTAATTTATATTCCAAAGGTTCCTTTTTTTTCTGCCCCCTGAAAACTGCTTTTGGGTTTGTGGTTTTTTTAAATCATTTCTTTTTTTCGGGGGGGGCCTCCTTCTGTTCTCTGGATTCTTGCTCTATGATACACAGCACATAATTAGAAGAGCTGAAACTTTTCCTGTATATTGGGTCATTTGGCCGTTTGACCCCCCTTTTTTTATTAAAAGGGGCTAAGTATTTTTTTTTTTTTTGGGTTTTTAAACTATTTTTTTAAAAAAATTTTTAATTTTTTATAGCAGAGTTTTTAGTCCAAAAACATAAAAACAAATTTTTTAAAAGTAAAAATTCTGGTTTGGGCCCATTTCAGTTTTCAAAGTTTTTTAAAATTGTATGATAACCCCAAGCTGCCCCTTACGTTTTAAACATGTAAATAACAAAATTTTAAGCGGGGCCCGGGGGGGGGAATTGCGTCAAGGGTGTTTGGAAATAGAGTGGAGGCTTTTTTCAATTGAAAATAAAAAAAAAGGTTTTAGCTGGAATCAAAGTTTTTTATTTTTTAAAAACCCCACTTTTTTTTAAGGGAAAAACGTGGAAAAAAAATTTGTATTATTTTTGAACCCAAAATTTAGCCCCCATAAAAATTACATCCTAATTCAAATACACTAAAAGGTTTCAGTTTGGTTTTTTAGGTAGTAAATTTTTAAGGCTTGCAACTTTTTTGGGAAAGCAACTTTTTTTGGTTCCCTTTTTATAAAATATGTTAAAAACAAATAACAAAAAGATTTTAATTTTTTTAAAACCAACCAAAACTAAAAGTGCCTACAGTTTTAAAATTTAGTGTTAATGCTGGTTTTATTTTTAAAACCCCTTCCTTTTTCCTGAATTTAGGGCCAAAATTGCCCGTTAAAAAGGAAAATTTTTAAATTTGAAACCGTAAATTTTTAAAGGGTTGGGAAAGATGGCAGTCATATGACGAAATAAATTCCAAAAGATAGAGGAAGATCCAAGAAAAATCCATTCACCGAAAAATTAAATTTTAATTCTATTTTTTGAATTTTTATTATTATCTGATGTTTGCTTTCCCAAAGATTTGCTTGCAAGTGTTTTTTTAGAGCAAGTGCCTTATAGATTGGGGTTTTTTGCTTGGTTTTATTTCAAATAAAAGGGGCTGATTATTTATAACATCCTTTAAATTTTTTGAATTATTTTTTAAATTTTTGTTTCCTTTTAATTTCGGGGATGTATTTTCATTTTTAGGGGACACAATCAACATTTTTCACCCGAATTTTAGTCTATTGATGTTTCTAAAAAACAAAAAAAAAAAAAATCTTCAGGGGAAATAAAATTTTCCCAAAGTAAAACTTCAAAAGTATTGAATATTTTTTAAATCTCCGGGTCATTGTTAATATCCATTAAAATTCAAGTTGTTTATTCAGATTTTTCCTCTTTTGTATTTTAGTAGGCTTTTATATAAATTGTTGATTATACCTTAATTATAAAGATACACTAGCTCACATGCATTAATTATATCGTTGTATATCTTTTTTAATTATTAGTAGTCAAAATCTGAGAAGAATAAAAGACTAAGACTGTGCTGTAAAATAATTGTAAATAAACATATGTTAAATTAGTTAACTGCGCTTTGATTTAATTAAAAACCCCGAAAGCCATCATTAAAAAATTGGAAAAATTTTTTCATATTAGTTTAAAAAAATTTTTTTTAAAAATTTAAATTTTTAAAAGGGTTTTGTTTTTAAAATTTGCTTTATTTTTTGGGGGTTCTTTTTTTTTGGGGAAAATGAAAGGCACATGCCTAAATACCTCTTTTTTTAAAAACCTTTTTTTGGGGGTTTGGTTTGGATTATCTGCATATCATCTTGATTTGGTACATCATCTCTTTCCTTTCTGAAAGGTTGGTTTTTTCCTTTTTTTTTCCTTTGCATATCAATAAAAATTTTTTTTGTGACAAAATTTAAAATATTACATTTTTGTTTATATTATTAACATTGAAAAGTACATAAGTTTTCCACTTTGTTTCCTAACTCTTCAAAAATTTAAAAACCCCACAGCTGCCCATGCTGTTTTTTTATTTTCATTGTTTTTTTTTAATTAAATTTGCTGACGGGAAAGGTTTTGTTTTCATTCAGTGCGGCTTGGTAGCCGGCCCGACAGCAGAACCATTTACTGTTCAAAGTTTTAAATGGGAAATGTAGTTTTTTTTTTGTATTGGGTTTTGGTAACTACTCGGGCATCTTTGGTTTCCGTATTTATGCCCAATTTTTGGGGTTCCCCTAGCGTCAGTTCGCTGTTTTGGACAGTTTGTGCTGGTCACGCCCACTTTCTCCTAGTCACTTTTTGTTTTTTTTTGGGGAAACCCGGTTTTTTTTGTTCATGTTTTTTTGGTATTTTTTTAAAAAAAACTGTTGTAAATATGTTTAATTCATTTTTTTGGGGAAATTATTTGTTTTATACTGACCCAATTTTCAACCCCGGGGCCCGGGTCCGGAGGGTAACAAAAAAAACGACAGAATTCTCTTTTTGCAAGGGGAAAACGTTGCCCAAAGTGACATTGAAGAAGTGAATTTTTTCAAAACCAAATTGTAGGATTCTGGTGATTCTGTTTGTGTTCACTGATAAAACGATCCCCCAAAAAATAAAAATCAGCTCCTCAATGGTGATTTTTTTCCCCAACACCCCGGGTAATGCGCCCTTTTAACAAAAAACCAAAACTGGGAAAACACTTCCCGGCTCTTTTCCGGGTAAAGGTTTAAAGAAATTTGGATTTTTTTTAAAATTTTTTATTAGATGGGGGTTTTTTTTTGGAAAGAATTTTTGTAGAAACACAAAACAAAAATTTTTTTGGAAACGGGTTATTCAAACCAACTCTGCAACCTTAGAATAAATTAATGGATGGATTTGACCTTTTGGACCGAATTGGGGAAAGGATTTTTTGGGGTTTAAATTACTAGAAAAGGAAAATTTTAAAGACAAAACCCAAAAACCCCCAAAAAGGTTTTAATGGGTAAAAACAATTTTTTTTTTAAATTTTCAAAATTTTTTTTGTAAGCAGGCAGTTCTAGAAAACCTTTTTTCGGAATTTTATATTGCTTTGCTTTGCTTGTTTCTAAAAACCAAATACAAATTAGGGGGACAAAAAATGAATAAATTTAAAAAGAATCAAGGAGCAATCGTAGTTTTATTTTAATAACAAAAATAACCCCAAATTTTTTTACTCCCTCCAAAAAATAACTCTAACAGTTTAAAGGTTATGTTTTGGGGGGAAAGGAAGGCTAATCTTCGGCAGTACTTTAAAAAAGGCAAAACCCCATAAGTAGGCGAAAAATTATTTTACTTTTTGTAAATCTGGGGGCCCAAAAATATTTAAAAATTTTTGGGTTTTTACGGGGGTTTCACAAAAATACGTATTTATTTGGGTTTTGTAGGGAAAAATTCCCAGAAAACTTTAAATTTTTACATTTTTAAAAAAGAAAAAACTTTTTCCAACGGGTTTAAAAATTATAGGGGAAAAATTTTTTAACAATGGGTTTCATTTGTTTGGGGGCTAGGATTTACTTTCCCTTTAAAAAATTACTTATTTTGGAAAACCTTTTCAGGAAAAAAAGGACCCGTAAGAACCCTTACCACCCAAGACGGAACCGAAAAACCGAGGGGAAAACAGTTGCAAAAAAAAGGGGAAAACGTGTTTTTGATGGGCAAGTGGAAAGAAAAGTTTACTTTTTTTAATTTTTCCCTTTAACACAGAGCACGAAAATGGAGGGACTGGTTCGTAGACAAAGGCAGAACTTTAAAACCCAAAAACCACCCCCCAATGTCACTTTAAAAAACCCACTTTTTATTTGTGGGGGGGGGGGGGGATGGGGGCAGCCCCAAGATGTCCCCCTTATTATCCCGCAAACAAAAGCCCAATGAGAGGTTTATGGGGCCCTAATATTTTTTAAAAAATTTAGGGAAAAATCCCCCTTTATGAATTCCCGGGCTTTATGTACCAAAATATAATTTTCCTTTAAATTGGGAATTTAAAACGACTGTGATCTTAAAAAATCCTTTTTTCCCTGACCCCTAAAAAGAAAACGGGGCCCACGGGCCCAAAACGGCAAAATGAGAAAAACAAATTCACAAATTTATTGTGGAAAAAAGAGAAATTTAAATTTAAAAAAAACAAAATCGCGGGGAAGGGGGCCGGGGGGGTTTTGGGGCGGGGGGGGAAAAATTTTAAAGGGGGAAAAACCCCCTAAAAAAACCAAAAAACTGATACTTTTATAAAATTGTGCAATGACAACCCGGGTCTGTTTTTTAAAACAAAATTGTTGTTTTGAAGCCTACCGTGACAATCTGTAAAAGAAGAAAACTAAGGAGGGGTTGTATATATAAATAATGGTTGTTATCATTAATAATGTTATAACAAATTTTAAAAACTTTTGTTTTAAAAAGGGGGCAAGGAAAGAGCCAAAGGGGTTTTTGTTTTTTGGGGGAAAAATTTTTTAAGGCCCACTAGGAAAAAACTTTAAAAAAGAAGTAAAAATAAGGGGGGAGGTGGTTTTTGGGTTGTTTAAATATGTTAAAAAAAAATAGTGTTTTTTTTTTATAAATAAACTTTTTCAAATTTTTTTTTTCCAAATTTTAAAAATTTTAATTTCCCCATATTAACAACAAAAATTTAAAAAATTTAAAAAGGAACCCACAAAAGGTAGAGCCTTTTGTGTTGGGGGGGGTGGAAATTCTTTTAGGGTTTATCTCAGCTTTAAAAACCCTTTCAATGTTTAAAAGGGGGCGTTAAAAAAAAAAATATTTTTAGGGCAATTTAGAGTTGTTTTTATAAAACCCTAGTATTTTGAGTTGGGCAATGTGGTCAGTAGCCAGCGGGCCCCTGAACCCCGTAATGGCCTGGGAAAAATACCCAAAATGAAAAAAAACATCATTCCAACCCCCCATTTCCCCGGGGTTTTCTTTCTTTTCAAAGGGAAGGTTTTTTATTTTGGGAATTTTTTGTTTTTTTTGCCCCCAAAAGGGCCCAATTTTAAACTGTATATAGAACTTTTTGCAGTAAAAGTTTTTTAAAAGATCGTTTTAAAAAGTTTTTAGAAACTGAGAAAAAAACCTACAATTTTAAATAACCCCTTGACTCTATCAATTTAAATTTTAAAAATACACAAGCAGGGTTTCTTATCCCAATTTTTAAAAACAAAGGAAAATGTTTAAAACATTTGTAAAAATTTATGGAAAAAAAATACCCTTTTTTTTGAACTAAAGAAAGTTATATTTTTTATAATGAGACTGCCCTTTAAAAATTTTGTTAAAGTGTACCAGAAAAATTAATTTAAACCTTTAATTTTAAAGGTCAAAATATTTGTTTTTTATCTTATATATATATATATTAATTATTATATATATAAATTTATATATTTTTTATATTTTATATTTATATTTTATATATATATTTATTTTAAAAATATAAATTTTTTAAAGTTTTTGGGACGGGGGGGGACATTTTATTGTTTTTTTTTAAAAAATTTAAAATTTATTACTTTAGTTGCAGAAATTTTTTTTAAAAATTTAATTCTAGCAAGAAAATATTATTTTTTTTATATATGATTTTTTTTAAAACATCACACAAAAAAATCCCCAAATGGGGGAAACTAAAACAAAATAAACTCAAAGTGATGATGGGATGCGGGGTTTGGGAGCAAGCCAGCATGAGGGGAAATTTGGTTTTTTTCACATCATTTATTTGCTGTTAAACCCCGGGGATTGTTCCCAAAAATGAATTTAAGGAAAATTGAAAGCACCTTTGGGGTAAAAAATACGACAATTTTTTGTTTCCCCATATAAAAAAAATTTGAAAGCGGGGGAGTTTTCGGGGAGTTTGGACGCAAAAAATTGCCAAATGTGGGGGTTTGTTCAAATTTTTTTAAAAGCTTTCAAGTGGGTTTGCTTATCTGTTTTTGTTACTATATTTCGGTCCCTTTAATTTATTTTTTTTTTATTGATTTTTTTAACAATTTGAAAAATTGTTTAATTTTTTTAAATTTTTTAAAGGGACTGTTATCCCTCCCGGAAAAAGTTCCGTTTGGATAGTTTTAATTTTTACCCCCCTATCAGCCGACCAAAAACTAAAAAGGGGTTTAAAGGGTTTCAACACAGTTTAAGGAAACAAACCTTTTTTCCCCCCTTTGGTTTAGGGGGTGTCCACGGGGTTCTTTATTTGGTCCCCCAAACGAAACTTCCCCGAAAATTTTTTAAATGCCTTTTTTCCCCCCTTAAAATATGTGGACCACCCCTAACCTTTCATGATGCTGGGGAAAAGAGTAATTCAAAATAATGAAATTGGCGTAAACTCCTTCATAAAATTTTTAAAGTGGCCCTTTTGGACTGCAAGGGGGAAATTTTTCCCTTTTTAAATTTAGAAAATGCCAAAAATCCTTGGGCCCTTTGGAAAAAAAAGAAAACCGGGAAAAAGGGGAAATTCACAATTATTTTCCCAAAAACAAGGTCGGGAAAAAAAAAAATGGGAAACCCCCTTTTAAAAACTTTTGGAAAAAGGGGCTTTTTAAAAAATGGGAAAATTTTTACCTTATCATAAATTAAAAAAGAACATACTTTTTTAAACCCCCTTTGCTTTCATTTTCAGCGGGGCTTCCCGTGAGGAAGTTAAAATCTAAAAGTAAGCCCGATTGAATTTGGTATCAAAAAAGAAAATTCTTTTAAGAGAAAATTTAAACACCCCCAAAACCCGACCCTTTTGGAAAAATTTATCCTTTTAAAAATAGTGGTCTTTTGAATTTTCCCAAAAAAAAACTTTAAATTTTAACCCAAAAAATTTTTTTCCCCCTTTTAAAGGTTTTTAATAAATTTTTTTGGTTCCCAAAAAAAATTAAAATTTTTAGAAAAACCAAAATTTTTCAAAAAAAATTTAATTATCTATTGAAAAAAATCACGTTGTCAAAGTGTTTCTATTTTTTCCATTAGTCACCGCCTTGTATACTAATGGTGACACAAGCTAACTTCCTAGCATTAAAAAAAGGATAAAAAAAGGGCTTACCCCGGGACAAATTAAAAAGTTAAAACATTTAACTTTTGTTTTAGGGCCCGTATACTTTAAAGGTGACACAAGGTACTTTCCCTGCCCATTTAAAAACTGGTAAAAAGACTTTGGACAAATTTCGTAAAAAAACCCAAAAAATTGGACTTTTGTTCCCCAAAAAAATAAAAAATAAAAATAACCTGTTTCTGCGGGGGAAAAAAGCCTTTTTTTTTCACTTTTTTGAAACACACCTAAGATAAGGGGAAAACCAAAAATGGGAGAGACTGCCAAAATTAACATCCAAAAAAAGACTTTGTGATCCGAAATTAAAAAACAATTGTGACCCCCCCAACATTTGGAACCCCTGGAAAATTTTCAGAGTTTCTTTGGGGGCCCCAAAAATATTGGGTTGTGGGTTTTTACACATTTCTGTTAAATAATGATGTGGATGGGTTTTAAAAACCAAATCCCGGAAACCAAAAATATTCCACCCCCTATAATAGAGGGGGTGTTACACCCTCCCAAAATAATTTAACCCCGACCCCTTGTTATGAGAAGAAAAACCCGTACATTGGTTTTTAAAAATATTCAATTAACCCACCACCCCCAAAGGAGGGGCAAAATTTGGGCGGGGGAATGAGGAACTGCAACTACGGACATGGGTGTTGGGTTTTGGGGCCAAATCTTATCCATCAAAAGGAAAATTTACCCCTCCAAAAAGGGGCGGACTGTGGCAATGTTCTTTTTAAATATAATTTTTTTTGACAATGTTTTTTCAATTTTTTGGGCAGGAAAATAATGGGTTTTTTGTTTTTATTCATGCTGATATCATTTTTTTAGGTACTTGTTTAGGTTTTTTTTTTAAAACATACTGTTTAAATTTGTAAGTAACCCTTTTTTAAACCCTATCAGGCAAAAATTTCCCCCTTTCTGGCGGCCATTTTTTGGGATTATGAAGCTTTTTTTAAAATCTAAACAAATGTTTTACTTTTTAGGATGTATTTTTAAAATCATTTTGGGTTTTCAAAAGTTTTAAGAGAAGTTTTCTAAAAAAAAAAATTGGCATGTTGTAAAGATTTTTTTTTTAGTTTATTAAAATAATTTTAAATTTTGGTTTTATAAAAATTTTAAAAACAGGGGGACTGACATTTGAAAAAATTGTAAATGTTGTGCTCTTGTTTTGATGATTTAAACAAATTCTTAAATGTTATCTTTGGGTTTTGGGAAAATTTTTTATAGTTATGTTTTAAAAAATTTTTATTTTTAAAAACCCTTTTTTATTTTTCCATTTGGTTGTTACAAACTGCCCTTTAAAGTGCGAACGGGACTATTTTGTTTCCATTGGGGGAACACTTTTTTTCAACTATTTATTTGAAATATGTTTTTGTATAAATGTACAAAGGGATTTCATTCCTTTTTAATTTTCCCAAATTAAAGGTGAACCAAATTTTTAAAACTAATTTATTTGGGGTTTTGTAGGAAATTTTTATATTTTTACAAAAAATTTTTTTAAATTTTTGAATTAAAATTTGGAGAATTTACTTTTTAAAAATTTTATTTTATTTTAGCATTTTAAAAAATTTTTATAATTAAAGGAAAAAAGGGTTTTAAATTTTATCTTTTTTTTTTAGAAAATTAAAATTTTAAATTTTATATTTACAAAAAACACAAATTTAAAAAAAAGGGGTTTCGTAGCACCAACAAACCCGTAGTATTTTGAAAAAAACAAAATGTTTGAAAGAAAAACCCCTGATTACGTCAGAGCTCGGAAAAAATGACATAGTAAAAAAAACCCAACTGATCAAACAATTCTCCCCCTATGTAATTTGGTATAAGAGGTTTGGTTTAATACAGAAAACCCACGTTTTTATTTTTTTGAAAAATTTGGGCCCCACGCAATATCACCCCATTTTTTGGGGTTTTTTGGGGGGGGGGGGGGAAAAAAAGGGGGTTTGGTTTTGTTAAGAATAATGCAAAATTTAATGTATTATAATAAGTTCTGAATCCAAATTTTTTTATTTACATAATTTATTGATTTGAAGCAAAATCAAAAAAAAAAAACAGGGTTTAAGGGAAAATCACTTCTTTACCCCAAAAAAAACTTCACTCGCCCAGTTTTACATTGGCCCCTGAAGGTCCTTGTAAACCGTTGATGGAAAAAATTTAATCAAAAATTTGGAATTTACCCCAAACGTTAGCTCAAATGCAAAATTTTTTTAAAAAGTGGACCTTTTTTTTTGGTTTGGGTTAAAGGGGGGACTAGCAGGAAATTTTTTTTTACACTCTCCAATTTACTAAAACCTTGGACCCCTTTCCCCAATTTTGGAAACCCTTTTTCTTCTGAGCTACCCGGCGGCAACGCATTTAGGGAAAAAAGACATGCCTTTTTTATGTTAAAACGAGTTTTGGTACCCTCAGTCCAGGGGGCCCGGAAAAGTACACTTTGGAAACCCTTTTTAAAGAAAAGAATTCTTTTATTCCTTTTTTCATTAGTACCTTTTTCAGATTGTTTTAAGTTCAATTTATAAATTTTTTAAAATAAAAAATTAAGTTTTTAAATTTTGTTTCATCCTTAACCAAATTTTATCTTTTTTTTTCTCTTTTTTGAACTGCCTTAAAATGTCCATCTATCAATCTAAATTTAGTGTTAATTAACCCATTTGTTTTATTGTTTCACATCCAATGCAGGGTAAAAATTAATCTTATACCTACGGGATTGCCTTCCCTTTTAAACAATTTTATTTCTAGAACCCCCTTGGTCCCTTGTCCTCCATCAATACCAGTTCTACAACTCACTTTACTAACAAGAGTATACCCCATCAAGTTACCATAGGTGAATGTAATATTCCTTCATCTGGATTACAAAAAATTTTCCCCCCGTTTGGGGCCCTTTTGGAAAATGCCTCATATTTTTTAAGAGGTTATCATGTTAAATTGTATTAGAAATGTACACTAAAAAATGTTTAAAGGGGAAAAACCCAGTTTTGATCAAAAACAAATCCCTAAACACCCTTTTCTTTTTTATGTTAATTTAGTGGACGGGGAAGAAAAAATGCTTACCCTTAGTGGGGGCCCTTTTTGCCTTCCCAAACTTTCTGCGTCGCAACTTTGGGTTTTAAATTTCTTTTTGGGGAAAAAAAATATTTTTTTTTATTTTTTTGTCCACCTTAAAAAAAGCGTTTGGGGTTTTTTTTTATGCTAATAATTTAATGGCTGAAATAAAATCAACAATATATTTTATTATTATTTTTTATTTTAAATTGGGCCAAACTCTTAACATAAAAAAATATATTACCCTTTCACAAAACAGGAAGATTTTGGGGCGTACAATTTTTTTAATTTTTCCCAAAAAAAATGTTGAAGCTTTTAAAAAAAAATTTAATCAGTAAAAATTTAAAAAGTGTGATGCTGTATACTTAGTTATAAAATTTTTTTTTTTAGGTATTAAATTAAGGTTTTACTAAGTGGGTGTAAAAATTTTAAAAAAAGTCCTTAGCAGGGGGCGACATAAACTTTCATTTTAAACTTTCTACTGGGTTTAAGAAAAAATTTCTACCAGTTTATTAAATTTGTAACAATAGTTTTCATAATGACTTGTCTGTGCCTGCTTTTTAAAAATTTTTTTCAATTTTCTTTTAATTTTAAAATGGGAAAAACCCCCAAATTGGGGGGCAGATTAAATTTTCCCCTTTAACCCTTTAAAAACAAAAATGAATAAAATAAAAAATATTAAAAAATTACATACATTTTTCCTTTTGAAAAAAAAAACAGTATTTGCAAAAAAGATATTTTGATTTCTAATTTAAATTTGGGTTTTTTTTTAATCAATTCTATTTCTAAGAAAATACAAACTACATTATTTTCAAAACTCAGAAAAGAATTTACGGGTTTAATTTTTACTATTTTTTTTTTTTTTAAAAAAATTAAATTTCTTTTTTTCTTAAAAGTTGGTTTTGGGGAATCTTTTAAAAGGGGGTTTTAATTTTTTACCCTTAAAAAAACCCTATTTGCCTATATAATATGGATTTTTAAGTAAATTAGCGGACCAAATTTCCCGCCCAAAATTTTAAGTCCCCAAATTTTAGTCCACTCCCTATTTTTGTGTTATAACTAGTATTAGTTTTTGTCTCAGGAATACTGTTGGAAAATTTAAACCCCCCCTACCGATGACCGGGCCCTTTTGGGAATGCTTTTTTCACTTTCCCAAAAAACTGTGACGTTGCTTTTGCAAACGTCAAAAACCCGGCCACGGACTAGTCACTTTATAAAGTAACGAAAATGTTTTATAAACAATATATCGGTATTATACAATAGTTGATGAACCAATTTATCGATATATAAAGACCTAGTTGCATTTCACTACGATTAAAAGGTGAAGAGAAGCAGAATGTTTAAGTTCAGTTTTGCCATAATTAAAGTGTAATTTGTGTTCCTTTGTCAAAGAAATTTTATTTATTTATATAATTAGTAGGCTACTAGGGGGTTTGTTGTGTGTATTTTAGAACGTTGGATTTTATAATTTGAAATAGATTTTCTAATGTATAGGAATTATAATACCAAGAATCTAATATTAATATTTAAAAATGAGTACCTTAAATTCGTTGTCATTCCATCACTTGACAATGGCTAAACAAATTCCTTAATTTTTTTTTTAAGTTTTCTAATTTTTCGTAGAATGTTCTTCAGAAAAGAAAAATGAAAAATAAATCACAAGGAAATTGCAACATTTTGGAAAACTAACCGAGGAGTTTTAGTTTGATTTATTTACAAACAAAAAATTAAAGAAAAATGTTAAACATGATGTAAATGTTTCTGCGACTTATTTGTATTTGTTTATACTACAAAACATCTGTTGTATTTTATTTCTAGGTAATAATGGTTACCGTACTGAAATGGACTTTTATATTTAGTCAAAAATTAATGTGCTGTTTGAAATTTTGGTAAATAAATTAATGTTATATTAAGATATTTACCAACATTTCATACAGTATATTAATTTTTAACTTAATGCAACGCAATTATGCCAATAATATTTACATTATAATCCCGTTCATCAAATGGGGTAAAATTTTTAGAGTTCACTCCCGGGAAGGTTTCTGGTGTGGCTTTATTCACATCTGACTTTAGGGCTCCGCCCCACTTGCCTTTTAAGTTTCAATATTATATCCTCATGGAGTTATTTTATTTATTTCATTAATCATCAGCTATTGAAAAAACAAGTGAATTGAAAACTTGAAAAACAACCAAGAGGGGTATCAGGTTAAAGGTATTTTTATATCAATTCCTAGACTATGTTTCTATCAAACACAAAGACTATGTTTGTGGGCTCACTGCTCCAAAACCAAAATTTATTGTAATACAGTAAAAATGCCCCGGCGAGGCTGTAGGCCGAGCTCTCTCATGAGGCCACAGGCCGAGATCGATAAATGGGTTTATAGAGTGTCTTGGTGAGGCCGTAGGCCAAGCTTTTCCAAGATACTGAAGGCTGAACTTCCCACACGAGCGCAAGAAGTAACGGTTGGCACGTGAAGCTACCATAAATGAACTAAAACATTACTGTTTGTTTGTTAATCCCATAGCAAGGCACAGGTAAACACCTAGTATAGTATAAAAATGATTCAAATGTCGGAAAAGAGTATCCACTCATTTATAAATCGTTTTCAAGGTAATATTGATTTTCAGAAAACAGCATTATTCTGGGTTGCAGCGGTCTATATATATATGTTAATACAGGGTGTTGAAAAAGTATGGAACCACCTTCATTTCTTTTAAAGGGGTCCAGATAAATGATTGAGATTTAGTATAACTCTGCAGAAAATATTTTTCTGTCTCTTAACGCAGTTTGTAATTTTTTCAACCTAGAGGAGAGGGACCAGAAAGGATATTGAAAAAATGTTAAATGAAAGGCTATCATGAGTTGCCCATAATTTTTAAGCATATTTTTTTTGAATAAAATGCCATAAGTTTCAAGTAAAAGGAACCACCCTATCAGAAATGGCAACTGGTTAATCTTTCTTAGCAGAGGGTCTTGAAAAAGTACGGAACCACCATCATTTTTCTCAAATGGTCCAGACAAACAATTGAGACTTATTATAACTCTGTCGAAAGTTTTTTTTCTATTATTTGATGCAGTTTATAATGTGTTTTACCTAGAGGGGAGGGTCTGTGGAGGACATCGTAAAAAGTTTAAATGAAATGCTACGATTAGTTGCCTGTCGTTTTAAAGCCTGTTTTTCTGAATAAGACGCCACAAGTTTCAAGTCAAAAGAACCACCCTATCAAAAATGGTGACTGGTTAATCTTTCTTAATTGAGGGGGAATTCAACAAGTTGTAAAAGCCAGTTATGAAGATAGGTATTTGATTAAAGAAATAGAAAATTATTTTAAAACTCTTAGAACAGAACTGGCTTTTACGACAAGTCAAATTCCCACACAAATATCACTCCTAAGAACTTTAACCAGTCGCCATTTCTGATAGGGTAGTTCTTTTGACTTGAAACTTGTGGCATCTTATTCAGAAAAACAGGCTTTAAAACGATAGGCAACTAATCATAGCATTTCATTTAAACTTTTTACGATATCCTCCACAGACCCTCCCCTCTAGGTAAAAAATATTATAAACTGCATCAAAAGATAGAAAAAAAAACTTTCGACAGAGTTATAGTAAGTCTTAATTATTTGTCTGGACCATTTAAGAAAAATGATGGTGGTTCCATACTTTTTCAACACCCTGTATATATATTATATAATCTCCAGCTAAGTATATTTTATGCAACAAGATAAAGTGTCTTAAAATTTGTTGTATTTATTCAATATTTCCTTATTTTCATACACCCCCAATTTGTAAAATACCAAATTTTATCATTTACACAGATAAAGAAAAATCAGATAGTCTCTAGACTACATAAACGTTCTTCCTAGCCATATAGAGTTTACTGACATAACGGGTGATGTGAATAAAAACAAGTGTTAGCTAAAACTTGTAATATTTTAGGTAAATGCTTGGTTTCAAGTGCATAAACAGAGGTAGCATTTACTAAAGATTGTAAGTGTGTAACAGAATATGTAAAACTATGAATGCTCATACTAATAAATTTTACTTGCATTGTTAATTTTGTTATCTTCATCTTACGACAATAATTTCTCAGTTAGTTCAGTACAAATTCATGCATGTGAGAAGTAAATTAAGTGATAAATAACAAATTATTTTATGGAGCAGGCAGGAAGTTAGAGGAAGAGGATGTATTGAAACCTAAAACCGGTCTATACTACCACTAGTAAGTTGTTAAGAATTTCCAAGAATTTGCTAGTATTTTCTCAATTTGTTTATTAACTTCGATTTGAGCAAAAACTTCAGGCATTAACTGCTAGTCTTTACTCACATCACTCAAAGAACTTTCAATTCGAACCTAATGTGTCCTAGATGCATTGTAGAGTAATATAATGTTTATATTAATTGGGCAAAGAATAAATATGTCTACAGATAAGAATGTTGCAATCACTGATAGCTCTGCAGGAGTTTAGTTTTATAGGTTGACAGCATTATAAATTTTAATTGGAATAAAATTTAACAAGGCAGGATTATTATCATAATGAGTAATTATTTGTGTTTAGTTATTTATATAAATTACAATATTAAGGTTTTATGACAAAGATATATTGTTGTGTTACTTTAACTGACAAGGAACTTCTTTTTTAACTATGTAACCATCTAAACTCAAATTGATTCGGGCTAAATTAAATCAAAATCGGCCCATGTGTTACTTTTACTTTGCACTGTGTTTTATTTTATTGTTTTCCTGCTTATCTGTCCGAGTGATTTTCTCTTATTTCTGAATCTTATTTGATGCCACACTTCATTGTTATCAAATAGCTCTCAGTTTCCCTACTTGCCCACAATGGAAAAGCTGCCAGGTAACATAAGAAGCATAGACAGGCGCAGTTGGTTATATGCTCAAGTTACAGACCTAGTTTTTGTCCAAATTTTGGTGATACAATCTACTTAGAATCAGGTGAATTCTGAAACTGACTGAAAGTTTGCTCTTTTTTTTGTAGGTATTTATATTCATTCTTAGGTATCTTATATTGTTATTAAATGCCAGACCATGAAAATTATCTATAGTAGTTGGAGCAGAATTGCCATGTCAACTAACTCACCCTTCATACAACATAAAGGACTATTGTACAACACTTTAAGCACCATGTCCTATTTAACTTGATGCCGCCTTTTTCCAATAATCAAAAGTCTTATGTGTCAGAAAACAAAAATTATTTTAGATATTACAAACTGTATACCGTACTTTAGTTACACATTTTGTTTTTTAATTAGCATAATATGTGTTGGTACATATACAGTACAAGTAAACGTCACACAACACAAATTTATTACAATATAAGCACAAAATGTACAAATATATTACAATACAAGCACAAAATGTACAAATATATTACAATACAAGCACAAAATGCATGAATATTATGGTGATCGATTTCGGTGAACCACGCTCACCTTCCTCAGACCAGAGGGATTTCTTTTGTGAATCCCTCTGGTCTGAGGAAGGTGAGCGTGGTTCACCGAAATCGATCACCATAATATTCATGCATTTTGTGCTTGTATTGTAATATATTTGTACAGTTTGTGCTTGTATTGTAATAAATTTGTGTTGTGTGACGTTTACTTACACATTTTGTAAATGTTTTAAGAAGTTTCATAATTTCAATACTGTTTGTATGTTATTTAAATCTAAAAGATGCACATTTTTATTTAAAATTGAAACAATATTTTTTGCTGGAAACATTAATCTACAAAAATATTTATATATTTAAAATTCAATAACATCTTACAAGCTTAATATTTAATTTTACATTAAAAATGCTCACAGTTTCTTAAATTATTACAACACAAAATAGGGATTCGGTAATAACTATGAACATACAATTATTCATGTACAGAAGCATCAAGGTAAGCTAAATGAGACCTGTATGGTCTCTCAGTCAGCTGAATAAACTGATGAGCAGGCACAATCTCTTATTTGTCATTATTATACAACAACCATGTATTTTTCCAATTTACATATTAAAATTATAACTCAGTTCAATTTTAACATCATCTAAAGGAGTGACAACAATACTATATTTATTAAGTGCTGGTGTTTCTATAAAATTATCCTATATAACCTGCGTAAAGCTAAGCTTAAAGCAAATTAGCTGTGTAATATCACACCACCACTGAAAACAACACACCCCCTCGCAATTATTGCCAGCTTTGAGCAATGAAAATAGGTTTCTATCTAATAATAAGTATTCTTAACAAGTTATATATTACATGATTAGGTGTACAATAATTTATATAGATTTCCTATTGTTTACTAGCTAAGCTATATATTTCTAATGTACTTACAATGTCTTATTTACAATGCAATATAAAACGTTAAGTACCATACTCTAGGATTTTAAAATAAATAGCTATCTTAATTTTAAAATCACAAATGATAAAGGAAACTTCAAGGGACTGCCGTACAATAATATGATTACATATTGCTGACCATAAATAATAGTGTTACGTTTAAAATTAACAATATTTGTGGATTTATGAAATATTTAGTAATTTAAAATAAATGTTAATACAATACTTATAAATACTGTGCTGTATCTTGTCTTAAAGCTAAAATGAAGCTATTTCTTTGGGCAATCTAGGAACAATATATATCCAATCTGAAACATTACTAACTGATTAAGGAATGACAAAATCAAGGCACGTTTCATTATCTATTTCAAAACTTAGTAAAGTAAATTGTATATTAAATGCCTTAACATTATAAAATTAATCAAAACAAAATTACATTACAACACTGAGAAACTTCCTGGTTGTTTTAAATCAGAACAGTAGCAGGAACGCTGTCTATTTTCTTTTCTTAGTCTTCACAAATTTAGACAAAAGTCTATGGTGTTATAATTGTGATTTTGGACAGCATAAAAACTCATTACATTTTTAAATCAAGTAAATATATTTCCAACGGAATGACAATTTCAAACCATTGTAACAGAACTGAACTAGAAGATAATCTTGAACTCAATAAAGCCTTTTTGGCATCAAAATCGGGAATGTATTTTAAAACTATCACATATTTTATGTTTTGAATGGTGTTATGCAAGATTTTATATTCAAAACACTATAAAATCATGTAAAACAATCACACTTGGATTAAAAATAGACTAACAGTTTGATAAATAATACTAACCATTCCTTATTATCTTTCTCTAAATACTAACCCAGTTTGAAATAATAGTTGTACAACAATTTTACTTACATCACTGGACTATGATACAGATTGCAAGTACGTTTCATACATAAGTATTAGAATCCATACTGAAAGTATAATGGCATTGCATCTGTTCGGATGATGACTATTCACAGTATGTTCTATCCGGATCAGATTAAAATAAAAGAACTTATTTCTTGAGCTGTAAAATCAGGTAGGTTTACACTACTATATGCATGTCATAAAAGTATATTGATGCACATCTGCTGTAAACAAAGGCGCATACAATTCTCGACCCCTTTTCGTGCTAATATTATATTTACCGCACCTTCTGTATTATAGAATGTTACATTAGGCACCATGTTTCCGCACAGTGTTAATTATAGTAGTAACCTTGTAAACGTTGCATCAATTTTGTAGACTGTTTATAAATAAAGGAACTCAGGCATGGAACTCCTTCTGAGTCCATGACCTGGGGACCGTAATTGCCGCACAGATCCTTCTGAGCACTTCAGCGTGGTGCTGGCTACGCCGGGTCCTGCAACAGTTGGACCATGTGCAGCTAACTACCGGGCCTCAGTCGTTTGGATGGTCTAGTGCGAGGCGATCACAACCATCCATCATGGTGGGATTATAGCCACCATATGGTGTTGTTGTTGCGACCACCTCGCACTAGACCATCCAAACAACTTAGACCCAGTGGCTAGCTGCGCATGGTCCAACTATTGCAGGACCCGGCATAGCCAGCACCGCACCTAAGCACTCAGGAGGATATAACAGTAAAAGGAGTTGCCTAGTAAGGACTTCTAAGGGGTAAACTAAGGGTGCCCAGTGAGGACTTTGATAAAATAGACTAAAACAAAATTTGCAATAAAATAGAAGTAATAAGGTAGTTGACAAAAGGTCCTGGTTTTCAGGATAAAACTAACAAATGAGTGCCTAATAATGGTACTAAAGTAAATAAGGGGTTAGGTTTAGAGTTAAAATTGTAAACTGACTATAGTCAGTCGGTGACCCAACTGTATAGTGAAGTGTAACTAAAACTTTCTTCCGTTTTCAGCCCTTCTTAAACATACTGTATGTATATAGCCTACACAGAATATAATTTATTTTAATATTGATGACATGACATATTATTTGTTACTTTATCTCTTAAATTTTTACTCAACTGTACATAATTTCAATTTTGAAAAGTTGCATTTGATTTAAATTTTTGAATTTGGTTTTAGTTTGTTGTTGACAATCTTAGTGTGATTCTATTTTATTAATATTAATATATATATATATATATATATATATATATATATATATTTCTTATATATGTATTACAACAAACATAATTATGTTAATTTTATTCATTGAGCTTCTAATTTTTTGCTTTTAAATATTTTTTTTTACTTTTAAATGTGTAACTGTTATAACATAATACTTCCATGTTTTATGTTAGATTAAAATAGCAACCTTGTATTGACGCCATTACTAATCTTAAATATTATGTAAATAAAGAAAATCTTGAATCTTAAGACCTAAAAAACAATAAACTAAAAAGAATAAAGGAATAGAAAAATTCAGATTCAAAAAACTTTAAAAGAAAGACTGCCTGTTATTGAACAGTTAGATTCTGATGAATCTGCCAAAAAAAATCACTTCAGAATTAGGAGTAAGAAAAAACAGTGTACGTGATTTCAAAATGTACACACAAATTTTTACGTATCCTGTGTTTTAGCATTTTTAAGTTAATTTAAAAAGTGCAGACAGCATCTAATACACATAACTTAAGAATCATTGACGATTGAAAGGACATCATTTTCGCAAAGACCACTTAACCTTGTACTCTTGCGTATATTGAATTAATGTTCTCTGGATCGGTTTGCTGCAACATTGATCTTAATATTCACGAGTCCAATGTATATTTGTAACTACTCAGAACTCAAAAAGTTGTTTTAAAATACTTAAAAGAAGATATTTTACTCAGATAAAGATTTAAACTTAGTAATATTATTTCTGTATTATAATCTAATTGTAATTGTTCACAAACACCAGCATTTGTGATTGTCTTTTTTTTAAATTGTTACAGGCATGGATTGCCATTTTCTAAAAGATACAATATATTTTTTAAAGATATGACAATTAAAATAAGATGAAAGTATGATATATTTGCCAGAACATGTAGAGATTCCAATATTTGTTACATGTAACAGTAACACAAGTGACCAACTGGTAAACAAGACCCACTTGCTAAGTGTATACAAAGATACAATGTCAAACAATTTAGCTGGTGAAGTCGTGAGGAAAGCTCACTGATTATACGCTTCTATGGGTTGAGGTTTTATTTTTATGGTCAAAGTGTCTTGTTCTGTGATTTATATAAAATTGTTTCTGAACAATTAAACTTGAGAAAATTGTTCTGATGATGCATAACCGGAATTTCCTTAAGTGTCTTGTTCTGTGATTTATATAAAATTGTTTCTGAACAATTGAACTTGAGAAAATTGTTCTGATGATGCATAACCGGAATTTCCTTAAGTGTCTTGTTCTGTGATTTATATAAAATTGTTTCTGAACAATTAAACTTCAGAAAAATGTTCTGATGATGCATAACCAAACTACTCACAGAGGAACACAAACGCAAGAAATTGGAAATTTTGTTACCCAGCATGAACAAGAGAGAAAAAAGAGAATGCATCGTTAAATGCAAATTCTCTTTTCATTTCAAGAAGTAACCAACGGTAGCAAAATAATAAATCATCTGCTGTAGGACATTGTTTTTTTTTTTTTGGAATTCACGCCACAAAAAACAACAATCAATGCACAACTAACTCTGCTCTGCAGCAGAGCATGTGATCTGCCAAGTGATAAAAAACAGAAGAAGCGTTAAGCTGACAAGGGAGTTCAGTTCTTCTTTAACAACATTGACCTCACACTGCTGTCCAAACCTCGGCTATGATCAACTCTTTTGGGTCTGAAGTTTCGGATCACCCACTCTATACCTCTGACCTTTCCTGAGTGATGATCACCTGTTTCATCATTAACTTAATAAAAAGCTCTTCATTGGCGATGAATAAAAAATTGGCATCTTGGTTGTCAGCACAGGAAGCAAATTTCTTTGATAGAATTTAAAATGTAGACAATGTAGTCAATATACATTTTAAAGCTAGTGCTTTAACCAACAAAAAACTAGAAAAATAAGAAACAAATGTAATATCTGAAAATAAATTTGTTTTTATAAAATATTATTTACATATATAAAGGGTCCCACTTTAAATTGTAACTCATATATTAAACTTTGATATATTACATTCAGCTCTAATCTTAGATAATTATAATGAATCTATTTGTTGCTAAACAAATGCAAAGCAACAAAAACACCAATCGAATCTAATACTAAAACACAGTCAAGAATTTGTTTGAGACTTCTTGGCTTTTGTTTAGTAATTATTGTCAATATCTGTATTCAACCAACATTATTGAGTAATGTTATACAACCAACAGTACATCACGGACTAATTATATATTTACCTTTTTTCAAATACAAATAAATAGCTATAATGAAATGGATTTAAGACTTATATGAACTATATGTATGAGGAGGATATTCTGTGAAACCAGTCTTACTTGATGTTTAAAAAGAAAGTATTAGATATGTTTCATTTCTCATACATTTAGGTGAGACTGACTATCGCTATGAAGTTTTAGATAATTGGCATACATTTGTCTTGCCATGTTTAAAACTTTATTTACTTCATGTTTCCTAACCATTTTGTCAAAATGCATAGCCATTTCATTATAGTCCATTCCAGTATGCATGATTAGGTCTCGGTGTTGGCGAAGAACAGTAATACATAAAAACATTAAAAAGGGATTTCCTCCCCCAAACTCTTTAGGGGGGGGTAGGCTAATCCCCTTGGGCTTAATAGAATTACTTACATCTGTCTCATCACTACATCTAGGCACACTAGGAATGTTACCGTTAATATTTGTGTTTATTTCCTCAAGAGTCCCTTTTCTTCTAGCTAACAAACTAAGATTTACATCACTGTTATTATCTACAGGACTTTCAGTTCTTGGTGAATTTGTGGCTTCACTATTTTCATACTTTTTTAGAAGTCTGATCGGTGTCACTGATTTTATAGAACTACCGTCAGTTTCTATGATTTCTCCAACAGTAAGGTCCATATCTAAGTCAGTTTGTTCGTCGGGCGTTGTTGATGTTCGTAAAGGATTTTCCCACACAAACACTTCATCCCCAACTCCTAATGCTGCCTCAGGCTTTAAACGATCAGTCCCAAAAACATGTCTATCTAAACTCTCCAATTCTAACCTCAATTCTCTTGTCATTGATGTTGTCATTGGAAAATACTCAGTAGA
Organism: Stictocephala bisonia; assembly: GCA_035578905.1. Classification (NCBI taxonomy): domain Eukaryota; kingdom Metazoa; phylum Arthropoda; class Insecta; order Hemiptera; family Membracidae; genus Stictocephala; species Stictocephala bisonia. Next base: position 42,690 of record JAQJVL010000731.1, read on the forward strand.
GTCATCTGGAGAACTTCCATCATCTTCACTTTCTCGTTTTTTTCCTACATCTACAGTTAATTTTTTTACATTCTTATTTTCCTTTAACACATTGTTTTTATCTAAACTAAGAAATTCGTTTAAATTCTTAACAACACGTCCAGATGGTTTCTCTAAAGGCTCTTCAATTTTCTCTAAAGCTGCTTCATCAAGGCTGCTGAATGGTCTCGGTTTGGATGGTTTGATATGTTTGGTTCGTAGGCTAATACCTTCATCCAGACTGAGAGAGGCTCCAGAAGTCTGGCGGCGCAAGGCGCATATCTTGGTATAGGCATTCTCTCGAGGACGAGGGCTAGGAGGCGGAGGTGTTCCACAAAATTCTTGCTCAAACAACTTCAACTCTTTCTCAGGAGCAAAGGGTGGCAAAGAGCTCCACATCACTTCCAGCATTCTTAATGCATCGTCAAATGCAAATTCTCTTTTCATTTCAAGAAGTAACCAACGGTAGCAAAATAATAAATCATCTGCCTGTGAAATAAATAAGAGTGTTAGTTAAACAATACAAAATTGGTTTGTTGTATAATGTGTGGTAGCTGGCATAGCTGGGAGATCACAAATTCATGACAGTTCATCTGCCAGGTTTGTTGTATAATGTGTGATAGCTGGCATAGCTGGGAGATCAAAAATTTATGACAGTCCATCTGCCAGGTTTGTTGTATAATGTGTGGTAGCTGGCATAGATGGGAGATCACAAATTCATGACAGTCCATCTGCCAGGTTTGTTGTATAATGTGTGGTAGCTGGCATAGATGGGAGATCACAAATTCATGACAGTCCATCTGCCAGGTTTGTTGTATAATGTGTGGTAGCTGGGAGATCACAAATTCATGACAGTCCATCTGCCAGGTTTGTTGTATAATGTGTGGTAGCTGGGAGATCACAAATTCATGACAGTCCATCTACCAGGTTTGTTGTATAATGTGTGGTAGCTGGCATAGATGGGAGATCACAAATTCATGACAGTCCATCTGCCAGGTTTGTTGTATAATGTGTGGTAGCTGGCATAGATGGGAGATCACAAATTCATGACAGTTCATCTGCCAGGTTTGTTATATAATGTGTGGTAGCTGGGAGATCACAAATTCATGACAGTCCATCTACCAGGTTTGTTGTATAATGTGTGGTAGCTGGCATAGATGGGAGATCACAAATTCATGACAGTCCATCTGCCAGGTTTGTTGTATAATGTGTGGTAGCTGGGAGATCACAAATTCATGACAGTCCATCTACCAGGTTTGTTGTATAAATGTGTGGTAACTGGCATAGATGGGAGATCACAAATTCATGACAGTCCATCTGCCAGGTTTGTTGTATAATGTGTGGTAGCTGGGAGATCACAAATTCATGACAGTCCATCTACCAGGTTTGTTGTATAATGTGTGGTAGCTGGCATAGATGGGAGATCACAAATTCATGACAGTCCATCTGCCAGGTTTGTTGTAAAATGTGTGGTAGCTGGGAGATCACAAATTCATGACAGTCCATCTACCAGGTTTGTTGTATAATGTGTGGTAGCTGGCATAGATGGGAGATCACAAATTCATGACAGTCCATCTGCCAGGTTTGTTGTATAATGTGTGGTAGCTGGCATAGATGGGAGATCACAAATTCATGACAGTCCATCTGCCAGGTTTGTTGTATAATGTGTGGTAGCTGGGAGATCACAAATTCATGACAGTCCATCTACCAGGTTTGTTGTATAATGTGTGGTAGCTGGCATAGATGGGAGATCACAAATTCATGACAGTCCATCTGCCAGGTTTGTTGTATAATGTGTGGTAGCTGGGAGATCACAAATTCATGACCAGTCCATCTACCAGGTTTGTTGTATAATGTGTGGTAACTGGCATAGATGGGAGATCACAAATTCATGACAGTCCATCTGCCAGGTTTGTTGTATAATGTGTGGTAGCTGGCATAGATGGGAGATCACAAATTCATGACAGTCCATCTGCCAGGTTTGTTGTATAATGTGTGGTAGCTGGGAGATCACAAATTCATGACAGTCCATCTACCAGGTTTGTTGCTCGTTTAGAACTACCCAGCCTGGGGGTACAGTTTTAAAGATTTGCTCTGGACGCAAACAACAACACCCCCACTATATAATGTAAACAACTAAAATTAAAGTGTACATGAAATTTATTGTTCTGTAACACATAATTACTATTATTCCAGAATCATTACTTTGAATTGTTGAACCATCATTTAAACATCTGGATTTATAGTCAACTAGTACTGGCTTGAACAGCTATAAATAATAAAAAGATACACCCTAAAATAACCCTAATAATATTTCGTTTTATAGTTCATGAGACTGAAAGAAAAGTAGATACAGAAATGCTGATCAAACGAGCTCCACACAGAAGAAATGTTAAACTGAAATGTTAGAAATTTGGCAAGAATTTTAAAACTAATATTCCTTTGATTTGTTTGAGATTATTTTGCTTATTTATATAGAACAAAATAGAATAAAAAACTTAAAGCAAAATTAAGGGAAATGATCCTTTCTTACATTTAACCTCTTAAAACTAACATAAAATAATATTTATAAATGAATAAATAGATACACAGAAAAATGTAATTAAATTGCTTTATTAACTACACATAGTTGAATTTTCATAATAACATTAATTCAAAATGTCATAAATATTCTTTAAAAGAATTTGTACCCCACAACTTTATGTTCCTTCTGTCCTTCTAACATTACTTTAAAATAATATTTTCGTTTTCACTTTTTCAGAGTGTATTTCTTGAAAAGGATAAGAAATTCATTCACAGTGTAATATAATTATAGAGGTTGTAGAGAATTTTTCATCTTATAAATTATCAAAAAATATTTCTCTGTTATAAACCATTCTCAAAATACAAGTGAAAACTCAAAACGTCATCTGTGCCCATCACTTCTATGATTCACCTCTTAGGATTGGGGATTTTTACTATGTTTACCCCTTCATATCTCTTAAAAAATATTCTTAATCCAATTTGTTTACCACTGACCATTCATTCTACGTCCCTATTGAGCTCCCATTGATTTCACTATTAATAAAATGATCTGATACCTCTGGGTTGATATGAAAAGTCCCTTATTGTGTGAGTAATGATTTTTAAATTGTTTCAACCATCTTAATGGGTTTAGAAGGGGAAGTGGAGGGTTATAATCTCTTGTTCATTAGGTATCTTGAAATTTGGGCAAATTTTCTTTGGATCTAATTCTACATAGTATTGATCAGTATGAAAAAAGTGTTCAAAATTCTAAATCTACAGTTCAGAGTATGTGCACAATACGAATGTTAATCATGAATTTAATGTAAATTTAATTTATATTCAAATCTGCAAATCCTGTCACTGCATATCTATATTCAAGAATGTATCTTGTGTTATTGATCATAAAATATAGTAAAATAAATGTACAATAAATTCATATTCAAATATCTTAGGTTAGGTTAAAGAGCACTAGGCAAGGAATTAGTATAGTAGGAGACATAGGACCGGCAAGTTTACTTCAGAAGCAACATTCTTACTCCACTAACACCACAGTAGTAGTAAACAAATACAATAATAATACATGTTGCACAAATTGTCAATGCCGCTGGAGTACCAAATATAAATATCTTGCATTTGCAAGATGCAGTTGCAATCTTTTAACTGCCAATCTATGGTTAATATACTGACCTAATTTTAAAATATTTAATAAATTGTATTATTTACCTGATGGGATTTAAGATATGAGTAGAATGTGTTGTCATAATACATAAGTCCCTCCGCCAAGTGCTGGAACCTCTTTGTCATTGTGATTCCATCCAAAAGGAAGTTAGGCGACAGCCGCCGCATCAAAGCACAGAAACAGATGTATGCTTGAGCCTCATCATTCATGGTCACCAGCAAGGGTGAGGCCAGATCTGACATTCCTTGACAATAGCTTACAGCTGGATGGTTCAATGCATAGCTGTTGACAATACACAATAGATCTTTATTCATAAACATAGAGTTTAGAATGTTCGTCAAGATACAGGGTTAATACAAAACAGTTTGTAAAAAAACATTAGGGTATAGTACTCTCACTTTTTATTTCTCAATTTTTTTTCAGGCTACAAAAAAAGCAATTAGGACCATTTTTAAGAAACTGAATCGTTATCATTGTAAAAATCTGTTTAAATCTAATAAAATATTAACATTTCCATCCATACATTGTTTTCACTGTACTGTTTGTGAAAAAAATGTTCTCTATTTAATAACTCAACTGCAACACAATAAAATTTTTTTAACAGAAATATTATTCCGATTCCAAAATATAAAAATGTTTTTTCACCAATCATCTCTTATACAATGGTATCAGATTCTACAACGCACTTCCAGACGAGCTTACGGCTGGTATTGGTTGCAGGTCTTATGGTAATGCCTTGAAGAACAACACAATTATGGCATCCTCTTTTGGGGTTCAGCATCCAATTCTTTGCTTTTAAGAGTATTTCAGTTACAGAAAAGAGCAATCCGTATAATGGCTGGATTAAATAAACGCGAATCTTGCCGGGAATTTTTCAAATCGTTTCAAATTTTACCCTTGCAGTCCCTCTACATATATGAAATGTTAAATTCTATAAATTTAAATTCGGTATTTTTCAAGTAGGAGCAGATGTGCATACTCATAATACGCGGCAACGACATCAGCACAGACCGGCACAGCATCGGCTTCAAATTGCATCTTACCTACCTCAAAATATTGGGCCAAAATTGTTTAATAAATTGCCAAATTTTATTAAACTCGAAGAAAGCCCCAGAAAATTTAAAGCTTTCCTAAAGAAATACTTAGTTCAAGGAGTATTTGTCTGTCAGGTGACTGATTTTGCTTTTATTTATGTAATATATTAATAATAACACTAATGTAGTACATATTATGATTATATTAGTCAGTTAAAATGAGTTAACATACACTATTAACATATATATGATGAATACATAATTATTATAATTATATGACTTTTGTAATACAATTTTTAAATTGTCAAACTACAAATAAATGATTTTGATTTGATTTGATTTGATTTTTCATAGATAAGCATTACTACAGCGTTAGGGATTATCTCTCATGCTAATAATCTTGTGCTTATACTAATGTTAGGCATAAGTGCATATAATAAGTAGTTTTGCAATTGTAATGTTTGCTTATTTAATCCATTTGTATACTAAAAAAAATATATGACGCTAATATGCAGTTATGTAAATTTTTTTTTTTAAATAAAGATAATTTGATATCCAAAAATATTATCTAGGGTTAAAATATTTAAGGTTAGCTATTTACAATCACAATTTGCATATTTTAGGCAACTTCCCAAAGTAATGAGCAAAGTCTTAGAATCTCTATCAATGTTCTTATAAAAAATTGTTAAAAATCAAATAATAAATTAGGATGGTTGTGTGTACAGAATGTACATGTTACCTTTTTATCAGTTTCAAATTTATCCAGATTCATTTAAAAGCATGGCCTTCATTTAAAAAATATTTTATTTCTGTAATAATGTTTACTGCTGCCGAGCACAAGTATATGTATATCGGTACGTATAAGACTCAAATACAACTCAAGCTAAGCTCCTATTCCATTAGTAACCAATTACAATCATTACTTACTGTAGTTAAAAAATTAAATATACATCTAGTTTGTAATAACAGTAATGAAGTTTCATATAAAATTAATAAAATAATTTATAAAAACCCTTACGTAGTGAGAATGTTAAAAAGAGATACAATGTTCTTATTGTCATCACTGCCAGCATAGAAAACGTGGTGTCTGTCTGTACGGAGAACGTCTTTCCTCACCATACTTGTCACATAAGCCAGTTCACCAATCATCTGAAATCCATAAAATGTATTAGCAAGTAGGTCTTAATTACAATGTTTAATAAAGGTTTAATTCTGATGAGCTTAAGTAATGAATTATTAAGAAAAAATGTCATTTTAATCAGTAATATTAATTATTGGTGCGTCTTTTAGAACTAGTAATTTCATGTTTTAAATAAAGTATTTTACAGTAAAATAATTGTAAAATGATTATTACTCGAGTTTGTTTTCGTTCCAAGTCGGCAATTATTTTGGGATCCGTATTTGATAACAAATAATAAGTGGAATTACGTAGTCAATTGGAATAGTGAAATAAATTAAGAATTCTACTGTGTTTTTGAATATTGCTGATAACAATGGAATATTACTGATAACAGTTGAATATTGCTGATAACACCAGTCAATTCCTTATCATGATGTTTGTTATGACTTCCTGTCTGATAGGGTACCTGGCTTCTACAGTCCATATTTTTTATAAAACATTTCTTAATCAAAATACAGTCTTATCTCTTTTTCTTTTATACATTCAAACGTGTTGCATTTTTACTGATTCGCAATCATTGATTTAAATTCAGTTAGTCCGTTGGCACTGTATTCAAAATGCATTACTCAATATTATTTTCATTAAAAAAAGTATAGTTAAGCGTTAATTATTAAAAATAACTTTATTAACATCTATTTCCAACTTTTTTACTGGAAAATATTTTAAATAATATAATAACTCCCAGTGTACTCAATAAATTACATTCTATTGCATATGTTGATACTGTTTTATATATCAATTTTAATTTATTATCTAAACTATAATGTATTTTATACTTGCATCAAAATGCTTCTTCTAAAAAAAATCTGTGATTTATACGATTTATTTATCAATGCTTACTTAACTTTACATTAATTTTTATTTCAGTCTACTCATCCCAAGTTAAAAACTAAACAATTATATATGGCTGTCAGCTTTTTCTAACAATAAAAGTGAATATATAAGTTGTTTTCCATTATTTTATACATTCTTTTTGCGTGTAAAATATATTATTTTAACTGTAACATATTAAATTTTCATAATTTTGACCGGTTACTCTCCCACAACAACAGCAAAGTACAATTATTGGCATTTAAATTTAACGAATTTAATACAGAGTCATCAACTTTCTTTATTACTAGTTTTTCCCATATTTGTCCTTAATTATTTAACTACATAAGTATGCTTAGTCCTAAACAAACTTATTAAGCCCTAAAATTCTATTTCAAAATAACTATGATTTATTGTGCTTTAGGTCTACTGCATTTTTTTAATCCCATCATCTTACATTCCTTATATTATTTTTGATTGACCTTCTTACTTTGATATAAAGTTAATTTTTATAATTTTGTAACATACATATATGATTAACTAGCTAACATTTATATGATCATGTATGTTTTAAATTATCTTTCTTCGTACTAGCAAGATACAATACCTGCTTCTAAAACTTAATCAAACTCATAAACTCTTTATATGTGCATCAAATCGCATAAAATCGAAATTCTTTGAATTACATTGCTGCATTGCACACACCTAATAAAGGTAATCATATATTTGATACCTTTAGATAATCTAGCTTCAGATGATATTCTTTATTATTTTGAACTCTTAAAATAAAAAACTCCTATTTAATTAAATGTACATTTAAATACGCAGGTACAAAATGTGAAAAATGTTAGTTTTACATTGGAAAAATTGAATACCAAGCAATACAATATTAATTTAGTCTTATAAGTAAATTACATATCACTAAACTTAAAAAGTGTTATTTTGCTACAGTTGAAAAATTAACAAATCTGGTATTTATTTTTTACAAAACATCCTGTAAATTACGTCATAATATTTAAAACATTAGGAGAGATAGGACATCAGAAAGCTTACCTGAGAAGACAATTCCACTAACACCTTACAGTAGTAAACAAAAACAACACATTTTGCCATTGACACTGAAAATGTGTGAAAAATGTGTTGTTTCTTTTTTATTTATTATTATTAGTTTAGGTGTTTGTGGACTTGTCTTCTTAGGTAGGTTTGCTGATGTCCTATCTCTCCTAATGTACTAACTACTAATGTCTGGCTTAGTGCTCTTTAAGTAAACCTAAAATGCATAATACTTTTAAAACTATAAAGTTTAACTTATACTAAAGTTGAAAATATGATAATTTAATTATTTCATATTACTTTGCAAACCATAAACAACTTTCTATTTGTATAATCAAACTGGAATATGCATAAAAGTTACTAACACAAACAGTTTCCTTGGTGTAATTGACCCTGAGACATATATGAAAATCACTAACACAGAGTCGTGCAGGGTGTAAAAATTGGTTCGGCATTTAGAGCCCTAATGATAGTGATAGTTTGAAGTGAAGGGGCGGGATAAGACTGGCGGTGATTAGACAGTGAACTAGTTCATTTGAAGATATAGAAGAACAGGAAGCATTCACCTAACCAGCTTAAACAATGTAAGAAAAATGAAATGCAGTGGTTGTAAAAGACTAGACGCAATACCTAAAGTGCGCAACAACAGAATGTTGTTTTCAAACAGATTAATATATTGATCGTTGTATTAAAACAGTTGTTGCCTCAGTAACATCTTTTACTGTCAATTGATCCTAAATCTGTCATGTAAGAAAAATCCTGAAATCTTTTCCGTTAATTCACTACCACTACTTTGGTTGGGTTATGTTTAGTTAGGTTATGTTAGGTTGTTTAGGTTATGTTAGGTTTATTTAGGTTACATTAGGCTTGTTAGGTTTGTTTAGGTTACGCTAGGTTTGTTAGGTTTAGTTATGTTATGTTAACCCTGCGAGTGTGGCACCAAAATTGAGTGTTTTGCAGAGTTATACTTAAATGATTGTTTTCTTGCTTTATAAGTATATAATCATATCATGTTACATGATTCTTTTTGACAGATAATAAATAACGTTCCTATACTAATTTTATAATAGTTTACAACATGTACCTCTATATATTATATAAATAAAAATATTGTAATTTTGTTATTCCAAAAATATTTTTTTTCTGGCATATACAAAGTCTAATTAATAAGATTCAAATAATTTACAATTATAGTTGGTGTACTACAAATGTTATGCAGATTCCAAAAATGTATAGGTTTCTATGGTAACAAATGATAATAAAATGTTTCATGTGTTTTTGTCGAACTATGCACAATAAGTGTTAATGCCGATGTGCACTGTACTCTTATGTAATAAAAGTAATATTATAAATGTTGAAATATAGCCTATAAAAATAAACAAAATCAAGTATCACTAATGAATAAACTATAAAACGAAAACTGTACAAAATAATCAATAAATATCAGCAAAAATATCACTTATACACGCGTTGTTTACCAAGCTGAGATCGTCCGGCGACACGTTGGTTGGAAGAGGACATCTGAAAATGAAATAAGATCAGCTGTTTTATAAAAAACATCTGACATATACATGATGAAATAGTAAACATGGAATTCAAATGGAAAGATTAGAATCTTGACTACAGTTTAGTAGTGAATTCAATTGAATTTTATGGATAGTAACAACGTAAAATTGAATTAAGCAAGCCATGGTAAATTGCGACTCTCACACTCGTAATGGGTACAAGCTTACGCAAATAGGGATGGCCACACTCGGAGGGTTAACCTAAGTTATGGTTATGGTATTGAATTATGGAAAAGACCAAAACCTGAATTTAATGCAATAATACCCGAATTTTTCTTTATGAAATAACAAAACTGGGCAGCAAACTCATACACAAAGTTATACTCATAACTTGATCATGACTTTGCCCATAAATTTTATCTCACTAACTCCTAAAATTGTGTTTCGACTACTTGGTATCATGAATGAACTTAATCCTCCCCTAGTCTCACTATTCTTTTAATGTGATAGGTACTAATAACACAGGAAAGACCTTTTAAGATATTGAAAATAACACATAAACATGTGCTATGAGGGCTTTCTACTTTCTAAGTGTTTAAACATTTTTATTCGTGAAATTTTCTTGGATAACTGGCCAAAAATATTAAAATAACCAACCCATGAAGAAAAATCCATATTTATTATTTCATAACTTCCCACTACTCAGTAGAGTCAGTGATAACAATGTATGTTTCATTAGTGAAGAAGAATGTTTCGATACTGTTGCAGTGAATTAAATAGATACTGTTGTTCTAATTAAATACAAAAGAATTTGCTTTGTATGAATTTAAAGAACTGATTACAATTGGTAGATACATGTATGCATTGAATACTTAAACAATATTTCTACAACTTTAAAACAATATTGTTCTACTAGTATAATATATATAACAACAAACCTACTATATACGAATTTCCCTTGTTAACCTCGAACTAGATAACCATCATTATATGAATACTTGATAACTTAATATTTTTAATCTTGTAATTCTAATATCGATATCTACTATTTTAAATAACAGTTTGTCAAATCATAGTATTTATCAGTAACATTACTAATTTATTTGAGAATCTAAATCCTGTTGTTATCAGTGATTACTTTATGAATATTACTATTCTTCCTCATCTTAGAGTACACTTAATTGGTTTCTATGTTTCCATCAAATCTTAATATACTGAAATGTAACTTTTATCGAGTTTAACATTACTGATTACAATATTTTTTATTTGCATTTCTATAGTATGTACTTCAGTACTCTTGATTTTCATTTTATGTATCATTCTTTCTTGGATCTTCAGGGTACACTTGTAAAATGGTCATATTACTTTTGATCAACAATCTATGTATACAAATACAACCAATTCCGTTGTACACTGGACAATGGTGATTCAAATTTTTTATTTAGCGTAAAATGTATATTTCAAAATGTTTTCATAAAATTCACTGTTTATTTTTCATTTTGCGTTCTAGTTATTCTAAATTTTTAACATTAATTAGAAAAATCAAATTATTTGTTTATATTTACTGAATAGATCTATAAAAAATATCTTATCTATTGATTCTATTTTAATAGTAAATTGCATCTGAGTAAAGCAGCATTTCTCTCCCGTTTTCTAGTATCAGCTACATTTTTTTGATTGGAAATGAATATTTAACAAGTGTAGATTAATGTAAAACACCTCTCAGCATATGACTACTGACTAGTTGACTAAAACGTAAAGTTTGAAGTTACAACTAAGAATGCCAGTCTGACTAGTTTTGTTTTATCCCTGATCAGGATTAATATATTTAACACATCTTAAATATTTTAAACCAAGCTTGTTCCTATTTTTATAAAAATGTTAGAGATGATTTGTTATCCCTGATTATGATTTTATGATATTAAAATGGGGAAAGCCAAAATAAATAAAATATTGAAGTTTTATTTTTTAAGTTGAAATAAATAATACTAAACATTAATAATTTGTTGATAAAAGTGAAATATTTGTGTGATTAATTTGTTTTAACTTCACTAATCGCCTACATGCCTGTACATGAACTTCAATCAACAGGTGAAATATCAACCATCAGCTCAGTTCAGGATTTGAACCTTTGACAGTGCACTCAGTAGTTCAAAGCCTTAACCACTTGAACTGCCTAACCAGCAAAATTTATTTGTTCAAAGAAAACTTTAAATTAAATTTATAGTTTTATTCATAGCTGTATGTTGTGTCTTGATACCTGATTCATTATAAGGCCTTGTAGTCTTGCTTGCCTGCTTTCATTTGGGAGTGGACCAGGTGTTGCTGATTCCATCCATTCTTCACAGTCCTCTTTGCTCTCAGAAAAAGACTTCAAGTCCACTCGCAAATGCAAATGCGGCTCGGAAGAACTAGAAACACATAAACAGTTATATCAGAACTTTAAAATATTTAAAATCAAGAGTTTTTCCTTTTATTTTTTTAAGTTTTTTTTTTTCTTTTGTAAAGTTACACAAAAGCATGCCAATCTTTCCACTTTCATATTTCACTAACTTAACACAGGCATTTTTCTACATTGACTAAAATAGTTTTTTGTCAAAACTCCTCCTTTATTTCTTCATCAATTTTAACGATTAAAGTAAATACTTTAAATAAATTAAATAAAAAATTGCCTTTATTCTTATTTGTGCAATAAGTTTTCAATTGTTCAATATTTTTACCATGAAGAGTACAGGAAGCCCTCAAAGTATGATTTTTGGCCATAAGAATAACATGGAGAGGGATTTAAATTATTCAAAATGTTACAACTGTTAAAATGTAAACTATTATGTATTCATAATTTTAACAGCTGTTAGAATGTACACAATGATGTGTATAATATTAAGAAGGTTAATAGATCCCAATTTTAGTAATACCATTGGGTATTTATATTTAAACTGTAAATAGGTTGAAACTCAAGTACAATGTGTGAGTTACAAGAAATAATTGTACATGTACTGTATTATTATTTTACTTAATATAGCTAACCACTAATATTTGTTGTCAAAAGCTGTATGCAGAGGCCAAAGGCCAAGGTGTTACAAGCGCAGTGAGGGAGGGGGTTGGCACGCGAAGTGTACAGGGGTTTCCCCTAGTAGGATACTAAAAGGAATACTAGGTGACTTTCCAGAATATTCATCCTTAGTCTAGTAAGTTTTCATGTTTAGTCTCCTTATAATCTATGCAACACAGCTAGAATGTATTACGTAAATGTTAAAATGCATATATTTACAGCAATGAAACCCCAGATGAACAATGAGTACACTTCACATATAATCATCAAATTTGATTAAGAAGTGATCAGGACACATGTAAGGCTTTTTTATTCACTCAAATGTATGGTCAAAAACTAGATATACTTGATCAGCAGTGATAAACATTCAATTCAGAAATTCAAATATAAGGTGAAGATTGTTGCACATGTAGTTTTGAGAATTTTGGTCTGGTTCTTTCGCACTACCTTACCTTACCTATGTGACTACTCAAACCTAAGGTTTTTGGCCTCGCCAACAACTCTTCACCATCCGTCTTGGTCCTGTATCATCTCTGGTGTTACATTCAGCCTTCTCATGTCTTTCATTATTTTGTCTCCCCACCATAGTCTTGGATGTCTACCTTGTGGAACACTTTCCTTTATATCCAGTACTTCAAGCTTTCATTATATTTATTGATTTTTCAGGTTTTCCATTGTGTTTTAAAAGTTTCTATATTTGTTGTCTGTCAATGCTAACATAAGCTTTTTTTAAAATCTATGAATAAAATGTGTACACTTTTATTAAATTCGCAGTATTTTGATAATATTTGTTTTAAAATAAATAAGTGATCAGTCTAGTAATGTGCACTATTGATTGAGATTGACTATTGACTGTTAATACGATAGTAGGAAACCACTATTAACTAAACAGTCAACTATTATTCTATAGAGGGGGGAGCTAACTATCGCCGCAACAAACAAGTCAAACAACGTATACCGACTGTTTTATTTGTTCAAGCGCGACTGTTTCATTTGTTCAAGCGCAACTCCTTCATGCGTTCAAAGTAAGACTGTTTCATTTGTTCAAGCACAAATGTTTTATTTGTTTTTAAAGCAAAATCTGTTTGCTACCTGTTATTGAATATCAAAATAGCTTTGAAATTTACAGCTATTTTCTAATTATTTTGTAAAATGTGTTTATTATGATACATGTATATGTATTAATTAATTATAGGCCTAATTTAACACTATATAGATAAATTGTTCATTATTATAGTCCGTGACAAAAAACTATAATAATAATCAGGCGATTGTTATTGTTTGAAATTAAATTATGTTTTTGTTCTTATTATGGCATTCATTATATGAAAATCGTTTAATATTAATAATTTCCATTCTAAAAGTAAGTTCCATTTTTGCATCATCAAATTATTGATGAAATAAATTTTACCAAAGCCTAATTATTTATACTGTACTACAAGATGCGTGATCATAAAAAATGTAATTGATCAATAAACGCGTTAATCATTTAATTTTATATCCATTCATGACAAGACAAACAAAATAGTTATTATTCATGTTACAACATGTACAGCTCTTCGGGTGTTTTTGGTTGCTCTCGGTTATTTATGTTGACTGTTTGCAGTGTTGCACAGTTCAGCGCTTATTCTCATAGGTTACATTGAGAATAAACATGATCATGACTGTTTTCATTCGACTACTGTTGAGGAAATACAACTGAAACGATAGTAAAAGACTATCAAACTATTTGACAGTTTTCAGTGGATAGTGCCCATCACTAGATAGTCGTTGATCTTGGTTTTCTAAAACCTGCTTGGTGATCATCAACCATTTCTTCAGAAAATTGTAACAATCTATTGTACAATATTTTTGAAAGTATATTGTAGGTAGTGCTATTAGTTATTACAATCTAATTTATTACCTTTTGTGTAAATTGGCACTCTAACTGCAGTTTTCCAGTCCTCTGGGATTTCTTCATTTTTCCTAATAATTCGTACTAAATTATGTATTTTCTTGAGGACAATCTGGCCTCCTACTTTTAAAAGCTCTACTGATAGACCATCTTCTTCTGGAACCTTGTCATTTTTTAGAGATTTTAGAGCTTCTTCCATAGACAGTTCTTCTACTTCTATTGATTGTCTCTGCTGTAAGTCTTTATATTCTTCATCTTGATGTCCAATCTCATCTCCAATTAGCAGATTTTCAAAATATTTACTCCATATATCTAGTACCTCTCTTCTGTTTCAGGTTATTTTATCTTCACTGTTTTTAACACCCAACGTTTTTGCTATATAAGTTTTTTTTTAAATCTTACAGAGCGGAAGAAATCTTTGCTATTATTATGAGTTCTGTCTTCCAACGCTCTTCTTATTTGATCTTTTATAAATGTTCTTTTTGCTGCTTGTATCCTTTTATTTACCTCTTTATTAAAGATGTTATAATTCTGTCTGTGTTCTATAGTGTTATCAGAAAGGAAAGATTGTTTGGCTTGCCTTTTTATCAATTATTTTTTGACAGTCTTCAGAGAACTATGGTTTTGTTTTTTTGAGATTTCCTATTTACACCCACAACTTTTTCAGTTATGTCTTGAACAGAGTCTTTAATTTCAATCCATAACAATGTACTGTTTCGTCTTCATTTTCATTTTCTTTGCTTGAAAGTATTTGAAACCTGTTTGAGAGTTCAATTTTGAAATTGGAACTTACAGTTTGATTTACAAGATGTTTTGTATTTATGATTGGTTTCACTTTCTATGGTTATTTTTCTTTGCACAGTCTTTGCTTTATCTTTGTTTTTATCAAGTAGTGATCAGTTCCGTATTCCGCTCCTCTCATTCTTCTAACATCATAAATACTGTTCTTTAAGCTTTGATCAATGAGAACTTGATCTATTTGGTTTTGGACAGTGCTGTTGGGAGAAGTCCAAGTTATTTTATGTATATTTTTGTATGAGGAAGCTTGTGGACATTATTTAAAGATTGTCTGCACTTGCAAACCTTATTAAACTCACACCATTATCATTTGTGCTATCATGTAGGCTGTTCCCAACTATATATTGTCTCCAGCATGGTTCATTCCCAACCTTTGCGTTTGAATCTCCTATGAGGACTTTCATGTCGTTGTTGGGTAGTGACATCATAATGTGGTTTCATAAAACGTATCTTTGGCATCATCATCAGTATCTTCCGTTGGGACATAAAAGGATACTATCGCACTACGACACAAAAATATACTTTTTTGCAACTACCTCTTAAGAAATACATTGGAATAATTTTGGGGGTAAAAAGGCTGTCAATCATAAGTAAAAAAAAATAAGTTTTTCAAGAATTTTCTTGGAGATTTCAGACCAATAGATTCAATTCAAGTATACATGATGAGAGTAAGACGCCAGGAAGTGCCTTGGCATTTCATGTCAGTGAGTAAGTAACATTGCATGAGCTATATAGTATAAACTCTCTAGAAAATTTAATCAAAAATTGTTCCTTAGGTCGAGACATATTTCACAGTATAAACATGGGTCTACAGTGACTAGTTTTCTGTCTGTCTGTATGTGTTTTTTACAAATTATTTTATAATACAAAAACAATTTAAGATAGAAACTTCAAACTTATTATAAATATAATAATAATAATAAATTGTTTATTTCCGCAATTATGTACAATGTGAACAAAACAATATTTCCTTGGAAAAAGTAAATAACTACCAACATCCAGTAACTGGTAGTTATAATACAAATAATAGATAAAATAAAGTCACTCTTAGGTGAGTCTTCTTATAAATCCACTTCACTGAAGCGTCCACTGTGAAGCGTGGATATCTAGCTTAATAGATAGAACAAGTAAACAAATCTAATTGTTGTAACTAAATTTATTTTAAAATGACAGCCTTTCAAAATTTGTAATATCTAATTTCACAGAAAACTGTGATATAGCTAAAAAAAATTTTAATGGTAGGTAAAAAACGCATAATTAAGAGACAAATCAAGCAACATCTTATTTACTTAAGTCAAATAATTTATAACCCAGATATAACAATTTTTGTAAATCAATGTAATTTCTATAATAATACAATTCATACCTAAAACATTGTTTAACAGCACACATGAGATGCTGGATATCATTAATCAGCTGTTTATGAATTATTTAATTTGAACTATGAATCAGATGTTTATTAGTAACGCATAGTTGATGGATAAGTAAACATTAGCTGTTAGAAATCAACAATATGTTTTTTTTATATTAGTTTTACAAAATGAATACCTGTACAAGTGAGGAATGCTATGATATGCATTACTTTAATGACTAATGGTAATCAAAAACAAGCTCAAAGATTGTACTGTAAAATGTTTCGAAACAGACAGGATCGAAATTTCAAGATATTTACTGCTGTTCACAATAGGTAAGAGAAATTAAATGAATGAAATGAAAAATGCCTTTATTAAAGGGGCGAAGCTAGGACTGTTAAGTCCTCTCTTAACACTTAACCCCATTTAACTGGGACATTTATGTGTTATAGTTCATACGGATCACGACAGACTAGTTCATAATGTCCAGTTTTAAGAAAATTTTTAAGGTGTCCCATCAACAATAACTAGCATAGTAGGACATGAATTAGGCTGTGGTAAAAATATGGTGTGGAGAGTTTTAAATGGTTGACACGTTGAATGCGGACTATGTTAACTGACATAGTGCAGCAGTGTCACACCTGGCGGACTAAGTTAATTTAAGTAGCACTCCTATTTCAAATGCATTGGTTTAGCATTAGCTATTGTCGGAAAACGTTGTGTCATTCAGCGCTTTTTGTACCAGTTTTTATGTTCAAGAGTAGTTCGTTTTCTGTTCTTGCCATTTTTGTAGGAGGGGTGACTGTACTAAGTGATAGTGTCTTGTGGTTAGCCATTAGGGTGCACAATTATGTAGTCTCTCAGCATTCAATGTGTTAAGGGCTTCATCCCTACAAACCATAAAAAGTTCAAGCTTTGAATGCTGAAGACTATCCTAGGTGCATGGAATGTTCCAGCCGGATTTTAATTAAGGATATTGAAGAGCACAGTTCAGAGAAGATTTCATTTACAGATGAAGCGCAAATTTCTCAAAAGAGGGGATCTTCAATTGTGGCACACCACACGTTTTGACTGCAGACAACCCAAATGTTATTACTGATAGAGGGCATCAAGAAAGGTTTTAAGTGAACTTTTGGGTAGGCATTATTGAAGATCTTCTAATAGGACCCTACATTTTACCTAACAGACTTAACACCCCTGAGTATCTTGTGTTTGGTAATTTGTCTTTTTCAGAAACATTATCCATGAATTATTAGGAGATGTGCCATCTCATTTTAAACACGGTGTGAGGTTTTAACATGATTGAGCTCTAGCTTATTTTAGTATCGGCGTCAGAGACTACCTAAATGTTACATTTGAGCAGACGTGGGTGGGACAAGGTGGACCAGTACGTTGGCCTGCCAAATTCCTATTAGACTTTTTTCTGTGGGGGCACTCTTGAAAGAACTGGTCCAAAATAAAGCACACTAGTACAGAGTGAAATGGCCTTGGTTGGGAGAATTTTAGAAGCTGCAGCAAAAATTCAGGAGAATGTAAATTTTGTTAACGAGTTCAGTGATCTTTCAACAACTTTTATACATTAGTTTCATGGAAATATTTTCTATTCTAATTTTATATATAATTCATTGCTAATAAACAGCTAACTCATTGTTAACATGAAGTGGACAGAAAACAGCTGATTAATGATGCGCAATGTCTCATTTGTGCTGTTAAATAATGTTTTACGTATGTATTGTGGTATTATACAAATAACATTGACAAAAAAATTGTAAACCCTGGGTTATTAGTTATAAAATAATTTGTACAAAAACCCATCAAGCAAATTTTTAGTATTCTATTTATTAAAATTATTATGATTATTAATTAATTTATTAAGAGCATAGATGCATATATATATATATATATATATATATATATATATATATATATAGTGTTTACACTGATAATTACATAAATATGTTATGATGACATAGTTATTGGTGGAGGCATAAAGCCGTGTAACAATGAGTTATGGTGAGATGATGACTGCTGGGTTATATCAAAGCACTCCTAAAAATATATTACGGTACATCTGGGTCGATTGGATTGAATGCATATAACAGCTGAGTGATGATTTAAATTTGATTCAAGAGAAATATTAATCAATAAATATTGCTGCAGTTTTAAGAAATAATAAGCCCATCACACTTTATTCTTAGTTAAGATAAAATATTTTATCTCAACTAACAAAATACTCACCAAACATTGATATTCAGTATTCTATTTTTTACTCGGCGGGATAGTCTTAGTTTTGGAACATGGTTAGTACAACTATAAACAAACAAAGGTCATGAGCACAACTATAAGCCTCTATAAATAGATCATCTATAATGAAAATCATGAAATAAAACAAAAGAAATGGTAGTGATTTGTGTCCATAATTTACTAGTTCTATTAGTGTAATACAGTTTATTTTGAGTTTTAATCATAAATTGGTTAGTATATTGTCTTTTTAAAGTTGTGCCATACTGTTTTTATATACATTATAATGTAAGCCTTCTGTATCACAATCTTTTTTTTAATTGAATCATTGTGTCTTTCCTTGTATTTGCTTTTTTTTGTATTGCACTTATGAAATGCCTGTTAGTGAACTGAATGGTATGGACACAGCTCATGGTGGATAGACCAGCATTATGTGAATAATAAATTTGTAGATTCACTCAATTGTTGCTTTTTATGTATAGGGAACAAATTTTATAGAGATCTTTTGTATATAAAATATGGTTTTACTCATGCTCAATCAGACTCGGTAAAACCATTTTTCATGGGTAGCCAAGAAACGTGTATGGATTGACACATACCACTTGTGTATAGGTGGACATGCGGTTTCAGTACCACCATATGTGTATAGGTAGGTGGGTGGGGGGAAACATGGATATGATGACGTTCAAACCGTACTAATACATATACTGATACAACCTACCCAGACACGTACAGTGATACAAACCCACCCACCCTACCAAACACGTACAGTACTACTGAATCGTACTAATTCGTCATGTAAGAAGACGAACACTCACATTCACCAATTACAGCCAAATATAGATCTATTAAAACGGTTTGGCTAGCATCTTTTAATCTGGCCAAGGCGAGTTTGCCAAACTAGAGCGAATTGTAGAAAAACGTAATCAGCAATACCTCCCTCATATATTAATTACTGTATAGATCTGATAAATGTATTATCAAAATACCTGAGAATTGCAGCTTCCAAGTCCCAATCGGAAAGTAAGGATAGATATGTTTCTTGCCCATAGTCATCATACACTCTATATCTTACTGTAAAATCACTGAAACGGAACAAAATAAACTGCATTAAAGAAAACAAAACTATACAGCTGACTTTGATAAGAATCAAATCCATTTAGACCATTCCTAAAAAAGATTGATTAAAAGTTCCCAAGTTATAACTAACACATAACACCAAATAATTCCATAGCTCGTAAATATGTACATCATAAATCAGCTGCTATACTCTATTTCATGTTGAGAATGCAGTACAGCTCTTATGGACAAACACAGCGCTACTAGCTGGTGCAAAAATATAGCGCTCTGTCTGTCCACTGTCATATAGCTTCTTCACAGTTTTTCCCGGATATTATATTAAAGTATTTGTTTTTTTTCTTTTTATCAAAAAATATATGTCAAAAATGTCTCATATAATGTAATGGTGTACAAATTAAGTATTATTAGTTAAAAAATTGACTTAAAGAACAAATTATCACCTATAAAAAAGTGTAGATATTTTAATGTATGTCAATTACAAACAAAATGTAATTGATGAAAAGGAAAATATAGTAAAATGTAAAATAAATTATCTATTATAATGCTGTAAATTAATGTCTACTTAACATAATCAAGTTTTAATTATCATATTCCAAGAAAAAAAAAATAACGTTTATTTATTGGACTACCCATGTTTTGTACCTAAATTAACGAGTGTTGAGTGAGTTCTTAACTGTTTTAATGCAAATTACGTTTGTTTATAATAATTTATGTTAATAAATTAAGCATATTTTATAATAATATTTAAGATATTTATGAATTGTGTTACAGTAAATAATTAATTAGTTTTAGTTAAAAATAAGCTTTCAAACAAAAAAAAACCAGCTCTATGTGTTTTTTATATTATCTCTAACCCATCAATAACTTAACTGAAGACAAGGCGGGCGTGTGACTTGTTTGGGCCTTTCACTCTTTACATCTTATCTGTTGACGCAAAGGAATAAACAAACATCCCCTAAAAGGGAAGTACAAGGGTACATACAGTGTTGGAAGGAGGTTTGTGGTTAGTGCTTGTCTTTTTCGGAGTGTCTTGGTCGAGTGAATTCAATTATAATTTTAGCGATTCAGTGTGGTTTTTAACAATGGAAAAGAATGCTAAAGGAAAAATAATTAAAAGTGGTGAGATTAAGACAGTGTTAAATGTATATAAGTATTTCGAAAAGTGTTACCCGGACAAAAATGTCATTTTTTATGTTAAAAAACCAGGAGGCTACGTTAATTAGTGAAAGAACTATTTATAAATTAAGAAAGGAAGGGGATCGTGGACAGACGCCAAGAAAAATACCTTGAAAAATAAAGTATAAAACAAACAGAATGACTAAATACGATGGATTTGTAATTGGAGCCATTCGGAGAATAGTTCATTCGTTTTTTCAAGAAAATTTACCACAGACACTTGATGCTGTGTTGGTAAAGGTGAATCAAGATGACACATTGCCAAATTTTACAAGAACGACATTGTGGAGGTTGTTTAAAGATATTGGCTTCCGATTTGAAAAAAGGAATCGCCAGTCTATGTTACTGGAAAGAGACGACATAATAATTTGGCGACACAATTTCTTATGGAAAATTAAGACATTTCAGGATGCAAGGGTTAAATATAGTTTATTTAGATGAGACTTGAGTAAACGTTGGGCAAGCTTTAAACAAAGTCTGGAAGGATACCATAGTTAAATCACCGAAGGATGCATTCCTTGCAGGTTTGACCTCTGGTTTGAAGGATCCAATCCGTAGAAGCCCTCGATTTGTCATAACACATGCTGGAGGTGTTAATGGTTTTGTAAAGGATGCCAAGTTGGTATTTTTGGCCAAAAAAGGTGCTGCTGACTACCATGATGAAATGGACAGCGAAAGATTCGAAACTTGGTTTAAAAACCAACTACTTCCTAATCTTGAAATAGGAAGTGTAATTGTTATGGACAACGCATCCTATCATTCTCAAAAACTGGAGAACTTACCAACAAGCAAATGGAGAAAATGTGACATACAGAACTGGTTGAGTAATAAACAAATCCCGTATCCAGATGATAGCTTGAAACGTGAACTACTGGCGCAAGTTCTGAAGTGCAGAATGTGTATTCGTTAAATGCAGTGGACGAAATGGCTAAGCAAAGTGGCTTTACTGTTCTTAGGCTTCCTCCATATCACTGCGAGTTAAATCCGATTGAACTGGTTTGGAGTCAGGTGAAGAGGCATGTGGCAGTGCACAACACCAAATACAATAAATCGTTGATGGAAGGTTTAATAAAATGATGCATTTACAGCAGTTACAAATCTGCAGTGGTCTAATTATTGCAATCATGTACAAAAAATTGAAGACAACATGTGGAAAATTGACAATCTACAAGATGACGTTGAAGCCCTTATTATTCGACTTACTGGAACATCTTCGGAGGAATCAAGTGAAGGGGAGTGTTCGGCAGTGCAGTGTGATATGTCCGGAGTTGAAGAACTAAGTAACTAAGCAGTACAAGATTGTAAGTACAAAAATTATACATAGCCTACACATACCAATGTAAAAATAATAAATTTATATTTGTATCTTGATTTTTATTATGTTTTTCATCAGAATGCACAAAACTTCCTCCAGAGGAGATATTAACTTCAAATTCCTTGAGTGCTTAAATGAGCAAACTAAACAAAAACTAATACTGTATTTATAAATATTTTCAAAGAAAAAATTAAACAGCAATTAGGTAAGATAAACAAATTACTAATATTTTGGAACGGGTGTGTCACAACAAAATAAATGTGACACTTATATACTATAAAATACCTATTGTAAACTATTTGAAGCCCTGGTAAAATAATTGAAAAATAATAACTAGCTTTATGCCTGTAATTTTCATTGCCTAACATTATAAATTCATCTTTAAGCAACATATTTTAAGTAGAATAGATTTTATATTAAATAATTAATATTTCTCCTGGGTTCATATTTTAGCACCAATAGAATCGCGGGTGGTTCAGAGTGAGGCCAGCTCACCAACACAACGATCATTGCACACGCCGCACAGTCACGTTTCTTTGTTACTAATTACCGACTAAACTATACATATTAGTGAAAAGTTTCAAATAAAAAAAAGTACCAATGTTTATCTACAGCTTTCCCGCTGACGAAACTTCCCTGACCAAAAAATAAAAAACTTCCTCACAGGTTGACTTTTCCATGTATTTTCTAAAATATATAAACTAATTTTTACTTTTAATATACTATAGCAAATTATTTTAATTATATTATAAATTCATACTAATACAGTAAGAATCCACTACTTCTGCATCAAGTTTACACAAAATGTCATACTGTTTAGTCAATATTTATTCACTTAAAATGCAGTGTAATTGAATTATGGCCTCTTAAAACTGAACCTCGAAAGGCTATACGTTTTTAGAGCACATGTTTAATTTATAAAATTATATTAACTTATTTTCGTTATTTTATACCTTTATTAACAGGCAATAAATGTTTTCCCAACCACCTCCTGTACGAAAAATTTAAATTTATGCTTACTTTTATTAGCGAGCTAACGTTTTTATACAGTACTGTACATCAAAAACTCCCATTTGATTAGCATTGCTTATGGGCTTACCGTACTGCATTCTCAATATGAAATAGAGTATAGCTCACTTGGTTGAAGACAAGTAATTCATAGAACTAGGCCTACAACCAAGTGAGACTAATCCAATAAACGGTTGATGACCCCTAGCTACTAGTAATTTATGTTAATACAAAGATCAAACATAAATTACTTAGTCTTATTTAAATTATGACAATTATTTAACAGCTGATGTTTAAGTAAATAAATAAAATAACCCTATAAGGTTAGCATTGAAAGTAACTTTGAAGGGTAGTAGGGGGGGAAGCCCTTCAATGCATGTAAAACCATGCCTACAACCTTCTTTGGGAGGAAAAAAGTCTACACATTTTCACATCATTCCAAGATGAGCTTCTGGAATATTTTTGAGTTTATGTACTCATCATATCTTGAAAATTCACCTCGACTGTTAATGTTTTGTTGACAACCTGGAAAGTAGGGTGGAGAACTGATCCAAAAAATGGTGGCTGATTCATATGCAGATAGAAGAAAAAACTAGTACATAAATACCAAATCAGCTTGGAAAGAGAGAAATTTTTGTACAACAATATGCTAAGATATAGAAAAAAACTAAATAGTTTTTTGTGAATTATGTAAAAAATTTATATAATTTTATCTTAATTTGGGAAACTTTTGTTCAAAATTCATTATGTCCTACACTAGCTCAAACCTTAATTCCCTCCTCACAGCAATCTTAACCAACATGCTAAAATCCACCTAAATACCAATACAAAATGCCTTAGAGCAGTATTTGCAAAGTAAAGAACATTATTTATAAAATATTATCTACTCATACATACAACTTTCATAATATTGGTTCTTACCCCTTGATATCGAACGCCTTGGCTAAAATGCTTTGAAGTACTTCAAATGAGGTTATCTGAGGATCTACACTGAACTTTTTATATTCTGGAGGAAGTACTCCCTCACATTTCTGCAAAAACAATATCCATACAAATAAACATCAATACATATGCAAAGACTAAATTTAAGTAGAACAAATTAAAAGTAAAACATCCAATTTAACCAAAAAAATAGACTGTAATGCTTTTCAATAAAGTTGGATAGTTTTTTAGACATAACCATCAATTGATATAAATGAACATCTATATAGTTATTTTCTAAACAATGTCCTCCTAAATTTAAACACTAAATTTAACTTCAGTGTTCCTAAAAATGTAAACATAGAAGCAGCATCTTAAACATTCAATTACATTAAATTTACTACATGTACATGTAACTAAAATAATAAGTTTAAGAAATCACACTCTTTTTAGGGATTATTTATTTCTGAATTAGTTGGAGCAAAATTAGCAATTTATTAAATATTACACACTTTTTAAAGATAATTATTACCAGTTTTAATAAAATGTAACCACTCTTCAACAACAATAAATTGAAGTGATAAATAAAATGTATTAGTAATTTTAATAATTTCTTTTCTTTTCATACGCTACTTAAAAAATTTTTCCATACTTCTCTAATAGTGTCCACGTTGATGGGAAACATTAATCAGAACCTATGTTGGTATTAAAAAGAATGAAAACAGAGTGCAGGTGTGGTAGCTCAATGGCTAAGGCTTTGGACTGCGGAGTACAGTGTCCAAGGTTCAATTCCCCAACTGAGCTAAAGGTTGGCACTTCACTACTTGAATAAAGTTCACGCAAAGGCCTGTAGGACCATGTGAACTGGCAAGTGAAGTTTTTAAAATAAAAATAAAAAATTCAAAAAGAACCTATTGCCTTCAATCTTCACAACTCTTAACCTCCAAGATACTGGGTTACAGCACTACACAATAGTAACGGCTGCTAGATATGCTAAAATTATGGTTATGTCTGTGGATAAGATCCCTTGGAAGCAACTTTTTGCCACTTAATTCCTCAAAAGTAAAGAGTTCAAAAAGAACATCAATACAACTATTGATTGCACACTTTGAATAGTACGCTGAATTCTATTCGATAGGATATTGAAATAGGTAAGATCACTAGTCACCTTGGCTTTCAATTTTTCAACCACAGATTGAAAAATACCAACCACTGGTTGGCTGGGATTTTCGCAAAATTTAATTAATCTTGAAATAAATAATACATAAATACCAATCAATTCAAACAAATCAATCTTTGCTGATTTAAACGTTCTCAAGCAATGACGAACCAACTGAACATACTGTATAAATAATTATCTATAAACACTATATTTTTTATCCTGATAACTGTAAGACCAGTTGTTTGAGGGGTTTGGACCGTTCCTCCACAACATTTCTAGACTAAGTTGAAAATGCCACTGGCGTTAATTGACAAAAAAAATACCAATTTAAGTGACATTAGAGTCATATTTTATTAATTTTTTAGTAGAACCTATAAAGTATTTGTTTCTTTAAATATAATGAATACCACTACAGCTTAACCTAGGAACAATGTATGTAATGTATGTAAAAGTGTCGGGAACATGCATTTAGGTTTATAACTACTGTGATGGTAATAGCTGAAATGTCTATGATACTGGGCATTTGATGTTGGTTTTTAACATTTTCATCAGCTATATTGGCTCAAAAATTAAACAGTCTAGTTTTGAAGTCACTATATAAACGTTTAAATAGGTTTTCAACTATATTCTGTGAAGTTGGTGTTTCTTGTATCTTGAACATTGGGGACAATTTAAACGCTCCACAAATGTTCAATTGTTTGATGCAACCATTCCGTTATTATGTCAATGTCAAACCTAACGCATTCATTGCACATACACATACATGGTCAGGATTACAATAGGAGTCAGCAGCTGATTTTTTTGGGGTGAGAATGGACGATACTCTAACCTGGGACGAGCAGGTGGGAAAAATTTAATCCAAACTGGCAAAAGGGCTATATGTCCTGAGACTAATAAGTAGGCTGGATAATGTCAATCTTTCTAGGCTGGGTAATGTCACTACTTCAAGCCTCTTCGAGACACATAAATTAGTAATTTTATGGGGGATGGTTATGGGGCTTGCTTTACTTTACGCAAGGAGGCCCAGAGGACTGTGCGATGTCACTACTAGGTCTCTCCATTTTCGTCTGTCCTCTGTTGTTGTCCGCCAGTTCGGCCAGGCTCCTAGTTGTTGTAAGTATTTCCTTACTCCATCCACCCATCTCTTATGAGGTCTCCCCACTGGTTTTCTTCCCTCCACTGCCATATCTATAGCCATTCTAGGAAATCTCTCCTCACTCATTCTAACCACATGTCCAGCCCACTCCAATCTCCTGCTCCTTAAAACTCCTGTAATATGTGGTTCTTGATACAAATTGTATAGTTCTTAATTATGCCTTCTTCTCCATTCTCCTATTTCCAAGTCAAGAACTGGGCCAAAGATGGCTAAGGGGCACCTGAATAAAATTTTCATTTGTCAAAAGAAATCCTTTTTTGGGGCTAGAAACACAATCACTGTGCCGTGATGCCTTTTTGCAGCTTGAGTTCTTAACAGCTCCTGCTATTTTTATTTTTGAAAGTATTATAGGTATATAAAACTCCATAACGTCACCCCAAAAAACATCCATCAACATCCCTACAACACCAGGCATAATAATAATTTTTCAGAATGCCTTAGACTTACACTTTACGAAAGAAAACCAGATTACATAGGACAAAAACTCATACATCTTCCAAATAACATTAGAAGCTTCGAAAACTTGTCAAATCGATCGACTTGTCAAAAGCATTTGACAGCGTAAATCATTCACTTATGATAGTAAAAGTAGAAAAGTTAGGGGTAGCAAAACATTCATTGAAATGGTTTGAGTCATATCTAACAAGTCGAACACAGTATGTTGAAATAACTCATTTATCGAAAGAAAACACTATCCTTAAAATTCCCTCGAATGTTCAATATACAAAATTTGGAGTCCCCCAGGGTTCCATATTGGGCCCTTTGCTTTTTATATGTTATTTAAATAACTTGGCAGATACGTTAATAAATATCCCTAAAAATAGCATCTCTATGTACGCAGATGACTCTAATCTGAAAGTATCAGCAAAAACATTACAGGAAATTGAAGTGGTATCATACGTTGAATTGGAAAACATCAGGCAATTTCTAAAAGCTCATAATTTACATTTAAACACAGAGAAAACTAATTTTGTACTATTTAAAACCCAACAAAATAGAAAAACACTCCAACCAAATATTTTAATAAATAATAACTTACTTGAAAGAAAAAAATGGAACCAATTTTTCAGGCTTATCAGTAGACGAAAACTTAAAGTGGAATGATCATGTTCAAAAAATCTTAAGGAAAATAAGTTCTGGGCTCTATGCACTTTCTAGGATGGTGTCGTTGGTAGATATTCGGACATTAAGAATAATGTACTTTTCATACATATATACACATATTTCTTTTGGCGTTTGTTTATATGGAGATACTAAAATTTCAAACCTTGACAAAATATTAAGATTACAAAAACAAAGTATTCACATTATGCTAAAATTAAAAAGAGATGAATCAGTTAGAAAAAATTTAAAGAATTAAAAATTTTAACAGTTAATGGACAATATATTTTGGATACAATTCTTTTTACAAAAAATAAACTAACAGATGAAGATATCTATCAACCCAACCATCGTTACAACACAAGAAGAAAAACTAAATACTTCCATGCCATCGCCTTAAATTGTTTACCAAAAAAACCTAGTTATATGGGCATTTACTTTTTAAAATGCATTCCACAAACAATAAAAAATTAAAAAAACATACATATTTTTTTTTTTAATGCTTAAAAGAGTACCTAATAAGTAAAGTAGTTTACTCATTTTCAGATTTTTATTACGTAGCTAAATGATGTTAAATGTTGAAACTTTGTAAATATGTTAAGTATATTTCATTTTATTTTTATCAAAATGATTACCAAAAGACTCTTTATATTTAGATTAGTTTTTTGACACTATTCAATTATACTAAGATTGTATATATGATGAATAAAGAAAAAAAAGGAAAAAATTTACAAATTCAAAACTCAGCTGAAAACGCACCTGTTTACATTGCACCAATACGAAATAGAAGATTACATCGAACTAACAAAATAGCCTAGCCTAGATCCCCTCCTTCCAAGCCTACTACCCTACCCTATATCAACCTATATTACCTACCAAGTGACCCTTCTGATATGGGCACTATGACGCGACTATCACTCCGACCGGAGACAACTGGAAAAGACATCTTAGTTCAATTAAGTAGGTTGTGACTCTTTTAAATAAAAACCGTTATGTTCATGACACTTAAAAAAGAATGAACACTGATTATAGGTTGAGCTGTTGTAGGCCTACATTATATTTTAATAGAAAAAAAGATGTGGCTGGTTATGTTTCAGTAAATAATTATCCATATTTCAAATGCCAAACTTGATCTTTTTAGAGGCCAACTGATCAGCTTAAAAAATATTATATTCTACTCAGGAAACTAAAAATGTATGTTTTTTGTAACATATACTGTAAGGTAGTATGTTTTAGCTAAGAATGTAACGGTCCAAAGTCAATAGAATTTAATTTTACTTGTCATATGAAGTGACGATTGATTTATGACCAGAATCAACATTGGGCCTGAAAGCTGTTACAAAAATGACTTTAAAAGGAATTGGAAAGTTTCTTTATTATAGTTTGCAAAAAATTGCTCTGACAATATTATGACTTTTATTTTAATCATAATCAGCTTGGATTGCTATATTCTACTTGTAAACTGGCAGAGGAAAATGTATTCTGTTATGCTCTGTTATCGTATCGTGTTTGGTACTTATGTTTATCTTTCCCCTAGTATTTTTGTTACTTCAAAATTGCTTATATTTAATTCATTGTTCTGTCTCAATCTTATTAGCCATCTTCATTCATTATTGCATATACATTCAGTTTTGCACATTATTTTTAGATTGTTGTTTTTAGTTACTTTACAATACATGTAAAATGGAGATATGTTCGTTGGAAATAAAATAAAATAAAACACTTAATGAGAGCTGATTTTAAGACAGAACAGTACGAGAACATTTTTTTGACAAAAGATTTCTGTAGTTTTCATCTCTAGAGCAATGTAAGGAAGACGGAAAATATTGTAAACATTACTGAAATTGCCAAGATTCATGTTTATCGTCTACTAGTCATTCTTATACAAAAAAATGAATGATGTTGCACTAACAAGTAGGCTAGCAGTATTATGTATATAATCACATTAAAGCTAAGAAAAAGGATGAGTCTCACCGTCACTTTTACGCGAACTGCTTCTCTTCTGTAACCAAATGGACTTGCAGCATTTGCCATTGTATAAATGTTATATTTTGATCAATATTTAAATAACATCAAAGTTTTAGAATAGGTAAACAAATAGGTCTATGTGTTGATATTATTTAACAACAGTAATAATGAATACTAATCTGCCTAAATGCACTATATTTCATCTTAGATTTTAGAAAAAACGAAACATTTACTGAATAAAACATAATAAAAATCGTTTTTGGTATAAGTGATAACCAGATTTTAAAAACTTCATACGTGTCTGTTTACAGTATGATATGACTTTTAAGATAAATTATAATTGTATGTGTTTAACCATTAAGTGCACATGAAAACACTAGTTTCTAACTCTTTTGTACAAAAAACGTACACTGACAAAATGTAATGAAAGTATTTAAATATACACCGGGGTTTTACAGTAGTTAGTAGTAATAGTACTATAGTTGATTATACTTGACGTTTAGCGTTTATTGTATTGTATTGCACTCCGTCTGCTCTTGTACTCCAGCTGATTTTCAATACAATCTACCAAAGGCTATGCGTTTTAAATAAAAATAACGTTTAACCATAGACCTTCTATCAGACATTTGATTGTAATTATTTTTTTTTTATTTGAAAATTGACTATAAGATAAATTAATTACTTAACTTTGTTATCTGTATAACATGGTAGAAAAGCATGTGGTAATAATGAATAGAAGTATAATAACATTGAGATAATATAATTCTTAAGTTTACTACAAAAATAATTCAAATTACAATTATATTTATTAAGGAAATAAGTTACACCTAAGAAAAAATAACCGTAACATTATAGCATTTGGTACAAAATTTACCAAAAGAGGATCCTCAAAAATAAATCTGTAATTTAAAAAAAATTTTTGGAATCAATTTTTAATTTTTTCCTCAAATTTTCAAATTGTTCTTTGATTTGTAAGGTACTTTGAAATAATTTAACTGACATTTGATGATTATTTTAAAACTATTTTTAATTTCAGATTTCGTAAAAATGTATTTAATGGCCCAATTAATTGAATTTAATAAAATTGAAATTTTCGTAAAATTTAAAAATAATCTGTTAATTAAATACTCCTAAATGCCAAATGTCTTAAAATTTGTCCATCTATTTATTAGTAACGATATGCATGATGCCCTAGTCTACAAATGAGACAACATTTTTTTGGATTGGTCTGATGATATCTCATGTCACAACAGTTCTATTTAATTAGCCAAACTAGGAATGTGATTGAATTTAGGTATTAGAATTATACTTCATTTTTGGTATTAATAAAGAGCGATGGCAGAAGACGATTACAAATGCATAAAGCGTTTGGGTGGGCAGGCCGGCTGAATACGGGTCTCTCAAGAGTACGCAAACGACAAGAGCAAGGACGTTGGCGAGTGACGTAGTACGTAACGTATAGCCTGACGTCTTTCCTTAGAAGGGTGGGTAAGAAGGTCTATGGTAGTAGGGTGAGGTAGGAGACATCCAACGCCAGCGCAACCTGGTGACGGCTCAAACAACTAAACGACACGTTGAACCAGAACTACGACTAGATCAACTCGTATGATGAGACTGTCTAGTATAGTAAAAGGTCTATAGTTTAACGACCGCCGATTAATTATGTAAATACATCTCATAATTTACCAGTAGTATAGTACAATCTAATTACCTAAATAATTATTGAAAACATGACAACCATGTTTTTTATTTCAGGTCAAAAGGTATATTTCTTGATGTGATAAATTCAATGAATGCAAGGCAATGATTAACAAGTTGATATCATCTACCACAAACCATTAGTGTCACGCAGATTGCAGAGATGTGGGCGAATATGAGGAGAGAATGATTATGATGAGTGTAGATGAACGAGTGTAGTCATTGTTATTAAATAAGATCGAGTGTTCCTCGTAAAGAGCGATTTATTGATAGCCCACTAGCCAGGGCAACTAAGGAACCTACAGTTTTACGTGGAATCCGAACAACGTAGTATTGGTCTGATGTCTGATTTTCAGATTACTAATAATCCAAGCACTCTGTTCTCTTCCCTACATAACATCTAACCCACAAAACATAGACACTCCAGACTTCTATAGTAGTGTCCACATCGATGGAAACCATTGAATGGACGCCGTGTCGATATATAGAGGACTTTGCATAGAATCTATCGTCTATAATGTCCTCAAGACTGTAATGTATTTATTTATGTTGGCAGTATGTTTTGAACTTGTATGAAGTACTGAATAAACGATTACCCCATTGGTCGACCGAGCCACGCCTTCGCCCCACTCTCTTCCCGACACACACCACACCACGTGGTCTGTCCTATCATCATGTATCCAGTTTAATCCTTTTACCTCGTGGTTGGCCAATTCGGCAGATTGAACTATACAAAGCGTTTTATTCCAAACTAACCTTCACCGTTATGTTGGCGATAACGTCGCCTTCATAACAAACAAACACTTTAGCTGGATTACAGCACTATGCCACTAGTGTTGATTTAACAACGATGTAATTTGCTCATTTATTCTAACGGACAAGCCAAAATATACAAGATTACAGTTCACGCGCTGAAGGTCCGGCCTCCTGGCTGGCCTACTAGTCAATAGTCATATAAAAACATTGACTCTGAGCGAGACACTCACAGACACAACGTAAAGTGCGATTGTTTACATGTTTATGGAGTATTTGTATTTTGGTATCTCTTATAATTAGACCAGTATATAAAATAACTTAACAAATCAAACATGTTAAGTGTTGGAAAGTTAAACTATTAAAACGTATATTAATATCAACAATAATAAATGTCGTAACAAATTATAAGTTCTTTAATAACTAATTGAAATAAACACTTCTTTTATCGGTATTTGAAAAAGATACCGTGCTTCTTATTGTGACTTGGAAAAATATTTCTGTGATTTCCAGTTCCGTTAAAATAAAACTTTTATTTAAATTCTCGTTTAAATTTTTTTGAACTTAATCATTTCCGATTAAATTTTTATTTAAAGAAAAATGTTATAGTGAAATGGAAGAGACAATTATTCGCTGAATTATTAGTAGGTAATGCTTATAGATTAATAACTTCAAATGTAATTATTTATATAGTTTCTAATAATGATTTAACTTATTATCATTAATCATTAAGTCGGCACTGGTGGCGCAGTACTATAACCCAGCTACATGGGGACAAAGTGTTTGGGAGATTGTAGGCGATAGGTTGTATGCTCGGTCCTCTTAATACCAACATGGCGTCCGCTTGGTGGTTGCTATCGGCGTGGACACTACTAGAGAAGTCTGGGGTGTCCATGTTGGTTGGTAATCATTGTGCGAATGTTGTGTGGGGGAGATAACTGAGTATCAGGCTTGTCAATTAGCTGAAAATCAGACCAGCACTACGTGGTTCGGATTCCACGTAAAGCTGTAGGTCCCTTAGTTGCCCTGGTTGTTGGGCTATTAATAAATTGCCCTTTCTGAGGAACAGTTGAACTCAGTTAGTAACCAGACTACACTCATCCACACTCATAAAACCATTCATATTCGCCTTAAAATACGCACAACGTTGTGTCGGCGTCTCACATGTAAGAATGTAACGGGAACAGGCTAATTTAAACGGGGTCCATATATTTATTACACTACAGTAGTTAAATAAAAACAACCATATAAACCACTAAATAATGGTTTTCCGCACTCTTAAGTACTGTTAACATTCTAAACACCCCTAAACCACAAGCAAACATATCGCACGCAGTCTGGAAACAAACTTAAGGTGGAGCCGGAGGTAAAAATTAACTCATCTTATTTTATAAGCAAGAATGGGAAAGACTCATTGCAGGGGAAAGTCTGGCAGTAGCAAATGTTCCCAGGACTGCAGGCATATCGGGCCCTCCACCCGTCCCCTGCCTATCACCGCTCGACGAGCTCGAGGTCTGTACATAGCTAACAAACAAGCGCATTGGATACAACAAAGAATGTACTGGAACACTATCTATCCAAGCAAAAACAGTATCAAAGCGCATTAACAACTAGGAATAGAGATTATAAACAACAGCAATATACTACATCAATAAAAATAAAAATAACATACAACAATGTACGAAAAAAAATATTTGACATTTAGTTATAGATATAACAATAAATAAGTATAAATCCATTAACAATAACAATAAATGAGTAACAAATCCATGAGCAATAACGATAAATCTATATCAAATCTATAACAATAACTGTAAATATTTAACAAACCTATGAATATGTAGCTAGTAGATTCATAAATTACAATAGATATAACAATTATATGTTGATGTTATTTCAAAATTTCAACAAAAAGAAAAGCACAACAACACACTGATGTGCGGCCCTTTAAAGGTCCCAAACTGGCATTAAAGGTGGCGGCGAACTTGAAGACTTAGGCTTAGACTTGAAGACCACGTAAATGTCTCCAAAGAAATCAAAACCTTCTGCAAGAGAGTTCCCATGTAACTGGATCCTCAGCAAGGTACTGCTGCTCATAGCATAATTTTTGGAGACAGTAGGTCGTGCAATCATTTCGCATGATCGAGTACCTGAGGGGACTTTGAAGTTAATCACGCTAAGTAGGTCAGTGCAGTCCAACTGGAGGTTGACCAGGCGATGCAGAAACAGGACATCCTGGTAATTAATATACAACGTCTTGGTCTCGTCAAGCTGCATAGAACTTGTTGGTGAGATCCAGTTTATAACAGAAAATTACAAACTATTTACATTAATAACTATATTACAATAAGAAATAAAAATTACGTTAGAATTATCCAACTATAAAGGGGCTGTAGTTTAGGCCAAGCACAAAATACAATTTAATCAATGTCAGCTTAAGAATAAACGCCTAATAAAGGAATACGGAACACTTTTATAAGTTTGTTTTGAGGCTTTGAATGAATTATATAGCATTAAACATTATGAATAAATTAATGAATTATGAACTTAGTTATTATGAACATAATCTGGACTAATCAAGTTACAGTAATGTGTAACAGAGTTGTTGATGTTGTACATAATTTGAAAAGAGTTGCTTTTTTCCGCCAAATGGCAATGTGCTTTTGGTAAAGACTCTAGTTTTCACTCACTTTAATTACTGTGATACTGTAATTAATTACATGTCTGTTGAAGTAGCGTAAAGATTACAGCGTGCCAAAAACTACTGCAGCAGATTGATTTTCAACCTTAGGAGGAAGGATCATGTTACTCCATTTTACAACCAATTATCCATCTTAAAGTTAAACACTCTCCGACAGTTCCATATCCTGATTTTGTTGTACAATATTCTTCAAAACCAAATTCCTAATTACCTGTCAAGCAGTTTGTTTACTTGTCGCAAATTAGTATGCGTAGAACGAGACGTTGAGAGTCAATGTTAGCTATTCTAGTTAACAGCTCTATTACATTCAGTAAGTCATTCGATGTCTCCGTGTGCAAACTCTGGAATAATCTGCTTGATAATATTAGAACCGTTGGTAATAATCTCGGGTATTAATTGATAAGTAAAGGTGTTTCCTGCTGTGGGACTCACGGGAGTAGCTAGTGGCGCTGTGGCTTTTTGGTGGTTCTAATGAGTGTCTGTGCTGATGAAATGTATTGTTGTAGATAAAGTATAATGAATAACTTTAGTTTTATTTTAGATAGTCAAATTATTGTTAGTTTAAGTGTAATAGTTTTCAATTTTTTGTCTGTGAATGGTTTTCCTCGTCATTGTAATTTATATTTTATGGTGAGTTGTTATTTATATTTAAAATAATATCTAATCATATATGATGAGGTTAAGTGATAGAGGACTTTGCAGCCCTAAATTCACCTCATGTAATATCTATAAAGACGTTTTTCACTTCATTTTATTTCATAGCGAACATTCAAAATTATGTCACAATAAGGAATAAACATAGAATAGTAACATTGAAAATGGCATTACATATGCATAAAGAAAAGTAAACCTACTCAAGCATCGGTAAAATAAGTCTGTTTAGTAGTTAGAACTACTGAGCTCAAGACAGGGGGTTCATGTGTTCATATCCCAAGACTTCCAACTAAAATTAGCTTGACGGGTTTGGAAAGTTGTCTCATAATAACGTAAGAATGCATAGTAAAAAGTGTCACTGGTGTTGAAATATAAAAAAAATAGTTATTAAAATAAAACTTATGCATGATTATTCATACAAGATACAACCATAGACCTTCTATTATACTTGTATAATAGAAGGTCTATGATATAACTATGATTATGATTAATTCTATTATACCTATTATGATATAATAGGTACAATAGAAGGTCTATGATATAACTACAAGTTAAATATGATATTGACAATCATATACATGTAACCAAACAACAAAACCCCCACAATTCCTAAAAGATTTGCATCGAGAGAATAAAATTAATTCTCTACAAGTTAATTCTTCTCAACAAATTAACTAAATTATGATATAAACTTCACTTTAAGAGTAAAACAGTTTCAAGCCAGGAACACTGCAGGACTAGGACTATTCGCTTTAAACAATGAAAACCACGCATAGTGAAATAAGAATGTATTTTTTTCTTCAAAATAAAATCGATATATTTAAATTGACTGTTAACTGAAAATACAATTTACAAAAAATCACATTCAGTGTCTCATAAATGTAGACATACTTTACAGTCTATCAAGTTGCCGGCATGGTAGCTCAGTGGTTAAGGCTTCGAACTGCAGGGCATTTCCAAGGTTCAAATCCCCACTGAGCCAACGGTCAGTACTTCACTCGTTGAAAAAAGTTTACGCACAGGCTTGCAAGCCCATGTGAACTGGTGAGTGAAGGTTTTTGTTAAATAATATATATATATATATATATATATATATATATATATATATATATATATATATATACACACACACACACAAATATACTCCGTTATACATTGGAGACATTTCCTAATCAATAAGAAGCCTTTAAAATGATCAGTGTGCCAACACCAGAGAGGCCTATGACATATTGTTTCCTACCACCCTGCGCTCTTTTACGGATGGATTAGCCAGCATAAAATAGAATCAGTGAGTCAGTTCTGGAATGGCTTGACCGATTGGATTTTGATTTGTGACAGGAGGTCACTTATATTTGTATTCTTATTACTAAATAATATGACTGTTGGATCTTTATCCAAACATATATCGCAGCTTTTTCAAAATTAATAAATGGTAGCTGACAACAAACCATATATATATATATGGTACATATACATACACATACATGTACGATATATGTACATGTAATATTACACACTTGGTTAGTTGTCTTTCAACTATTCAAACTATCAATAAATTCTACGATCCATTTATGGCAATATAAATATCTCTCAAATCTCACACTTCATTCTTCTCGCTTAATGCTTTGCCTGATGAGTTGTGTCTTCTTTTCATCATGGCCATAGGTTTCTTATTAAATCCATGCAAACGAAAAATTGGTTCAGTTCCCCACACATATACTCGTATTTAGAAGTTGATAGGGATTTACTTTTCAAAAAGGTTTTGGACTTGTTTCCCCTAACAAATATGCATCTTGATTGTAAAATGATATGGGGAAGAGTGGTGCTAAAGGTTTCCATTGTAAAAATACTTTATTCTAGACCAAAAATTATGAATGTTTTTGTATCACGATGCTGTTAATTTCTCATGACAAAGCCTCTTACAGTTTACTCAATAGACATTTAAATTTAAACGCGGTGAATATAAGAACGCGTTTTTAAGCTGAATTAAAAAAAAACTAATGAAATAAAAAATATCCCCACAAACTATTGATAGTATGTAAACAGTGATAGAAAAGCGCAGATTTGTTAGAAGTATTAAGAGAACTTGTCGTTTAAATAGTAAGGTTCTGAACCCAATTATCTATATATTTAATTTTGTAAGGCGAGTCGGTTGCGTCAAAACTTTAAGCGCTATTCTCCACCTACGGCCTTCGGAAATAGCTCATTTTAAAGCTCTGATATTGTAGATGGCGGGCAAATTTTTTACAGTTCGCCTTTAGGGTTTGGCACCATTGGCCTTCAAAGTTTCCATGTTAATCTTATGTGAAGTAAGAGTAAAATCCCCAGCCGGAATTAAATTGTTTATTGAAAATACAGTCGACCAAAACAACGAAACAGACAATTTTTACACAAAAAATATACAACAGAGAGAAGTTTAACACAACAATAATACCTGATTAATCTGAATATGATGAGTTTTACAAAACTATAAATAATTAAATAATATACATTCAATATTTAACAGCAACATTTTGATTTAATTTATATATGTGCTTATGCCCCAACAAGCCACTAGTAGAGATTTATATTTTTAAAATTTTTATTATCTAATAAATTTTTAAAGAATTAGAATATGCTATGATTAACAGCTATCCCATTTGTTATAGTACTTTAATTCAAAACTCTACTCAGCTGTTGACATAGTATCTATATTATTTACGTTTAAACGTGTTGCTTAATTTTATTTCTGTATAATGATGTTTTTGT
This sequence comes from Stictocephala bisonia, assembly GCA_035578905.1. Classification (NCBI taxonomy): domain Eukaryota; kingdom Metazoa; phylum Arthropoda; class Insecta; order Hemiptera; family Membracidae; genus Stictocephala; species Stictocephala bisonia. The sequence goes on from JAQJVL010000731.1 coordinate 80,753, forward strand.
TATGGCGTTTGTAGGTTATGTTTAATGAACCACTGTTTTAGTCAACTTCTAATTTGTGGCATAAATTGAAGCTCTACTGCCTCATTTTAGTTTTGGTAATATTTGGCCACTTTATTATTATTTAATAAGTTAAATTAGTTTAGTCAATCATATGTTATATATTTATTGAACATTAATGTTTTAAAGCAGTTATTATTATTCATGCACTTTCTAATTCTAATAACTTATACTGTATCTCAAATATTGACAGTTTCATGAACAGAAGGCAAAATCTGGTCTATACTTTCTAATAAGATTGTATAATTTTATGGAAAACTTGTGTATTACTTAAAATATAGTAAAACCTAACTATTGCAAATCTTAGTTTTAATTCTATTTCTATAGTCTAGTCTTTTTCTGACTTTTTTATAAGCCTATGTTTTTGGCTGAAATTGAATTTGGTCTATGACAACTATTTCTTGTGGTAATTTCTTTCCTATTGTTTTATGGTGTTTATTTATTTTTAGTAGCCTACAGGTTGTAGGCATTTGTGGCCACAGTTGAAACATATTTACTTAACCTAACCTATTTAGCTCTCACTTAACTAGAGTGCTGTCAGTCATCATAGTTTGTGTCAACAGGATCGATTTTCCAGTTTCAATACAAATTGTGACGATGTGCCTATGCTGGCTATAGGCCTAATTGTTATAAATAGAAAAAAACCATAGAAATTAGGCATTTAAATTGTTTATTATTTGAAAGCTCATGAATCAATTCATAGTTATTATGCAGTTTCTTGCCATCAAACAAAATTTGATAATTTTTGCTTAAATGGGTCAATAATTGGCTAAATTTTCACAAGATATGCTTTTTATTCAGCGAAAAACACATATTTAATCAAAAAATTCGAAAAAAAGCTCTCTTGCTAAACTAGTAGTTAATACTTCTGCTTCAAAAGCAGATTGTCACAGGTTGAAATCCCGGGAGGCCCACTTAAATTTTCCATAGGAGTTTGGACCGTTACCCCTCAAAAACGTTTGAATAATATCCTATGTTAAAATTGCGATTGGTGTAGAAAGTATAGTAAAAAATTAAATAAATAAAAAATCTATGTCACAACATAAATAGTATTTTTTATATATTTCCGTTAATTTAACTTATATTTTAACCATCCTTTTATTTAATTTAATTTTTTTGTGTGCTGAGTACGAATTTGAAAACTATTTTGGTCTATAACAATTATTTCTTGAGATATAAAAGAAAAACTACTTTCGTGATGAATCGTGATTAGTGGTCATTATGGGATCATTATATACAACAATTATTAACCACATAAACTGAATTCACCGAACCTATAACTCCGCTGGAGTGACGGATGGCAGGCCATCATGGAGGCTAGGCACCAGAATTAGTCCAAATTACAAACTTTTGTGGAGTAAATAGACAGTTAGGTTAAGTTAGGTTATGTTTGGTTAGTTTAGTAAAAAGTGCGTTTTTCGGACCGAACAAATATTTTTTACTGAAAAATCAATTATATGTTCATGTTCAGCATTAAAAACATGTTATATAGAAGAAATTTGTTGAAAAATTAAAATTTTAACCCTTTCAATGCCAGACATTTTTATGTTTTTAATTTCCTTATGTTGTGGGGCAATTTTCCATTAAGTGCACCTTATGTTTCTGGGCAATTTTAAACGGTTTTGCAAGCATTTTTTAAAAAAAATCTTAATTTATTTACTTATTAAGCTACAGAGCAATAATAAAACAAATGTACATAATATTTGTTTTATTATTTTTCAAATGTTATGTACAACACCACAAAATAATAGAAATAAATGTTAAAATATTATAACTAAAACTCAATATAAAAATAAAAACTACAGTAAAAACCTCGTTTTATCGGTACTAATGTGGCAGTATCCCGATCCGTATAGAAACAAATCCAGAAAAAAAATACAAGATCAAAATGGGGTAAGTATCGTTAAAAGGTGCCTACACGGTACAATAGGCAATGTACGCTTCACAGGGGTGGGCAGATAGTCTGGCCTTGCTTCATTTACGTGAGAATATTCTGGGAACTAAAATAACACCCAATAAATATACGTCACCATTGCTAAATTTGACCAAAGTCAGTGTTTTTAAGTAAATTAACAACAAAAATCTTAATCTACTTTATGCAATCCATATAATAGACTACATTTTGTTGGCTATTCTTGTGACTAAGATGGTGTAGATAATGATAAACGTCTGTATAGGAAGGTTATATGAATCAAAACCAGATTTATACCAAATAAAATAGTGTTTAACAACCTTTTACTATCACACTAGCAAGTATTTATTCAGTATTCTGTGTATTCATAATCATATTATAAGGAACCGAACCTTAAATGTTTACGTATGCAACTTAGCGGCAACTAATAGAAACAATAAATAGCACGCGACATGACATCAAGCAACACTAGCACTCCGTGTGAATCATCCAAGAACAAATCCAAATACGATACAGTACGTATAGTTGGCTGTGTACTGGGAACCATGCCTGCACGCGTGCATATGTTTATGATACTAAAAAGGCAACGCGGCTGTAATGAGTTTATCGCTGGCGCTGCCATTATAGAACAAAACTTAATGTTTCTGCGGCTATGTAACAACTTTAGAAAACAAATATTCACCGTCCATCGGATCGTTCAGCTAATCTGTATAAACCAAAATACGGATAATTTGGGTCCGGATAAAACGTGGTTTGCTGTAGCTTACTTACAAAAAAAATTGTTTTCTCAGAAGTCCATAAATCATATTCTGACCATGTTGAAAAAATCTATGTAGATGTGCACTTCACTGATAAGAAAATTCAATTAAGAGTACAAATAAATAATTTCAGGTCAATAGCTTCAAAGTAAGTAATTGACACATTCTTGTAAATTCTAAAGTGTTTCAGTTTTTCACAAAGACTAAGCCAATAGTAATCAGTGCATATATGAAAATATTCTATTTTTAATTTTGCACTAAATAAAATTAATAAAGTTTATAAATCTCATTTCTCATAAAGTTCACTCTCACTATCACTTTATAAATATCACTGACAAAACTGTCATCTAAAAACTCGTCTTCAATCACTCTTCAAATAGTGTTCTCACTAGTGCGTGATCTTGACGTGTCCATGCTCAAAATATTCACGATACATTACTATAAAACACTATAAAAATCCAAATTTAACCACAACAAAACATAAACAGCCAATGTTTAGATGAAATGCACACAACAACAACGTCGCAACAGACTACTGGCCAAGAGCGCTGCTGACTTGACAACGATGTACTATGTTCATTATTATTTCTATACACCATATGTACTCACTTAAAAGCGTTATTAATAATAAATATGCATAAAGAATATATCCTCGATTATATTGTTTCAAAGTTAAAAATGATTAATTGTATTTTTTTACGATTTTTTATTAAACGTCTGGGAAAATCAGACGTTACCACTATATGACCACCTATAAAAGTCTTGGTCCTACCGGATGTTGGCAATTTATGAACAGGGCACTGCAAGGGTTAAAAAAGTTGGTTTTTCACTATGTGATAAAAAACTAGTTTTTAGATATTTTTTTTATGTAAAAACAAAGTTTCCTGCGGTTAAAGTCAACCTCCTCAAGAGATATAAAGTCACACCACTTTTTAAATAAGTGATCATATTTTCAGAGGTGGCAAGAAAGTGCATAATTACCCAATTCACATTTAGATCCCTTTGGAATTCCTATACAGGTAATCTGTCAGACAGTGTAATAACGTATTGTTAACATTGTTTCTTTACTTCTACAGTCTTGTCAGCTGTATTGCTTGGATGGTTATTGTTGTTATTGTCACAGTTTGTTTTGATGTGGAAAACCGATGTTGTATGCGAACCCCCATAGACATACAGTGGTTTTGACCCACCCACCTATAGTGGTATTGTCTTACCCGCACACCCATACACGTACATTATTTTAGTTTTAATATTATTCTCATTTTATACATTTAAAAAATCGTAACTAATGTATTTTGAACTGAACATATTTTAAAGCTATAATGTTAAATAGAAAACCAGAAACAGCACAGCTATAAAAACTGGTATCAATCAACAATAGCAGTTGATTATACCAGTTTTGTTTGTACTGTAGATATAACCCACCCGCCCACCTATACACATACATTGTTATCAACCCTCCTGCCCAACCATACACATACATTGGCATCGAACTGCCCGCCCACCCATTCAAGTACAGTGTTGTTGACCTACCCACCCACCCATTCACGCATAGTAGTATTGACCCGCCCGCCCGCCATACACGTACAGTGGTGTTGACCCACCCGCCCACCCATACACATGGGTCAACATCAGTAAGTCAATTGTAGTTTTTAACTTATATAAAATTACAATTGACAGAATACATACAAGATACTTGCTTCAAAATAGGATTTATTTTAAAGGTAGTTTTTGTAAATCACTGCATGTTTTCATATTTTTCGTTGCTATGCAAAGGTTTGAATAGTTATGAGATTTCTTTAAAATAGAGTAATATAACTACTACAGTATATATTTTTATGTTCAGTAAATAATTGTGCATAATATGAATATCTCAAAATATTTCTGATGACAGTTCAGAAATCACAAAAATATCTCCAAATTTATTTATGTATCTATATAATTTATATATTCACTAGGGCATACACATGCATGCTTCGCGTGCCAACCCCGTCACTTACTGCGCTTGTAACGCCTCGGACTTCGGCCTCGGCATGTAACCTTTCACTTCTAATATTAGTTACTAAACTTTATTCAGTAAAATCATATTATTTAAATCCATTTACAGGAGCTCACTGCACTTGATTTGCACTCTATTTATAGTATAATAATTATTATAAACAACCAATGTTATTACTAAGCCTATTTCAAATGTTTTCATTTTATTTAACAGCTGATGATACATACATATAGACAGATGTGTATTCGCTCTTGTATAATTAAATTGATATTTTACCGTGCTGCTCTCTATACCTAACAATTTATTTGGACCATTTAATATTTGTTTATGCCACCAGTTACCCTATTAAAATTAATCTCCATAAGATTAACATTGCAACTTTGACGCTGTGCAGGACAAAAAACCTATGGTAATTTCAAAAATCTAGCTCCATTACGACTTGAAATAAAAATTTTATTTTGAATTGAAAAATTTCATCAAGATCGGTCAAGTAATAAGTTCAGAAAGTGAGTGAACTAAATGACCCGATTATTTTAATATATAGGATTTCTCAAGTATAATTTTGTACAAAAACAGTTTATTCACTTATTTCAATACTGTTAGGTTAATTTAAAAGGCTTTAAAAAGAAAATTATATAAGTTCCATTACCATATGCACCTAACTATATTTTAATGAGTTTTGAAAACAAACCTTACAAAATCACATTATACCAAATTTCTGTTTAACCTTAGATCCGGGATCATGACAAGGGATGAGCAACTCAACTTTAAGGTGCTATCAAAAATTATTTAATCAATATATCGCAATGATTTGTTCTATGAACAATCTTGTTATCCCTTTTAAATAATATGTGAAATTGTTGTTTTTTGAGAAGAAATACAATATGTAGTTTTATAATGTACAGCTAAATTTACTATTTTTGAAAAAAATTACAATAAAAGCTTACAGCGCATGCCGAAACAGGCTGCACGGATGGCGCTTTTTGCATTGCACGGATCTAGGGTTAAGGAGAACCAACAGTGACTTAAAGACCCATATATATCACATGAGGTGTGTATATGCCATTTGTGACTTTTGCGTACAAACTTGCCATCAGTCTCCACCACTGCACACTCTTCTAGCGATCAATCAGAGTTGGACTATTAAGGCAGTAATTAATTGGTCTCAGGCCTCTAACGCTATCATTGCAGGAAACACGCTTGTGCATCAAGTTGACCTTGTGCCGTATTCATATGACGAAATTGTGTGTCATAGACTAATACAGCATAACAGAATGACACATTATCTAGGCCTATAAAATAAAGGAAAAATGTAAATACAAAAAACAAACAAGTACACACTCACATAAATCTTATCTGCATTACTTAGTTTATCAAATTTAAATAATTTCTTCCAAGCATAGCTGTAGGTGTTATTTCCTGGAACAAACAATTGCTTAAGACATAGATTTTTGCTTAAAGTAAATATAGTAACATTAAGCCTAAAGTCTTTTTGCATTTCTAGGAAAGATGGCAGCACCTCCCTTAATGCGAAGTCTAAGCACCAGATCTGTAAAAAAATTGGAAAAACCAAGACCGCTTAAAATATCTGCCAGTCAATCCAAAATATCTAGTGAGTCATCTCCACGAGTGCCATGTAAGTGACCAGTTGTAGTTGCACGTTGGAAGAGATAGTTTAGAATTACTGTGTCCCATTGTTGGTGAGAGATATTGTCAACTCTGACATGAAGAGTTAAAATTAAGACTAATTTTTTATTGGCTTATAATACTTTCCAATTTGCTGTTTGTTAATAAAGTACAGGAACCCCTGAGTTAGCAGGAAGATGCAATAATGTTCATAATATAGAATAAAATTTAATAATTTTATGTTGATGTATAAATATTAAGTTTATCTGCAGAAACGTTTCTACTCAAACCAAACTATTCTCTAAATACAGCTCCCTAATTGTCTTAGCATAATCTATAACTATCAAAATATCAATTTTACATTTCACCCTGTAACTAAAGATGTTATTAAAATACCAGGCATATATATATTTTTTTTATCATTGACTAAAGCATTTAAAAAATAGGAAACTTCTCTTCTTTCTATTCTTAGTTTATGCATATCAGTCAATTCTTTCTGATTGTGGGATTCTGTTTCTGAATAAAAATCACTTAACATGTATTTATAGGAACATATGTCAGGGCGGATGCCAGAGTCTGTCGTGAAACTTGCAGGTTTTGGTGGAAGGCTGTGTCAGACTTGTTGTGTCAAGTATGGGGAATTGTTTTGTGTGAGTGCAAGCACAGTGACAAGATACAGAGGTCGCTTTCTTATGGCTGCAGTGAGCGTCTCAGTGGCAGTTTTAAGTAGATTACAACTAGTGATTTACATGTTTGTTCATCTGTAGTAACAATTAGTATGTTACTCCAGAGGATTTTGGGATAATAAAGGAGGGACTGACAAAGTACTGGCCCTGTCATCGCTTGACAAAGTGGAGAAATAACTACTGGACACACTAACTTTGCACATATTTAGCGCACTATTGGACGCAACTTCTGTTTCTTTCTTCTCCATGGTGTGAGCGAGTTTTGAGTAGAGTGCACTTTATGTTGGATAAATTAGTGAGAGAGTGAGTAACTAAATAGAATTGAGTGAAGAAATACTGTAAATAGTTACATGGAACGTATGTTTTTGCAAGAGGAATGTTTGAGAAAGGATGATTTATAAAATTCTCATTACGTTATTTTTTTGTTTTCTAATTTTAAATGCAGTAAAATAAGTTTATCTTTATTTGTTATTGTGGCCTACGCTGTTATTTTTTTACGCTTACAACAATTAGTCTTCCTCCTTTTTATTATTTTTTAGGTCTAACTGAATGAATATTTATTATATAAAATAAGATGATTATTTTATATTTATATACTTAATATTATTTTTAGATTTATGTTTCTCACAAATAAACAAGTTAAGTGGAAAAAGTAATTTGATAGTTTGCAATTCATCTGATTACTTTATAAATTAAGATGTTTTTTATGTAATTTAATTATCGTATATTATTCTGTTTTGTATTACTCTGTCATGCATAGTTTTAAAGAATACTCATATAAAAGATCATAGAATATCTTTAGCTTTGTTGTATTTAAATGCCATTATTTTAACGCTAAGTCAACAAAAAAGCTTTTAACAAAAAAAATATAGAACATAGATAATTAAGTAAATAATATTATTGATATGAGCATCTATAGATTTAACCTGTTCTGGTTGCTTTTATAATTTATTACTTATCAGTATTACTAAGATCAATCACTTGAATATAGTGTACAATAAGGTGAATATATTGTACATGTTTTGTTTCAGTACAAGATTTAATGGTCTTGGTTGAGAGTGTCAGTCAACATTTGATAGACAAGAATTTTGATGAAAATATTGCTTCAAATATCGCATTCATGCATGCAAAACTGAAAGTTCATGGGCAGCAACTTGAAACGATCTACAAAGGTAAGTTTTTCAATATCTGTACGTATTTTCCTTAGTTTCTTATTTTGTGATCTCCTGAAAGTTACTATTATGTGTTATATGAAGGACAAATATTGAGATAGCAAAAATTAAGTATATGTCATATACACCTAAATTTTGTTTTATTAGGTAGTTTTTTATTTGTAATTGGAAAGTAGATTGTATCATTCTCCCTACTACAATTTAAATACAGTGATAATTCTGAAAATGAGACTTCTATTCCTAAATGCAATACAGTTTTTTGTTTGGATTAAAAAATGTCAAACTGTAAATGACAACTTAAAATTTTAATTAGTGAATTGGATAAGTTTGACCAACTAATGGAATGTATTGTCAGTTCAACTAACAAAATGAAATTTATGATCATTGGATTTTTCTCAGATAGATTGTATAATTGAATTAAACCTATGAGAAAAATTATGGTTATGTTTGACTGATGTTTTTTATGCTTGTGTGTTTTGTGCATCAAATATATTTTTTATTGTAAACAACAATTTTGAAATTTATAATATTAAATCATCCATATTGAAAATGTAGCTAACTTTTTGTTAACACACCTTCTTATTTATACAACAGAACTTAAATTAAACAATTCTGACATTTCCTCATTATTTCCATACATTCTACTTTCAGTTATGACATATATTTTTAATGTAAAATTTGTTTGTTTCAGTGATTTGTGTTGTTTGCAATAACCAATTTGTGAGTGGTTAAACCTGGAATGGCAAGCATGTAGAGTACAACTATTACCATAACAGTCAATAGTATGTTTTTATTAATGGTTTTTTTTATTTGGCTATTCTAGATGGAATAACTAAATAACATGACATTAATAAAATACTTTACAAAATATAACAATTATTTGTTATTAAGTCATCAATCACTTATAGTCAAAAGAAAATTTAATAAATCCTGGAAACAAATTGAAAATGCAACCATTAATTCAATAATATTATAAAATAGTCTAAATAAAAATTACTTAGTGCTCAATTATTGAACGTTCTCACTCATAAAGAGGTCATAGTTTTATAACTGTGTGTTTTCTTTTTAAGAAAAATGTATATTTTTACAGTTTTCACAAAGACTAAATAATTTTTGAATCAGCAATAACGAACAAACTGTAGTAAAATTCTATTTGAATATGGAATTGATTGTTGTACGGTACGTGATTAACAACAATCAAATAGAACAGCCACATAGTCACATTATTCCCAAGATTTACTGCTTGCTCTTCTAGGGTTAATAAATGAACAATTCTCAACCTATTCCTTCCTGCTCCTGAACCTGATAAGAATGACAATCCAGAAAAGAGCCCTATAAAGAAAATAATGTTTGTTAAGTACATTTTGTCTAACCTAATAAACAATAAATATTTTTCTGTTTAAAAATATGGGAGTTTTATTGATAAGTTAGTTCTAAATTATTTAACGGTAAGTTAGCATTTTCTTTTACAAGTATATTTTCATAACAATTGACACAACACAAATTCATTTCAACATATATATGGTGATCGATTCTGGTAAAGTATGTTTTCTTTCCTCAGACCAGAGGAATTCACAGATATATATCGTATGATTTGTTGTCAGCTACCATTTGTTAACTTTAAAGCTGCGATGTATATTTGGATAAATATCCAAAAGTCATGATGGTATGTATATTCATTGATTAAAAATTAAAGTGATCTCATGTCACAAAGCTAAGTCCAATCCATCAAGCCATTTAAGACCTGCCTCACTGATTCTGTGTATGCTGGCTAATCCATCCGTAAAAGAGCACGGAGGCACTCTGTAACTATGTGATCCATTGTTTGGAAAACAATATTTATATTTATCTTCACAATAAATATAAATATTGTGGAGATTGTTAGGAAAAACTATATTTATATTTATCTTCGCTATAAATATTGCGAAAAACTATTAGATATTTCAATATAGATATTTAGTTACACTCTGAACTCTATTTACATGAATGATTTTATAGTGGTCACTAAATAATGTGTCTATAAAAGTGTCTGTTAACTATTGAGAACAAAACTAACTGATCTAGCGTCAATTCCCATTTATACTTCAAGTAATTGCATCTGCCTATGCCAGTTCAGAACTGATTCAAGAGTGTCCACTCCCTACGAGGGAGGTTCACCCCACCTATGGGTATTGAAGGATCGTTAATAAGAAACTTATTTCCCTATTAAGTTAGACATCAATCACTTTAGTGTGAACACTATTTAGCCATATGGGAGCACTATATTCAGCAGCTGAATAGACCAGTGACAAAGCAATTGTATGCAGGAAGTGTGCGTTGCCTCCTCAGGTTGTTCCGGCAGTATGATGTAGTACATTTGCCCTGGTTTTTATTTTAGCTGCTGTTTTTTGAAGATGACTTTTAAAGATCAGCGATTGATCTAACATTACTCCCAGGTACTGTGGATGATCATAATTATGGAATTTTACACCATTTAGAAATATGTTCAGTTTTCGATTAGCCAGTCTGTACTTAGATGGAAGCAGTCTACTTCGGTTTTTGATGTCTCGTAATATATCTTCCAGGTTCTAAAATATATTACCTTTGAGGGCTGCAAGGTCGCTTGTGAGTGTTTATTCAGTAGTTGTGAAGTCGTTGTATTGGTAAGCTAAAGCAGTATCATCTGCATATATAAATGTTCTAGACTTTGTGATTGGAGTGTCATCGGGATACACATTGAATAAAATTGGAGCAAGTACAGACTCCTGTGGCAGCATTCATTTATTCAAAGCATTTCTACATCTATCAGAACCGTTAAGCACAGTCCTTATGTTTACTGACAGATTAGGAAGCCGTAGTGTGGTTAGGATGAGTCGCTGAGTCATGTGCAGCAATGATTCAGTGACTCATCCTAACTCCACTATGGTAAGGCTTCCGAATCTGTCAGTAAACTTAACAACTGGGCTAAACGGTTTTGATAGTTAGTTACTTAAGCTAATTTATAATAATCCAAACTTTAAGGAATCTGATCAGCTGCCCCCCTCTCCCCCCCAATCAGTTTGAATCAGTGGGGTTCTACTGTATTTAACTTAAGAACTCTAGATTATTGAGCTTATCGAACTAAATATAAATTATACTTTCATGCCTTGATATTCAGTACTGTCCTATGTTATGATACACACACATCTAATTGATCATATAAATAAAGTAACTCATCGTCTTTATCTTAGTTTTCAAGTCAGTACACACACACATTTAATAGATCATATAAATAAAGTAACTCATCGTCTTTATCTTAGTTTTCAAGTCAGTACACACACACATTTAATAGATCATATAAATAAAGTAACTCATCGTCTTTATCTTAGTTTTCAAGTCAGTACACACACACATTTAATAGATCATATAAATAAAGTAACTCATCGTCTTTATCTTAGTTTTCAAGTCAGTACACACACACATTTAATAGATCATATAAATAAAGTAACTCATCGTCTTTATCTTAATTTTCAAGTCAGTACACACACACATTTAATAGATCATATAAATAAAGTAACTCATCGTCTTTATCTTAATTTTCAAGTCAGTACACACACACATTTAATAGATCATATAAATAAAGTAACTCATCGTCTTTATCTTAGTTTTTAAGTCAGTACACACACACATTTAATAGATCATATAAATAAAGTAACTCATCGTCTTTATCTTAATTTTCAAGTCAGTACACACACACATTTAATAGATCATATAAATAAAGTAACTCATTGTCTTTATCTTAGTTTTCAAGTCAGTACACACACACATTTAATAGATCATATAAATAAAGTAACTCATCGTCTTTATCTTAATTTTCAAGTCAGTACACACACACATTTAATAGATCATATAAATAAAGTAACTCATCGTCTTTATCTTAATTTTCAAGTCAGTACACACACACATTTAATAGATCATATAAATAAAGTAACTCATCGTCTTTATCTTAGTTTTCAAGTCAGTACACACACACATTTAATAGATCATATAAATAAAGTAACTCATCGTCTTTATCTTAGTTTTCAAGTCAGTACACACACACATTTAATAGATCATATAAATAAAGTAACTCATCGTCTTTATCTTAGTTTTCAAGTCAGTACACACACACATTTAATAGATCATATAAATAAAGTAACTCATCGTCTTTATCTTAGTTTTCATGTCAGTACACACACACATTTAATAGATCATATAAATAAAGTAACTCATCGTCTTTATCTTAATTTTCAAGTCAGTACACACAAACATTTAATAGATCATATAAATAAAGTAACTCATCGTCTTTATCTTAGTTTTCAAGTCAGTACACACACACATTTAATAGATCATATAAATAAAGTAACTCATCGTCTTTATCTTAGTTTTCAAGTCAGTACACACACACATTTAATAGATCATATAAATAAAGTAACTCATCGTCTTTATCTTAGTTTTCAAGTCAGTACACACACACATTTAATAGATCATATAAATAAAGTAACTCATCGTCTTTATCTTAGTTTTCAAGTCAGTACACACACACATTTAATAGATCATATAAATAAAGTAACTCATCGTCTTTATCTTAGTTTTCAAGTCAGTACACACACACATTTAATAGATCATATAAATAAAGTAACTCATCGTCTTTATCTTAGTTTTCAAGTCAGTACACACAAACATTTAATAGATCATATAAATAAAGTAACTCATCGTCTTTATCTTAATTTTCAAGTCAGTACACACACACATTTAATAGATCATATAAATAAAGTAACTCATCGTCTTTATCTTAGTTTTCAAGTCAGTACACACACACATTTAATAGATCATATAAATAAAGTAACTCATCGTCTTTATCTTAGTTTTCAAGTCAGTACACACACACATTTAATAGATCATATAAATAAAGTAACTCATCGTCTTTATCTTAGTTTTCAAGTCAGTACACACACATTTAATAGATCATATAAATAAAGTAACTCATCGTCTTTATCTTAGTTTTCAAGTCAGTACACACACACATTTAATAGATCATATAAATAAAGTAACTCATCGTCTTTATCTTAGTTTTCAAGTCAGTACACACACACATTTAATAGATCATATAAATAAAGTAACTCATCGTCTTTATCTTAGTTTTCAAGTCAGTACACACACACATTTAATAGATCATATAAATAAAGTAACTCATCGTCTTTATCTTAGTTTTCAAGTCAGTACACACACACATTTAATAGATCATATAAATAAAGTAACTCATCGTCTTTATCTTAGTTTTCAAGTCAGTACAACCTTAACACACCCATATCTTTCCTAAGTGATTTTAATATTCACCTAATTATAGTTTATTAAGAAGATAAATTTGTAATAAACTATGGAAATATGAATGGTTTAATTTCCATGGTGAATTGGAAGAAGATAATTTTAACACCCACAGCATATCTAATATCCGTAACAAAAGTTTGGAGACTCGAGTTTGGATGCTTACAAAAATTAAAGTAACAAAGCTATGGTAATGGAACTTGTACCAATATTTTCATCGTTTTATTGTGCGTTGATAAGTGTCAACAAAAAAGTTGTTGTATTATTTTTTCATATTTATACTTTGTATCGAACGAAAAAAGTACACGATTTTTCACTAATTCCAAACAAATCTTGACTTTTGAAAATCGCTGACTAAATACCCGTTTATATATCTTGATGAAATTTTAATAAGTGATTGAGTATGGTATTGAAAATACTATATTAAAGTTTCAAAATTTTTCTTTCATTAGAAAAAAAGTTCTTGTAGATTCTATAAAACAACTTTTTCTAAGCAATGGCTGATCTGACGAGGTTGAACTTGACATTGTTGTAATAAGCTAATTTCACTACATACTTTGTTAACCTTTTACAGCCCATCTTGTATTTTGTAGCGATTTTTATTTGATAGCGAAGCGATGTGCACTTAGCCGTGAGTAACGTGTCCGGCGGGACTGCGGTGTTGCCAAGTCACTGTCAGTCCAGCCGTCATCCAGATTCGTATAAGAAAAGATAATGTAATATTTTTGGTTTTCAATATTTTATACCATTTCCCATCACTTTTTCTCATGAGGGCTGTGGACCTCTAATGGCAAGTTAAAAAAAAAAATACTGCACTTAATATGATTACAATTCCTTACTCGGAAAAATGTTGTCTGGGAGGCATGGCTGTTCTCTGGGAGATGCTTACTCGACAACAACTCACGCAGAATATAGAAAATAAGTATCAGCGTGCCTTTAAGTAGAGGTACAGGTTATGAGTCGTGCGTTATTCAGAGGCAACAGTCATATTTACCAGATATTTTAGAGGGTTGGCCTTACCAGTGATTCACGACTTTAGCCTGAAGAGGGTTGTTCACCTGGCAACAGCGCATTCCTGACACATAACTCAGGACCGAGCGCCTCGCTGCGAACGGCGTTCTCGCTTCAGTTAACATCGCTTCGCTATCAAATAAAAATCGCTACAAAATACACAATGGGCTGTAAAGGGTTAACAAAGTATGTAGTGAAATATGTGAAATTAGCTTATTACAACAATGTCAAGTTCAACCTCGTCAGATCAGCCATTGCTTAGAAAAAGTTGTTTTATAGAATCTACAAGAACTTTTTTCCTAATGAAAGAAAAATGTTGAAACTTTAATTTAGTATTTTTAATACCATTACCAATCACATATTAAATTTTCATCAAGATATATAAACGGGTATTTAGTCAGCGATTTTCAAAATTCAAGATTTGTTTGGAATTAGTGAAAAATCTTATACTTTTTGTGTTCGGTACGAAGTATAAATATGAAAAAATAATACACAAAATTTTTTGTTGACACTTATCAACGCACAATAAAACAATGAAAATATTGGTACAGGTTCCATTACCATAGCTTTGTTAGTTTAATTTTTGTAACCATCCAAACTCGAGTCTTCAAACTTTTGTTACGAATAGTAAGACTCCCATAAGCAATTTTTTAAATATTTATCTTTTGAAGTAAACAATTGTAACTAAAAAGACTACAGGAGGTTAAAATTATTATACTTGTTTATTAAATATAATTTAATAACAGCTATGTGTTTTATTAGAATAATTATGTAACAAATTTCCTTAAGGCTAATTTTACGAAAAAAGTATAAATTTGAAACTTGGTAGTCCAAATATAACATTTAAAAAATGTTACTAGACAAGTATAATTTTTTTAATTTATCACTACAATTTAGACAATCATAATTTGCTTAGAAATTGTGAAATATGGCCTCCTATAGATTTATAGATTCAGATTTGAGACATCAACACAACGTGTTGCGTTTTTTAAGGTGAATACAAATGTTTATGATTTCTTTTTCATACATATTATTATTGAATTCCGATCTAATCCCTATGGTACAGGTGGCTTCTTCATTGCTTCCTCATGGATGAACTTGTATTTATTTACTTATTTATTGTCTATTAATCTGGTTTGAAATTGTTGTTAACCTAAAATTGTATTTATTTCACATTATTGTTAGTATAAAAATAGTCTTCAATGCAGTACAGAATATATTTCATTATTTTACCTAATACAGTAGACTCTCGGTTATCTGAAGTAATTGGGACCGAGACCACCTCGGATACGTTAAAACTCGGATAATATGGAGGTTATGGTAAAAATAATGTAAAAGTCATGAACAAAGTACAAAACTAGTTTATTACAAGAACAAATGCGAAATAGTGTAAATGTAGTTACAGTCCTGAAAAAAGTAGGAACAGCAGGTTGTATTAAAAGTTGTATTATCGCAGGATGACAAGAAGTTGAGAAGAAGTATTCCATTTTAAAACTTTACAACAGTCAGTAAAAAACTACAATAATAGAATTTACTAGTAAAAATCTAATATAATGTCTATAGGCAGCATTGTAGATGGGCAATTTCCTCTAACGTTGCATTTGTCGACAATGAAAGCAGAGTATTCCTTCATTTGTGTTAACCGATCTCCCAGGCTCATAAATCATTGTTTCACCCTACCTTTCGTAGGTACCCCTATTTCATCTATCTACGGTCCACGGTCGTATTCGTGTATTGGTTTTAAGTACAGGATACCGTTCAGTCCGATTACCAAACCAAATTATCATATTATCCTGTAGTTTAATGCAATCTGCATTTCTTTCTTAATAGTGCAAGGAACCATTCAATATTTTAATGGAACAAAACTATCGTATAAATGCCACATTCGTCATACACATTGGTGACAAAAACACTGATTGATTCAATCATTTCAATTTCGTTACAAGATAAGCAACTGTCAACCATTTACCACTCATATCAAAACACTTGAATAAAATATTGAACAATAACAGTAAAACAATAAATTACGATAACATTTTCAATACTGTATTCTAAAATGACGAAAGTCAACACACTTATCAACCACGCAGAGTCAACTAAGACGATGGTGTCAGGTGGAGATGTGTCATGAGTGAATGCATTTGGGTGAAAAGATTATTCCTATAGTAGGGTACAATATCATAAATATGTCTCGTGACAGCCCTACAGTGCTTAAACCTAGCACCAACAGCCAATAGAGACACTGATTACTTGTCAAACGATTATATGATGTGTCGCACCATAGTTTTCCTTTTATCAATAGCTTTATGTTTATTTTTCATCGTCTGATGATTAGCTCAGTTAACCCGGAGGCTCGGTTAATCGGGGCTCGGATAACTGAGACTCATCCGTAATTAATTTTACCTATTTACAGGTAACATTACAAAGACTTATCCTGTATAGGATATATATATTTTGTCAATATATATATATATATATATATATATATATATATATATATATATATATTGACAAAATATATTGTACAATGTTGTATTTAATGATTAATAACATTCTTATTCTTATACTTGAGTGTGGATTGCTTTTTTTGTTTAGTCTGGTTTCTAACCAAGATACACTAGCAGAAAGGGCCATTTATTTCCAGGCCAACTAAAAGACTACAGCTTAATGTGGTAATCCGAACACTTGGTAGTGCTCTGAAATTTTTGGCTAAGGTCAATCTTGATTCTAAGTTATCTCCTTTGGACAACATCTGAGTACTGGTCACCACACAACACAGACACCCGTAACCTCTCTAGTTGTTTCCACACCAATAGCAACCACTGAGTGAATGTAGCATTGATATAAAGAAGACTAATAACAGAACCTGTCGCATATAATCTCTACAATGCAGGGCAGAGTTGACTGTCGTAGCTATGTTCTGTAGGGGCTGAAACGCCAATAACCTTGACCAGAGGGTTCTAACTTATCACAATTTAACAGCGTTAAGCAACATTTAGCATGGCTGTTTCTCGGTTAGGTTCCACTGAGTGTTGTCCTTGTACATCCTACTTCCTGCTTGTTGGTGGCAGTTCACAAGTCATCTTTCAGCCGTTGGTCCCCAGGTTAAGTGTTAGAGAGGGCCTCTTATCCATAATTCCACCTGGCAAAATAAGACCTCCTTTAACTTTTGAAGACGTGAATACAGCAGACATTGTTATAAGCAGAGCTGCTGCAGCTATTTAGGAACAAGTGTTCTTATTACACCACTGATTTTTGCTGGTTCTGTCGCTCATTGGCTCTGGTGAATAAATCAGTTGCTTCACAATAACTTAATCAATCTATTTTACCCAGATTCCCACGTTAAAGCACCTACTCCACATTATAGGTCAATTATTTAATTATGAGGGACATAATAAAAGAATCCAAAAACCCCTATGCTTGCTGAAGAACTAGAAGCTGAAATCCCTAAGAAAAAGAGAGATATATGCACATTACGATTGGTTATATTTCATTGTATTTTGTACATGCATAATGCATTTTATAAATTTTTATATTACAAAAATTATAGAAGCAAAATGTTTCTTCATTTAAGTATTTCTCTTGTTTTATAGTTCATTTTGAACACAATAATCATGCTTTAGTCACTTTAAGAACAAACTTTCACTCCTAATTCCACTTTGAATATACGATATCTTTTTACTATGAAGAGAACCGGTATGTCAGCAATCCTCAGATGTACTACAAAGAAGTATAAGAATGTATCTCTTAATAGGGAAAATTGTAATACAACCAGTGTGGCATTTACATCCACAAGTAGGTTGGATTGATATCCTTGGTTTTAATGATCTTCTAGGCTGAGTTACTGTGTGGAGGATTTTGGCTCCATAACTGTTAAGTGAATTGTAAAAGGAATTTTCATGTGTGTCATTTCTCAAGCCTTCCCACCAACTGCCAGCCTGTGCTGCACCGTCGCCAATGTGGTAACCTGGCCTATGGGCAACAAAACAAAAGATGAGAGAGAATTCATACTTTTACTTTTTGAGTATAATTACTTGTGTAGTAAAATTATACTACACATAAAGATTATTGTTAAAGATTATTATGGTTGGTGTGTTAAACGTCAATCAGTGTTTTTAATAACTGAACAATACAGTAATATTTATTTCAGCTTGCTTAACTACTTACATTGTGATATGCAAATATAGTGTTACGCCAATATCTAGACACTGGACCTTCTCTCTGCACCACAAATTGCTTCCAGTTTTTCGGCTAGTCTATAAGCTTCAGACAGTGTGATAATTTTTGTGCAGAAGGCGCTTCTTTAACCTTCTGGGTTGAAGAAGCGCCCTATAAAAAGACACCCTTCGGCTGACTAGTTAGTCAGAATCAGTGGTAGTTTAAGTCTTGAGTAGAAGCGACTACAGTGATAAGTGTTGTTCAGTAACAGATAGGGGATAAATCTAATCTTATGGCTGTTAAGTGACATTAGTTACTTAAGATAAGACTGGTTTAATTTCAAGTGCTAAGATAGTATCTATTAATTTATATTTTTCCGTTTTGTGGAATTTAGTTAATTATTGTGTGTAAATATAAGAAACGGTAAGTAGCCATAGAGTGGAATCCCCCTTATTATTTAGGACCCTGTTGGACCCTAACAATAACGTACTTGAGAAGAAGTGTGACTTCAAAGATTTTCAAAAGAGTGAACTTCTATTATAAAAGGAAGAAGTGATGGTGAAACATACTGTTCTTTTTGCAATAGCTACCTTTCGTAAGTCATAGCGGCAGATCTTATTTATTACATCATAAACAGTAAACATAAAACCAGCATGCATGGTGCTTCCTCCTCACACAAGATAGGTGATTTTTTGTGAAAAAGGATACTAAAGAAGAAACATTGATAGCCATTGATGAGCTTATGACAGTTGTATATACAGTTGTAAAACACCACCAATCATTTAAATTACTAGTTTGTTCCAATAAACTACTCCCACTTAAGTATCCCGATTCTCTAAGGTTGAAGCAAAGCAATCTAGAACCCGTACTAAATCCATAGCAATTATCAACAACGTTCTTTACCTACATGCAATCAGAACATGTGTTTAGAAAATATTTCCTTTCTCTGAATTTCCACAGACGCTAGCAACCATAATGCAGAAACCATTATTCACCTTCTAGTGCAGTTAAACTTCATTTACTATTACTAATTATTGCTTGACTGCCCTAACAGAAGTTTATCTTTCTTTGGAAAAGCATTTCAGAATTTATCACAGTCTGTACAGTTAATTTTGTAAACACCTCATTTGTTGTAAATGTTGTCGTTACTGTATTCTTTTTGAGATTTGTTACTTATAATTTGAATGTGTTGTTGCATGTTGAGAAACTTAATCTGTAATTTTTATTTCAAAAAAGTTTTTTGAATAGCCTTTTATAGGTCTGTGTTAAATGGTATTTTTATAAATTTGTTCTTCTTTGGGTTTTGATTTGTTGAAATGTAATTTATTTTCTTCTTTTTTGTTTCTTATTATTTTGTTGAACATATTTTGCATGTATGCATTTTTCATTGCCAAATATTTTATTATATTTCTCCTTCATTGTTTCTTGTTCATTGATAATTTGTATTGCCATTGATGATTAGAATTAAATGGTATTATAAGGTCTGCATGTGTAGGTTTCCTGTAAATGTTGAATGATTGTTTATTATTGGTTTTAGTAATTGGTAAATCCAAAATATTTATTTTAGATCAAAAAATTGTCAGTTTATAACAATTTAATATTATTATTTTTTAGTATTATTATTTAAAAATATATAATCAAATAAATTATATAAGAAGAACAAATTTATGAAAGCACCATATAATACAAGCCTAAACAATACTATTCGAAAAACTTTTCAAAATTTAAATTACAAATTTAGTTTCTCAACACATTCAAATTTTTACGTAACCAATCTCAAAAAGAATATAATAACAACATTTACAACAAATCAAGTATTTACAAAATTGAATGTATTGACTAAGATACATTTTTAATTGGACAAACTGGAAGACTATCCAAAATATATTTTCAAGGACGTACATAAGCTCTCAAAAGCAATTATACAACTACAATTAAATCCATCTTCGCTGAACCCTTACTCTCCACAGACCACACCTACATAAACCTTAAAGAACATACGAAAATGTTAAATTTTATGGAAAAAAGCAAGGAAATGAATGCTAAATAAAAATTAAATATATATTTAGCACATAAAGAAAATCCATCAAGATATGGACAAATATGGATTTTAAATTAGTGAATGTTTCGGTTTCATACTGTAAAGATATGGCAACCCTAATAGTGCTACAAATGGTGTTTTTACCAAGTACATTTCTTTAGTTTTATTTATTTCGGATGTAATATTTCAGAAGTAGGCTAAGATAGTAAGTACACCTGAAGACGACAGGAGTTCGTTATACCTGTTGAAATGTTGTGTTTGTTTCCTAAAACACGTAAAGCATTGAAAATCTCCAAATATTAACTACCTTTTTGTTTTTTGGTGTATTCAGCATTGCACCATTTTACAAAAACATTATATAGTTTGGCTGTTTGGAAACAATATATTATTAACCTTTATCACGCCGTAAGCGAATATATTGACTTTGCTCTAAATGCCGTAAGCGCATATACACATAGTAATTAAAAAAATAATATTTTCATAATAATGTTTCTAATTTAATCCGGTAGTGCGTTTGGGTTATGGGCAGTGACTCATGAGAGACACATTGTGCGACTCACTACCATTTGTTGGCCTGTCAATCACTACGAGACTGGTTTTTGTCTGGCAGTGTACATTTCCGCTGTGACGCCCAACGCCACAAGTGCATATATGTGCAGTTACTGTCGAGCCGAGCGGTTGTCATTATCTGCCACCTTACCTTTTGAAACTGTGTATTCAATTGTTTTATCATTACTTTAGTTTAATATATGTTAGTAATTTATTATCAATATTCATAATTCGGCCGATTTTGATTTTGTGGAAGGTACTAAATACATCGTAATCAAGTGCTATATGTATTTACTTATTTTTTATTATATGTGTTATGTGCAGGCTCTGTTTTTAACAGTTTATGCACAAGCAAATGTACTCAATTATACATATTTTATTGATAGTAATAATATTTTATATTGATTCATACTGTATAAGTGGTCTATGTCTGAGGCTTACTTTCAAGTAAAAGTTTGCTTATTTACATATTCACATACAAGAAAAAAAGGTAAGGTATTGGTAAGCTAATAAAAGTTTCAAAATGTTATCATATATTTTATTTTCCTGTATAGAACAATAAAAAAAATAAGCAACTAAAAAATTTAATTTTAATTTATTTTACAATAAATGAGCGCTTAATGGAAAATAGGCATTGTATAAATGGCGCTCTAAGAGTTAAAACAGATTCTTCATTATTAACTAAAAGTGAAATTGTGAAAATAATAAGTTGTGATACAAGGCCTAGTTGGAAAGGGAAATAATAACATTAAAAAAAAAATCTAATATCAGTGAAATAACTAAAGCCGGTCATACATGCTACGGTTTACTGAACGGTATACCTGTGCAGTTTTGCCTGCGCAGGCAAACCATAGCGTGTGTGGGAATAGAATTGCACAGTTTTTTGTGCTTGTGCAGGCAGCCGGAGGAAAATCGTAAAACTATTTTTTCAATCGTGGCCTTACGGTAAACCTGAGCGTGTGAGCGCTTCCTCTGGCCGCATGCACAGTTTTAATTATAGAATTTAATTTAGTTGGCTGACAAGGTTTAAAGTATTTTTATGTAAAATATCTTTGCCTTTAATACTGCCATTAAGTGTTAAAGTGCACTATTATAATTTGAAAATATGTATAGAAAATTAAATATTATTTGTACAATGTTCACCACGTACAATTACCCCACTTTTTATAAAATTTATCAATTTAATAATTTAATCAATTTAATAATAACTAACTTTAATAATTTAAAAGATAATACAATAAGGAGAATAAATGTTTGATAAGTATAGATAAAAATTTTGGAGTCACTGTTTATCATGTATTATTCGTTCTTTTTTTATAAAATTAGGAACAAATGGATAATACAATGAAGGACAATAAATGTCTAAAGAAGTAAGATCAGACAGTTCAAAATAAAAATAGAAATGTATTACAAGTTAACAATATAAAATGTTAAATAGTTAAAATGTAAACTTACAAGATATTTATTGTAACAACATTTTAAGCAAGTCAAAAACAATACAATATTTGTCTGATAAAACAGGTTGATCGTCAACTTCTTTATCAACTAAAACTAAAGCTACAGTATAAGTATAATACACATTATTCTTAGATCAATTTCAATAAATTATCATTTTAAAAATATGTCATATCATAGTATTCTTTATTTACGAGCAATTCATGGATAGTATTCTTACATTTTGACAGAGTAAAATTCTTACAGTAAGTTGGAAATTTATTATATAATTTAAAGCCTGTGTAATAAGGAGTGTTTTCAAATAATATGATCCTGTGTATTGGGTATTGAAGTTGATGCCTAAACCCTGTATTATAATTAAAAATATTTTGATTATTATAAACAGTATCTAACTGCTTATGTACAAAAATTAAACATTTAAAAATAT
Organism: Stictocephala bisonia; assembly: GCA_035578905.1. Classification (NCBI taxonomy): domain Eukaryota; kingdom Metazoa; phylum Arthropoda; class Insecta; order Hemiptera; family Membracidae; genus Stictocephala; species Stictocephala bisonia. The sequence continues at coordinate 103,929 of JAQJVL010000731.1, forward strand.
ATAAGGAAGGAAGAGTCAAATGCCTAATTTTTTTTAAGTGTAGTTCTACAAGATCGATTTCTATTAAAACACATCATGGTACGAATATATTTTTTTAAATCCTATTTGCAAAAAAAATTTTTAATTTCTTTAATGTAATACAGAATTAAAACAAGCATGGTAAACCATCAGCCTAACATTCAAACCAACAGTTTTTCTCAAAATGTACATTTGAAAGCAAACAAAACTTAATTTTTTTGTTAAATTTGCTATGAATGGTTTCCATACTATGTGGTTATCAATTTTTAAACCGAGGAATTTTGCTGTACTATTTACATTACCATCACAAAATATCATAAAATCATAATCACAAAAGATCACATTACCATAAAAAAAATATTATTTTCAAATTTATTTTTATTTTGTTGAGTTTGAAATTTTACTATTTCTGTCTTTGAATAATTTAACTTTAATCCATTGACATCAAACCAACTCCCAAGTTCTGTTAATAATCTTTCAATTGCCAGTTTTAGGTTAATGTCATTAGTACATTTTAAAATTATTGAGATATCATCTGCATACAGCAAAATTTTGGCATGATTAATACTTAATGGCAAATCATTAATATATATAATAAACAACAAAGGGCCCAAAATTGATCCCTGCAGAACTCCCCCTTTAGTTACAATCCAATTTGAAGTATATTAATTTATCCTTCCTATTTAAAATAACTCTTTGTTTTCTATTTGTTAAGCATGATTTTTTAAATTTAATATTGTTCCAGAAAATCCATAAAAATATAATTTTTCTAATAAGATTTGGTGATTAACACAATCAAAGGCTCTTGAAAGATCACAGAAAATACCTGCAATACTCTGTAAACTGTCCAATGCCTCTGAAACAAATTTTACCCACTCTGCAGCTTCATTCACAGTACTGTGTCCTATTCTAAATACATATTGATTTGAACAGATAACTCCCTTATTATTAAGATAATTGCTTAGCTGTTCATAAAAGTTTTTTTTTTTTTAATCTTTGATAAAACTGGTAACATTGATACAGGCCTATAATTTTCAGGGCTGTCTTTATTTAATTTTTTGTTAAGAGGTATTACATTAGCTTACTTTAATTGGTCTGGAAAGACTCTTTTGATAAAACATTGATTAATTATCAAGCTTAGAGGAGTACTTGCATATTTACTTAATTAAGTAAATATGAAAGTTAGTCTTTTATAATAACAAAGTTTAAATTATTTTTAGTCATATCACAGTATAAAACACAGAGTAGCGATACTCCAATAAAAAATTAGCGACAAGCACGACGCTAGCGCTCATAGCGACAGACAAGAATTATCAGAAATTACAGACTTCCAACCACAATCTCTGGATTCCGATTCTCTTGAGAACATTCCATCTCAAAAACTAAATGAAAGCTCAAAAAGATTATCTCGGCCACCGAATGTGAGAAAAACAAAAAAGAATGTTGAAGACCTGAGAAATGAGTTATTAACAACAGTACGAGGCTATTTTAATCGCCCTCATTCCATCGTAGATGAAGATCGTTGCGAAGTGATTGGAAGCAACATGGCGATGAAGTTGAGAGCATTGGATCAGAAACAAATTCCCATTGCCAAAAAGCTAATAAATGATTTAGTTTTTGAAGCTGAAATAAGACATCTCATATCTGAACACGCTAACATTAACATGCAGGATGTTTTAAAGCAAAATGAAAGAGTTCCAGCTCAGCAGTACATCAACAACCAATTTATTTTCAATCGTCTACTACCCCAATACAATTCAGACCCTAACAAAACTACAGATATCAGTCCAAACAATTTCAACCAATTTTTTGTTGACTCTGTAAAAGAAATAAAAGATATCATCATCAAACCTCCAATAAATAGTCTAAGCCTTGTCAAAAACCATCAAATTGAACAGATCAACACTTTCACCCTCAAACAGATCTCAACTGAAGATATTACCAAAGCTATAAAAAAGGCTTAAAAATTCAGACAGTGCAGATATTTTTAGTCTGTCCAACAACATCTTTAAAAGTATTTACCAGGGCTTTCAATTTCCCTTAATGGTTTGTATAAATAAATGTCTTTTAGAAGCTACTTTTCCTGAAGAGCTAAAATTATCTCGAATATGTCCCATATACAAAAAAGGCCCCAGAAAGCTATCGACCGATTTCAGTAGTACCGGTTTTATCTAAAATAATTGAAATAATTGTACATGATCAACTACTGGAATACCTAGAAGAAAATCACTACCTAAATCTCTCTCAGTTCGGTTTTAGAAGGGGTAAAAGCACTATCAATGCTGTTGACGCACTTATTAAGGACGTTATAAATGCTTTCGAAAATAAATATCTTCATATTATGCATTTTTTCAATCAATTATAAGATATGGATTAATAATCTGGGGCAAGAGTAGCAAAATAGGTGAAATCCTAATTCTACAAAAGAAGGCTATCCGAGTAGTAACAAAAGCACAACCGCTGGATCATTGCAAACCGCTTTTTGTCAGGCTTAAACTGTTAACGGTTATAAATTTATACATATTAGACCTTGTCTCCTATACACTAAAAAAACACACAAAACCTAACCTTAAGAAGTGACCTGTACAGTTATAACACTAGAAACAAAAATAGTATCAATATAGTCCATTGTAGGCTAAGCAAAACACAGCAGAGTCATATTATCATATCTCAAAAGCTAGTGAATAAGGTAAAACATCTAGTGGATAGATACCCAGAAAAGGTCTTTTTTACAAAATTCTATGAGTGGCTATCCAAAAATCCTTTCTATAATTTATCAGAATTCCTTATCTTAAATGACATAACTTTTTAACCCTACCAGTACCAACGACGTCTCAGGCGTCGATCGGCACCTGCTTGCCGATACCGTCGACGCCTCTGACGTCGATGTGCATGCCTTTCGTAATTTGCCGTTATTGAGTCATCTATTGGTATGGAACGGTTGTTATAGTACTCAAAATGTACAGAAAGAAGCATACTTTAATTTGGTACTCTATGACAACAATTTGAGTGAAGCAGCTATTTTTTTTCTTTGCTACAACATCAACAGTATTTTTCGTCAGCTGATTTGTGTTATTGTTTGTGTTTACTGCTTGCAATATTTTGAGAATATTCATTGAATAAAGTATATCATATTATACGTATTTTTGAAGTAGATAAACTGTTCTATAGAAAAAACATATCGATTACCATGGAAACATTTGTTTATTATCACATTTCAGGGGTAAAACGAAAAAAAAAATTCAAAAATTTCACAATTTTTGTCTTTTTTATTTTTGTTTAATTTTTGAACAGTTAAAAAAATGTGATGTTATTTTATTTTTATTTCTCGTTAAATTCTGAAAATAATGATATATAACAACATAAAGTTTGATATTTATTAGTAGGTGAAAAAAAAATAATCCCAAGACTTACAAAGTGACACAAATCTGGTGTGTATTGCTGGTAAAACCAGACAGTACAGCTAGGGTTAATGACTGCGGCCCTTTGCATGGAGAATGGTCATATAGTAACTGTAAGATATTGTACTACCTACAGTATTTAATTTTTATAACTAATGTAAATATATAAAATAATACTAGTGTTATGGATTCTTTGACTATGTCTAATAATGACTGTATTTTGACTTTGTCAATGCTTTAGTGTAATAAGACAAATAAAACGATTTGATTTGAATAAAGTAAAAAATCCAAGTACTTTTGTCACATTGCAAAGTCCTATCATATTTTCTTCAACCAGCAATCAAAATTCTAAGCTTCCCTCACAATCACTGTTATTAAAACAACTACCAAATAATCGACAATCCATCTACAAAATTCCAAATTCCTACACTACTCTAAATTCCAGTGAACATCTAATTGAAATATCTGCCAGATTCTGCAGCAACATTTGTTAGTAATTTCAGCTACAAAATGGAGTGACACTTAAATTGTTAATTATTATTATTTTTACTAAATTATTTACTTTTGTTCACTAAACAAAACCTATGCTAACTGAGTTTTATTATTTAGATTAAAACAATAACTACATTTAAAATATGTGTTATTCTAAATAACCAACATAAAATATCAAGATGATTGCTTACCTTTAAATATTGTTTTCTTTTTAAAACTGGATACAAAGCCTCACAAGTTTCAAGTATAATTCTTCCAAGGGCTTGAGGTGATACAATTGCTGAAAATTTAGATCCTCATAAGTCCTTCCTGTTGCTAACATTCTCAACATAACTGATAACCCTTCATGCGCAGAAATACTGTTTCTCATAAGTGTGTCTTTCTTGACTATCAGAGGAGTGACCATTTCAAGTAATTTTAAATATATCTCTTGATTCATTCAGAGATAATTTTTAAAGTCTTCAGGTTCAAATTTTAATTCATTAATTAAATTAATATGACTAAAACTGTTTCTCTTCATCAGCTAATCTTTACACCACTTTCTTCGCGTTCATTTCTTTGTTTTATAATTATTCTTTAAAATTAACGTAACGCTAACCAACAACAGCGCATTGTCCTCTTCCATCGACACCATAATGAAACACAAGTCAACACACACTACAAGATCCAGTTGGCCTGCACAGGTATACTGTACGGTAAACCGTAGCATGTATGGCCGGCTTAATACACATGTCAAATAAATATAAATAATTCAAAGATAAATCCCTAACAACAACAATTAAATGAAAATGATAAAAAAACCTTTAACAACAACAATATGAATTAAACAAAATAAATTTCTAACGACAACATACTTATAATTATATATAAATAATATAGATATGAAACTTTCATGGTAACTAGAATATTGTCCTTAAATATAGCACAGACATTAACTCTACTGGTGGCAAGTGACAGCTAGCCGTCACCTGGATGCGTCTGGATTAATTATTTTATTACAGTGCATAGTGGTATTGTAGTGATGCAATCTTGGTGGTACTGGAAACTTAAGATAATAGTGTATCGCTAGATCTCACATGTTTTATGTCTGAGCCGTTTCCATATTAGAATGGAATGATAACAAACAACACAGTAATTTTCTGTATTCACACCATAATTGATGTTTGACACCAAATTGAGTATTTCTTTACGAATCATCTATTCATATATATTATTATTCTTGATGTGTTTTGATTTTAGAATGAAATCATTGTTGTTGTGTTAAGATATTTTTTAGAAATATTAGTATTGTTATGTGTACTTTATTATTATTATTTCTTAATTCATTCAAATAAAAAAGTGAAATTGTATTTTTTACTTTTTCAATGTATATACTAGTTTATTCAATCAATGTAACTCCAATTTGTGAATTTTACCAATCATATACATGGTTATGTAATAAAACTAATGAGGTAAAAATATTTCAATGGGTATTATTGTACTGTAAATCCCTCAACTAAAAATTTTAAATGTTCGCTATGGTTTAGCTATTTTTCTGATAACTTTTGTATTGTTTCCCATAATCATCATGAAACTTTATAGTTTCATATGTTCTATAACATTTACAATTTATTGCATATGTAGCATCTTTTCTACTGAGTCTAATAAAACACGGAAAAGTAACCATTTTTTTCAGTTAGAACGTTTTATAAATTGTTTACACAAAAATTGTATATTTAGTTGTAAATATTGTTGTGCTCTATGTTTTTCTGAAGAGAAATATACATAATATATACATACTCTAACATTTATTTTTCTTTTTATTTATGGCAAAGACTCTAAGGCGAGACCTAAGCTATAAGGAGAGAACATAAGTTTAGTTTTTGTAAGATAACTTCAATTTACTTATAGGTATAACTCATAATATTATACATCTTCAAAAAACTAGACAACATTTAAAATCCGTTGGCTATCTCAGATATTGGAAAAAACATGATAGAAGTAAATTTTATAGGCATGGCTCCAACTATATTTTAGAACAATTTTTATATATTTCATATATGAAATTTAAAAAATACATTTATACAAAGTAGTAGTTAATTTTAAATACAAAATTATTATTCACCATTTAATTCTAAAAATAAACGTTTTTAACAAAACACATATAATGTATTGTTTATATTTTTATTTATTTTTAGTAAAAACCTTTGCACAACCCCTAAAAACAGCCTGCCACTGAGGTTAAAATGACCTGCCACTGGTAGGGTTAAGTAACTACTGAAATAAATAATAAAAGAACAGAACTAAATATGAATTCTATGACAATCTCTCTCTCTCTCTCTCTCTCTCTCTCTCTCTATATATATATATATATATATATATATATATATATATATATATATATATACATACAACTGACTGGCTCACTCACCACAAAATCTTAAAAACAATCAAACGGATATACACAAAATTTTAAAGTAAGTTAGCTTTAGTATCAAAGAGACTCACTAAGAATGGATTTTTCGAAATTCCATTCCTAAGGGATACAAACAACCCCTCAAAATTTCCTTTTTTCCATAAGAATAACATTGGGTTGATTGTAGTAAATTATTAGTAACAGCTGTTTTGTATAAATAAACATGTTTTTGAATAAACATTTTGTATATTTGACATTACCCTATTGATGCATTAAGAGTTCAATCTTCAGCTGTTAAACAAAAACAAATTAAATAAACACATTTGAAATAGGCTAAGTAGTACTCTATACTAATAAATAGGTAGTAATGCGAGTTAAATAATGTAAATAAATTTAATATTGTGATTTTACGTTAAAAGTTAAAGATCGTCTTATTTTACGAGGTAGAGTTAGGGCTAAGATGCCCTCTCTAACACAACATGGGGCCAACGGCTGAAGGGTGACTTCCAAACCACCAGCAATGACTGGGCAGGTGGGCTGCTTGCAAGAACGGGATCGCTCAGAGGGTCAACCATCCAAGGGTCAGCCACTCTTGATGTTGCTTGACTCTTATCTTGCGATAACATCATAACCCTCCAGTCAAGGCCATTGGCAATCACGTTATACAGATAATCTACTGTTTGAAGTCAAAGTCATGTGCGAAGGTGTATCAAAAGCAGTGAGAGACGGGGTTAGCACACAAAGTGTGCAGAAGTGTCCTCTAGTAACATAATATACCCTTATAAACAAAACATTTATGATATAATCTACAATAACATGAACAACAATAAATTACTATAACAATTGGCTTAATAATTTAACAACACTGTCACAGTGACTTTCTTCTTAAATACTTCTATGGATGAACCAAAAAAATCATAGCAGAACATAACTTATTTCCAGTCCTTATTAACCTTGGGATGGTGCTGCAGTACTATTTGGTTGTTCGAAAGTGGAGGATCCTGAAAAAAGGCAAGGAAAAGCCCTGGTGACACAAGTTTGATTAATAAGCCCAAGTATTCTTACGGTCCTGTTTATCATATTGGAAATGTGCTTTCCAAAGTCCAAAGTGAATGTCAGAAGCACTCCAAGATCTTGAACACTATTGACCTTATGTAGAAAAGCACCCTGCAGCTTATAGTCAAGCTGGCTGCAGTCTCATGTTCTGCAGTATGTGATGACCACACATTTTTTTAGGTTTAATATCTTTTCATTTATGTCCAACTTAATAGAGCCATGAGATCTATTAGTGGCACTCTCATGACAACTTCACTACCTTGGCTCCTGGTGCTGTGCAATAGCTCCTCCAGAAATATGACGTCAAGAGGCACTACTTAAAGAATTCAATAAGATCTTAAATGCCCTGCAACTCTCCATTACTTTGGATATCCCACATTAGAACAGTCGCTTAAAATCTCGAAATCCACTTCTATGTATTGCTCTCCAGTTGAGCAGATGAAATTTCTCGTCCTGTAGTAGCTGAGGCATAGCGTGGAACAGTTTTGATGGACAAAATAAGTTCCTTATTAACGATCTGTCAATACCTGTAGGTGGAATGAACCTCCCTCGTAGGGAATAGATTCTGTTAAATCGGTTCTGAACTGAAGTGGGCAGATGTAACTACTGGAAATACAGATGGGGATCGACATTAGATCAGTCATGTGATTGCGGGACGTATGTCCAAACAATGGATCACATAGTTACAGAGTGCCCCCTACACTGTTTTATGTAGGGATTAGCTAGCATAAATAGAATCAGTGAGAAGGGTTTTTATGGAATGGATTTATTTAGCTTTGTGACAGGAAATATTTTAATTTTTTTTATTAATATCTAATGGCTTAGTTTTATCCAAGTATACAACAAAGCTTTTATATAATTTTAAATCGATTGATGGTAGCTGACAAAAAAACCACATGCTAAATATATAATATCGTGGTTATGAAAAATATCTTCTTTTAACTGTTTAATTATGATTCATGGAACAAGCCAACGCTATATAATATTTCATTTACTGAACACCAGTTCTGAGTCTTCTTCAAGTCATTCTATAGCTCCCCTTGCTGAAAAACAGAAGAAACCTCTCTAAATATCTTAATATCATCAGCATAAAGAAGAAAGTTCCCATTTGAAAAATAACTTATGTCATTCACGAACAAGCTAAACAAGATAGGTCCCAGGTGAGAGCCTTGAGGGACTCCCAATGAAATTACAACAGGTCTTTAAAGTCTGTTAGCATATTTTATATACAGGGCACTTCCAGCAAGATAGCTTTTAATCCAAGCAAGTAATGGACCTGTAACACCAAGTGCCTTAAGCTCTCTTAGCAAGTGTGGATGGCTGACCCTATCGGAAGCTTTGCTAAAATCAAGTTGGTTTCCATTTGAGGAAGCAGTGAGGACCCTGTTGGCAAATACCACCAAATTTTTAGTGGTAGTATTCCCGGTTGGAATCTATGTTTCTGAGGGACAATTATACTTCTGAAAGCAAAAGTCATACGAGCCAACACTATCTATTCAAACACTTTTGCCATAGTGGACTGAATAACTTTTGGCCTGTAATTCTTCAAACTAGTGGTTGTCATCGGTAAGCAGAAGGACTCTAGCTCAGTTGATTAATAGCTGAGGCAATTCAGAGTTCAATGTGTTCAACTAGTTGACAGCAGGCAAATTAAATCGCCAGCTACTATTATCATGGAGTTCGAATCAATTTGAGAGCAAACTTCCTCTGTTGCTTTACAAAAGCATGAGCACATATCCGATGGTGAATTGGGTTGGGATAAATACTGCACCAATTAATTTATTTTGACCAGGAAGTCTGATTGTAAAAAAGGATGTTCAACATGTATAACAGAGGAATTGACTTCATAAGAGAGACCGGAATGAATAGCAATTAAAACTCTTCCACCCAACATCTTTTCACTAGCAAGATTTGATCTGCCTCTCCTGAATACCGAGTAATTATGCATACCATAATTCTTTTATAGAGAAATCCAATGATAAATTTGGCTCCGTTAAGACAGTTATTGTATGAAGAAAAACGTTTACTGACTCGATTAATTAATGAAGCTTCGTTCTTAAGCCGTTTTGATTTTGATATAAAACACTTATGGGTCCATTGCCTTTTTTTAGTTTTTTTAATTGTAAGCCATAATTAGGTATTCCGTTTTGGTATTTTATGGTGAGGTTCCTCTCGCCTTTTTTATTGTGTTTCCCCAATCCATTCCTAATATTGTTTGGAAACTGCCTCTTGGGTGTTCTGTCTCTAGATAAACTAATATCACTGAAGGCTGCTGCATCAGCTTTTGGTTTCCACATCCCAATTGAAAAGCTTAAAAAGTTGTTGTACCTCACCCTCACTGTGAAGAATGATCTCATAAACCTTGGTTTGTCTTCAGTATGATTCTCTACTATCACTTTTTTTTTTTTTTTTATCAAAAACTGAGATAACAATCTGCAACAGCTTATCAACAAGAGCTTGTCTTGTGATATTCTTAATTTTGATTCAGGATCTCTCGACTCTGATATTTACCAAAATATTGTTGTTGTCTAAATGTATCCACTTTTGAAATGTCACTCAGATTTCAGTGCACTGATTAGTAATCATTTTCTTTTGGTTTATGAATCTTTTTAAACTTATTAAAATAAGTAATCCAAAGTATTTATTCTTCACTTGGCATGAGCAAATATGGTTATATGAAATTCTCTTATCTCACAACTTGAATATAAACCCTTATTTTCATTAAGGCCCGTTCATAATATTTCGCCGAAAATTGTAATTAATATACCAATAATTATTTGTAGATATGATATAATTTTAAAAATATGACGGATGATCATTATTCTTGCATATTTATTGTAATTTTTTAGTTTCGCCACGTCAAAACCAAGACGTAACGAATACAAGGCCATGACACTAAAAACAACCTTTTTCTAAATAAACTGTAGTAGCAAATGTAGGTAACCGATTGAAGACTCGTTAATCCGACCCCGATATTGAGATGTAGTTTGGGTTCCAGTTTATATTGTTATTTTATCTTAGAAATACCTTAAATGTTGATACTGTTTTGATAATATAAGCGCACCAAACAGTTATTGTATTTAGCTGAATATAACCTAACCAACTAACAAAAAACCAAGGTTGGGACTGGCCTCGCCGGTTTCACGACCAGTTATAGTCTAACCTAGAACAGCTACAACCATATTTTACTTAGACCCCAATATTAATATTTCTCTTTATTGTTTCGATGTTTCTATTGCAATTTGTTATTTGCTCATTTAAGTAGAATAAATTATTTGTAACTTGATCGTTTCAGGGTTGTTAGAATTAGAAATGTCAATACCAAAACGTAGGCGCGAAGCAAGGCTTATTCAGGAGCCTTGAACGCGAAGCACGAAATGTGAGCTTATCTACTCGGAACAGCTGTATTGACTGCCCCGCAGGCTCCGCAATAGGCACAACTTTCGGAGTTAAAACGACTCCAAGAAACTAGTTTCGAATCAGCTAACTTTAAATTGCAGTAAACTTAACTCTCGCCGCATGATGAAGATAAATTGCATTTCATATCCTTACGTCTAATGGGGGAATGATTATGCTTACTTATTACGAATTGTTGGAACTTGATTCTTGATTCTTACCGTACAAAAGCTGGCTTTGATCCTAAACGTTCGTTTGACAAGAGAGTGGAAGCGGAAGCTGGCGCAAAATAACAACGGATTGTTTAAACATGACCGTTACTCAGTTGTCCAACGTAATATTTTGTTAAAATTTTTATGTTTACTGAAAATTGTATATTACAATACAAAGTACAAGTATATTACAGTACAAGAAAGTTACAAAGTATATTTTTAGGTCTGTCTTAAACTTAAATACACACCTCCCATCCAGTAAATTTTAAGTAATTATTTATTAAGTGTATTAATTTTTTATAGGCCTAATTTCAGAATATTTAATTGTCTTGAGGGAGAATTGAAAGTGTATTAAAATGTGTTTTTAGTTGATTACACTCAGTTTGCAATTAGACCACTCAGAAGGAAATGATGTTGACTGAATATTTTTCACCAAAGATCTATTCTGTTTTATTATTATTCAACTCTATGGAATAATGGTATAATTACAGTCCTCTATGGAGTATAATATTATTTTAATTATTATACATTGTTGGATTTCTGTCATTTTAACTTTTGTTTCAAAGTGCAGTTTATATTACCAGTAATTTTAATTTTATGTAGCCTAAGAAAGTACAATTTGGATGTAATAATATTTATTACTTTTTTGCACTGATGTTTGAAAATTCACAGTAATTTATATAGTATTTAATTATTTGGTAGGTAATTAAAGTCAATAGTTAGTTTATTAGATGTGAACATATTTTGAAGTATGACTTGAGACCAATAATTAATCAAGGGTTATACGTATCTGAATGATTGAAAGCAGATCTCTCTATTTGTCATAGATTTACTTAAAACTATATACTAATTGTATTTATTAATTTAGTAATTACATTTTAGGCAACCTCCGTTCAAAAAATAAAAAAAACTTCAAAATTCCATACTAGAGGGTGGGTTAAAATCCAATATGGCTTATACACTTAATTTATTTTATGTGAAATGTGAGGATCTAAAACAACTTTAGTATGTGAAAATGCATGAAATAATGTGTAGGCTCTACAATTGTTGTTAATCTGCTGAAAGTATTTAAACTTTTAAACATATTTTTACTACCATTATCTCTGTCAGCTTTAAAGCTAATCTGTTAAAGCCTCCTCTAAATCTTGATGTTGAGGCTCGCTCATTGTTACTAATTCTTATTAGAAAATTCCTGGAAAACATTATTTTTTACCTTACTTCGTAAATACAAGTCTGAAATATTCAAAAGTCAGAGCATTGTATGTACGTTTTATAAACACAAAACCTATATTCGATTTTTCTCTCAAAAACTAAAACATTGGATTTATCAACCAAATACTCTAAGTTAAGTTTTATTTTAGTACAACAATTTGCTAAAGAATAAAAAGTATATGAAAATTAAAAAAAAATGTTGAATGGAAGGAATGCATTAAAAGTAACCACCCGTTGAAGTGAGTATGGATTTAACAAGTATTTTTCCCTTAATTTGATAATGTTTTAATATGTTGGAATATTCCTCATTGCCTGTAAACAAAAAAATAAGTAGGCCTAAACTCAATACTTGATTAACTCGCTGAAGTAGGATACAAAATTAAAGGTATTCTTCTCTTGAATCTGAATTATTTACAATAGGTTTTGGAACAGTTGATTAGGCTATATTGACTCCTCTACCCCAAAACCAAACTGCCCAAATAGTTTATCCAAGTGTTTTGTCCAAAGTATTAATAGGGCATCAAATTAATTCCCTACTGTTCCTTAATCTTAATATATCTTCAGTTTAAAAGTACTTTAAGAGTACCCTGTATTTAACAGTTTATCATATTATAACCTCCTCCTCACAAACCAAATGAATAAAGCAAATTACCACTCAGTGAACCAGGTAGAGTAGTTTGAAAAATCAAATGATAATGCTACAAAATATTATTTCACAATAACTTACCTTATTTACAACATATTACTTCAATTAATAGTTATATGCATGTATTACATATATGTATTGTAAAACATACATATATTTACAAAATGCAACTGATCTTCCAAATTAATTATACAGATAGATGGGTAAACAGGTAAAATTACTGTATTAGAGTTTATGAAAGATAAACAAGCTTAAGCCCAACACGTTGATTTAAAACAAGATAACTAAATGACTATCTCAACTTTATCCCTAAACACAAAACTAGTCAAGTGAAATGATCACCCCAGGGACACAAGTCAATCCCACAACAATGGTATACCCGTTTGGTCCACCTTTTTTTGTTTATAAAGCAGTAAAATGTGAGTAAAGGGGAGGGGTTGCGTCTTCAAAACAGCGACCTTGCTTGTCGGTGACAATTGGGAGATGAGGAAAATAATCGGTCTTTGACCTGAGTTTTAGATACTTTCTCCCCAGTTCACATTCCTCGGACCAAATGGCTTCTTTTATCACTTTTGAAAACTTAACTCAGTTACTTTAACCGTTAGCCAAATTTTCAACTAATTAAAGTTAGAAGTTAAACATTACCAAAACTAACGAATAAGTTAAAAAGTTAATAGAAAAAGTAACGATTAAATTTATTTGTTAATTATTTTTAATCATTAATCCCAAGTATGGGTTTAGGAATAGGCCTATACATGATATGCTAATTTTTAAGCACATTTTAAAAGCAATATTTCTTTAGATGAATTTCTACTATTGTAAAAGAAATTGTAATACCTTAAAATCAAACAAATATTTTAATTGAAGAATTTTACTATCTATATATAACATTTATTTATATATTTAATATTTATTAACTAAGGGGAGATTGTTCTAATACACGCTTACATAAAACAACTCTTAAAATCATTTTCTGTTGGATGGTAATAGGCTTCAGATCATTACTTATGTAGTTTTTTTTAAAATAACACCTGCCATTATAATCAAGTCAGCTCTAAAAATAGTGCAGGTGTAAATAATTCAACACAAAGATCATTAAAGTGCTTACAAAAATTAAAGCATCACGTTTCCTACCCACCTACCCATACATATACAGTTGTATAGACCCACCTACCCACCCACAAGGTACAGTTGTATTGACCTACCCACCCGTACAGGTACAGTTTTATCGACCCACCTAAACACCCATACACGTTCAGTGGTATTGATATTGGTACAGTGGTCACTGTGATAATCAATAGGTCTTGGACAAGGTATGCTTCTAAGTAGGATTAAAACCCATTAAGTAGTTCCCATACTCAAAAAGAATGGAAAACATGTAGAATTATTTACATGTAGCAATACAATGTGTGTTTTCAGTCGATCTTCGAGATTATATTATATAACTTCCTTAGATGGAAGATAAGCAGGTATTAGAAAACTATCATTGGATTCACAATTGGTGATTTTAAAATAAGCACTATATTAATTATCTGGTTAATTGATAAAGTAATATTGATATCGTAAGGGAAATTGTGTATATTGTAAGACAAAGACCCTCAGTCTGTAGTCTTATGACAGACTGCTTAAAATAATGCTTGAACATAAAAGACTGTCCTTTGAAGAGAATATTGAAGCGATTTAAAGGATATAAAGTTTGCTATACAAGTCAATATAGAATTATGTGACACTACTGCTTATTAGATTCTATTAAAAATATATGTACCTAAGGGCTCCTATCTGGGCTCAGTGCTGTCCATACTTAATGTAAATAATTTGGCTAATACAATCTTCTATATTTATAAAAGAAGAAGTGAAAAATTCAAAATCAATGCAGACCCTTAACCACAATAGGTAGGGACTTGTAAAAACAGTACCTTCCTTTTAGGGTCTAGGTACATGCTAAGAAAGGATTTTATAAAATTTTAATATTGAGGTGCAAAAATCATTAGTTTTTGTAAAACGTTTACTGCTCTTCGTAAGAAATACATAGAGGTCGATCTAAAAATCAGCGTACAGCATAAACCGTAAAAGATAGCTACTTGAAATTTTTATAGTACTTTCATTTTATGGTCTTAGTGCGATCTAATAAAAGATTTTGTGAAATTTAATATTAAGGTGCCAAAATCACAAAATTGTTGTATCTATATAAGCGAAATACCACTCGCTCATTAATCACGAAATATCTGGAACGACTACACAGATTTTGATAACATTTTAAGGGGAGTTAGCGTGTGTATCATAGAGACCTGCTAAGAAAGGATTTCACAAAATTCCATTCCTAAGGGTAAAAAACAGCAGAAATGTTCAATTTCTTTCTATAAGAATAACATTAGCATTGATTTAATTTGATAATTTATTTAAAATAGCTGATACAAAAACATAAACATGATACAAATCTGTAACATATGAGATTAATATGTTATTTTTGACAAATTGTTTGATTTGATTTTTTTTATTACTATGCAAATATTTCCTTCTGAAGTTTGTGTAATTGAATTTAACTAGTACATATTAATTCCCTGGAAAAGAGGTTTCGTCATGTTCAGAATGTTCCTCACCGTGTGAATGAGTTCATCGGGAGAGTGCATGCCTATATTTTAATCCCTGTCTTATACTGTACATGGTTCAGCTTATCAAGTTCTGAGACACCGGCAGTTATCTTAAATCATGCGTCTAACAACTGGCAGAGGATCAAACCATTCACTATGAACCGGGTAGGCCAGCAATATTCCAATGAGCTACAGTGCATTTCTGAAATGTGGTAATTACGGTACTTCTTGTGAGCTCAAAGTGGTATGAAATAATTTTCCTTTCGAGTTTGAAATATATCGTGATCACAGACTTCTGTCCAAGTATGGAGAAAATAAGCAGAATTAACAACGTCTCCGGTTCAGGGGAAACAATTTGAAAAGCCATTTCGACATCTTATTTGCTATGGCATCAACATCTCCTTCACCTGTGAAAACATCTCCACCCAGTAGCTCCTCTGATCCCATGAACTGTCAACCATCCTGTTCATTCTACACCCATCTTACGATTCCTCAAGCCTCTCTGTCAGGCTCTATTATTATGATTCATTCTGATGTGTCTGTTACCACGTCATCCGCCCAATCTCAAGAGAGGAAGGGAAAACTAAGGAAACGATTTACAGACTTAATACGTCAGAGACAACTAAGAGATGCTGCATCAAATTATGCTACGAACAACTTGGATAGTAACAGGAAAGCTTTAGTGAAATACAGTTCTAATCACCCAGAGATCAGTAAGTCAGCAGAGAAAAGATATGCAAAAAATAACCCAAAAGTTACTAAAAACACCACAAACATAAGAAAACAAGATCTGAAAAAGATCTCCTTCTCTGAACTGTTCAGGATGGAAAAATGCCACTGACAAGACAGTTCTTCTTGGCTCCAGGATAAATTGCACTTTTGTCATGCCAAGAAATGGAAAGGTAAGGCTCCTGGTTTGTGCTGCAGTAACGGAAAAGTAAAACTTCCCTCTATCCAGCAATTCCGCACCGAGAATCAGAACTTTTCATTAGCAATAGTAGATTGCTTGTTTTCAAAAGACTTCTTTTGGAGCTAAATGAGGACAAGTTTATATCGACATTCAAGGTTTAAGGTCAGGTTTACCATAGGTTTGATAGTTTGATGCTAGCTCTTCAACAACAACCCGCATTCCTACAAATATACTATGTTGGAGATGACACCAACAAGAAGAATATATGATGTGGCAATTTCCTAGGACTTAAACCTGGACTGGTTGGTCAACTGCAGGAATTTCTACACAAGCATAATCTGTATATTTAGGACCTCAGGCTGCTATTGAGTCAATTCCCGACAGTCAACAAGACTTAGTAATAGTAATAAACGCTGACAAGATACCTACAGTTGCGCATAGAGATCCCTTCAATGCTCCCACTGCTAAGGAAGTTTCGATTTTGATTATGGGCCAGGAGTTTGAACAGAGAGATATTGTTCTGTATACAAGAGATGATAGAACAGTACGAATCAGCAAGACACATCGTTATTATGATGCTTTACAATACCCACTTATGATCTGCCCTGAAGAAGATCTTTACAAGAGCTTTATCTTATTAAAACAACAGGAAGAAGTCCAAAATAATATTAAACAATCTTATTATAAAACAGCCATTACAGTTATCTTTACAGAAAAATTAATATATTTATATCTGCTCTGACCAATTATGTTCAATAACACATCGATAGCTTATCGTATTTTAAGAAATTAGCTCTGCTCATATGGGGAGGTTCCACTCCACAACACCCCTGTGATGTGCCTTTTATTACAGGGAGTTTGTATAATGTCTGAACATCTTTTAGGATCTCAATTTGCCATGCCAACTGAACTGGATACATTATCAGCTGACTTATGCGCCTATCAGCCAGCATAAAAATACTTTGATGTTGCATTTATAAAAAATTGTAAAGAATGAAAACTATGGATGGAGATTGAAATTGTTAAAATTAAAAGCTGTGTGAAATGCTATGCTTAATATAAATACATTTTAGAGTAAAAAGTTGGCCTATGTGATAGATAAAAATTTAACAAATTCTGTTAAGATGCAAAATTTATTCCTTTAAACCGTACTCTACAAAAAGTATAAGTGTAAAATATTTGTTGTTGATCCATTTATTACTTTGTTTTAAACCTAAGGGTGTTCGTCCGGGCGCCCAGTTTAGCGCTCTAAGGCATTTTTTCTAGATTTTATCGCAACTGCCGCTAAGAGTAGTAAAGATCCTGACTCACTAACAAACAAGCAATGTATCCCCCTCTCCTCTCCCCTCATAGTCTCCACCTGCCCCCCCCCCCTGCAAATTTGACAGATGGGCATAACTCCCACATTTATAGTAACCCACCCACCCACCTATACACTACAGTGTTATTGACCCACCCGCCCACCCATACACTACAGTGGTATTGACCCTCCCGCCCACCTCTACACTACAGTTGAATTGACGCACCCGCCCACCCATACACTACAGTGGTATTGTGTACATAACTGTAGTGTATATACACCATAACTACAGTTATATGTATAATATTTTATATGTATTATTAATCCACTTTTTTAGCTAAAGATGACTGTACAAATTTCAACTCAAAATTTGAACAAATATCATTTATAGAAAAATAATTGGTAACATTAAAAATATATATTTTTTAGATTTACCATATATTTAGTTGATTAGTTAGTACCTTTTGTCCACTATATTCTCAAAATGTTAATAAATTATAGCACATGAGTTATGCACCAAAAAGGCTAAATTAGTCATTTTGGACAGGCATGCCTCCATAAACAAATTTTAGAATTTTTCTCGTAGCAAATTTATTATTTACATGGATACTAACAATTTTATTCAAAATATTTTCAAAAATAATTTTTTATCAAATACCCTTAATGATAGCAAGCATGTACGTTAAAAACAAAAAAGCTTCCGTACTGTACTTGTGTTAAAATACTCCTGCAAAAACAATATGCTATTTTTGTCTGAAAATTAGTTTTCTTGGCTAAAACTATGTATTGTTGGGTTCACCATTCTTTCCTGCATGATAATTTGACAATGTTTAACTCCTCAAAACAACCTTAAATTATTTGAAATATGATTTGCATCTTCCACTAAAATGATTTTTTTATTTAAAAAAAATGTAAATGTGATCAGCACTACTGCTACCCACAATATACTTGTGTTAATTCTTGTTAGTAGTAAAACAGTTACTAGTTAACTAGATAGGGAACATACTCAAGAGCAAGTTACGTATAGTTGACAGTGATAGAAGCAGTTGACTACTCATAGTTCACTCACTACACTACAGTATAGAAGGTAAAGCAAGAGACTAGCATGGGTAAAGGAGAAATGCAGCGTTATATAGTGGAGACATAAAGAGAGAGGCGAAAGTGATGTGACAAACCACAGAATCAATCAAATATTTACGTAATTTCCAATAGATTATTTTCACTGTTTATTTTTACAATTATCTCTCCATTTGCGTCTGACTGTAAAACACTTGTCTACCAATTAAAGAACAAAGGTTCTATTTTTGTAATAAACAAATGGCATAGTTCCTATATAGTACAAAATAACCATGTATTGACAAAATTTAAAAGAGAGAGAGAGAGCTTCACTGACTCACCCACCCACCCTTATACGTACAGTGGTATAGATCTACCCGCCCATCCTTACACGTACAGTGGTATTGACCCACCCGCCCACACACACATGTACAGTGGTTTTCACCCACCCGTCCACACACACACGTACAGTGGTATTGACCCACCTGCCCACTCATACATGTACAGTGGTATTGACCCACCCATACACGAACAGTGGTATTGACCGTAACACCGTGCTTGTAAGAGTGGGTGGTGGATCACTAACACCGTGCCTGTATGGGTGGGTTAGGAACAACTATACAAAAGGCATATTATTTCATGTATATCCCAACTGCAGTTCATTGGACATATAATTTTCCACGGTGTAAGTAACACCGTGCTTGTATGGGTGGGCGGGTGGGTCAGTAACACTGTGCCTGTATGTGTGGGGGGTGGGTCAGTAACACTGTGCCTGTACGGGTGGGCGGGTGGGTCAGTAACACTATGCCTGTATGTGTGGGCGGGTGGGTCAGTAACACTGTGCTTGTATGGGTGGGTGGTTGGGTTAGTGACACCGTGCTTGTAAGAGTGGGTGGTTTATCAGTAACACCTGCCTGTATGGGTGGGCGGGTGGGTTAGGAACAACGTGTCTGTATGGGTGGTCGGGTGGGTCAGTAACACCATGCTTGTATGAGTGACAGTGTGGGTTCTGTAACATCGTGCTTGTATTCAAGTACAAAAAAATCTAAGAAATTACTGGTTTTATCAAAAAAAATCAAGATACAAAACAGTTTTTAATTATTTTTCCTTTTCCTATCCCTACCCTTTTTGTAATTGCAGTACTTGTGATCTCTACTGAACTGAATCAGCTGTTTTTATTTTTTTTTTTCTGTAAAAATTGTATTTACTTTCAAAAACTTTTATCACTGCAAAATACATTTCTCTATATTGTTATTTGCTGTGGGGAAATTCTGATTGTAAACTGGGTTTCATATAGTTTATAGATTGTGAGTTTCATTTAGAATATAGATTGATGTTCAATTTTATTTCAGTAGTCTTAATGAATTGACTTGTACATATTAGCCTCAGTTGGGGACAGCCTATATGTATATTATTCAAACAGCAAAAAGATTTATATTAGTTGGAAGTTGGTCTATTATTACTTTGTCGTAAATAATCTACTGACGGGAAAAATAACCTATGTGTTAGTTGGTTATTAAAGCAGACTGTAAGCCTACCAGTAGTCAGCTGGCACCTCCACACATTGATTTGACTACTTGTTTACTGCACATCTCTGAACCATGCTCTTTGTTTAATAACAAGTAGAGGCTTGTAGCATTAGAAGCTGAACTGAGTGGATTAAGATTTTCTGTGTTTGTCTTGGTAGACAATTCAGACAACCGTTATGAATCTGCTAACGGAAATCTCTAAGAATATGCTAACAGAAATTGCTCATAATATGTAAATGTTTGAACAAGAATTTACTAATTAAGTTGAAACTCCATGTCACTTTATTATGGTTGTTTGACACCATAAAATGTCTCTCATTTGTCCTATCCTTATTTAAAAGGAGCAAGTTTGTTTACTTTGACTGTCAATTGTGATAACTCTAAAAAGATAGCAATATATGCAGGTATTCAGTTAGGATACTAGTACTGGTAATATAAGAGACAGATCAGAAAACAATTAGTAACATCCAATCAGAAATTGGATCCAGCTAATACTTACTACAAAGTAATTTTATTAATTTCATCACTTTTTAATAGATTCATTAACCTTAAACTTATGCTTTGAACTATCCATGTTATGTATGTTTGAAATGAATGTCATACAAATTTACTCTACATGTAATCTCTTACATGCAAATCAAGCATATGTTTGAACTTCTGTAGATTTATGTTAGTGGTTTAGAGTAGAAGTAAGATCTCAACATTTGGATTTAAGGTGACTTACCTGAGAAAACAAGGCCGCTAACTTATTATTTATGAATCATATACGTTGTACACATCAGTTATACAGTTAAAAATTACGAAAACCCTCACAAGAAAAATATGTACCTTCAATAGATATCAGGACTGGTTGAAATCAATTATATAATATAAATTTATGATGAATCGTAATTACAAGAGTATGAGTGCCTGATTTGATTGTATATGTTTCTCTATAAGTATGAGCTCTATTTTGCATTTAAATGCCCTAACATTCTAGATAAGGCCTTAACAAATTTCAGACCATACAATTTTATTAGTATATCTTAGACAACTTATTGTGGAATGTAAAGGTATTGAATCGTCATGAAAATACCGGACATGGATATCATCACCTCAAATATATATAATAACATCCAAATACTTCAGGTAACAGCTGCCTACATCCCTTCTATCACAAGTAGACCTACTAAGCTCAGTTATAATCAGCCTGGACAAGAACGTAATCAAGACTTGTCCATAATAGTTCAAGCCAAATTACTGTACCCTGTATTTCCTTTGCAGAACTTGACATGAGACTATTTTATCTAAACAATTCATTTTTACTCATTTTCTACTTCAATTTAAGAATGTTACTTTAGTTCCACCATTGGCTATAAAAACTAAAATCTGTCCACTCATATGAGTCCTGTAAAGCCAATTTTCCTGTTCTATAAAGTTAGATAGAACACAGCTACACATCTACAGCAAATGCATTGCACTAGTCTGTTTGCTTGTTTCTATAGTCAGTGGTTTCATTCAGGCCAAGCTCATTAAGAGAACCATAGAGTGCTAATGACATTAAAATCAAACATATTTTATAGATATTCTATTATTGTGTGGCTAACCAACTATAACCTCGATACACTTTAAAGATAATAACTCAAAATCTATATTTACTTTTTTTTAAATTACGTATTAAATATGTTATTATTGTAAGCATGTAAAATAATGTACTTGTGAATAAATATAACTAAATGGGTGTATTTTATTTCCAGATCAACTAGATAGAGCCTTTGCAATTTTTCGAGATGGCTGCCAGGATGACGGATTAATTTGTACGGCAAGACTCCATTTATTAGAATTAGTTGAACTACGAGCGAATCAGTGGTCAAACTGTGATAATACTTTAATCTACTATACAACAAAGATGGCAAGTTCTGAAGTAAGAAAGATACTTTAAAATTAGTCTTTACAGAGTAATTATGTTAAATTATTATTTCATCGATTTTAAAACATGATGACATCCTAACTAATCATGGATTCAGAAGTCTAAGTGAACTAAGAAAACAGAAGAATACTTAATGACAAAACATTTAGCTTTAATTGACATAAAACTATACATAACCAAGATATTTGAACAATAAAAGCAAGGCCCAATAGTTCATTTAAAAACAACAATAATAAAGTAAAAATAATAAACATATGTTTTTAAAAGTACTATTCAACCAAAACACAGATTCATATCATTTTCCCCCTCTCAACAATGAAGACACGTAATCTTTTAAATAGTTAGGGGGCCTTCTAATTCTTTGAGGTCGCTGACTATCACATGAAGATCGCAGACTTCCATCTGGGAAACCATCTTCGAAATTGTTTTGAGAACTACTTGGCGACAGACGATCATCTTCTTCCTGTTGCTTATTTAGTGATTGAGATTGCAGTAGCTTATCATCCCTTGAAGATGGTGATATGTTACTATTTTCTAAAAGAGAGTAGTCTTCTGTTCCTCGAGGAGCTAAGTATCTCAAAGATACTGTGGTTTCCATCCCATCAGGAAGCTGAACAAAGGCGTAGTTGGGATTAACCTCTAACAGTGACACTTCTTGAACTTGCGGATCATATTTTGAAGAGTTGGCATGTCTTTTCATCAATAAATGCTTGGTACAGATAGCCATGAAGGTAAAGATAAACCACAAGAACTTCGTCTTTGGTGTTTAAACATCCTTTCATGAGGTGTTTCATTTGTTGAAGTGCAAAGCAATGAACGTATGGCATGTAAAGCTTCACCTAGGACACATTCCCACCGATTAACCTCTAGATTTTTAGACTTGAGTGCTAGAATGATTGTTTTCCAAATTACTCCATTGTATCTTTCATTTTGTCCATTGCCTTGTGGGTTGTAGGCAGTTGTGTGACTTGAAGCTGTTCCAATTGAAGTTAGAAAAGTTTTAAGCTCTGCACTCATGAAAGATGAACCTCGATCAGAATGAATATATGAAGGTGTGCCAAAAATATAGAAAAGACGTTTCAAATTTTCTATAATTGTAGCTGAAGATAGATCTGCACATGGTATCGCAAAAGGGAATCTGGAATAGTCATCAATTATTGTCAGAAAGTATCGATTTCTTGAGGAAGAAGGTATAGGGCCTTTAAAATCTAGATTTAACCTCTCAAAAGGTGCAGTAGCTTTAATGAGCTTACCTTCAGTTTTTAAATAGTTAGGTTTGATTTCGCAACAAATCTTACAATTTCTTGCATCGTATCCAATGAAACATTCTTGTAACGCCTGGATGACACATACACGTATGCAGCTGACTAAGAGTAGGACTTGAGATTTCATTTACAGAGGCACATATTCTAGAAAAGGCATCGGCAGCAGCATTACTTTTGCCAGGCCTGTAGACAATGTCGAAGTGATAGGTAGATAGTTCCAAACGCCATCGGAGAATCTTTTCATTTTTAATTCGATTTGATTGTTTTTGGTTTAGCATGAAAGAAACTTGATCTGTTATAAGTTTAAAATGCTTTCCAACAAGAAAATGTTGAGTGATTCAACAATAGCGTAGGCCTCACGTTCTAAAGCACAATGCCGTCGCTCTGTTTGTGACAGTGTCCTAGAAAAGAATGTGACTGGTCTACCAGCCTGTGATAAAGTTGCTCCTATGGCTTGATCAGACGCATCTGTTTCAACCTCAAAACTAGCATTTTCATCGATTGAATAAACAGCTGATTTAGCGATCATTGATTTGATCTTATTGAAAGCATCAACAGCAAGTGTATTTAAAGGAAACCTTTTAGATTCAACAAGAGGCCGCAATTCGTTTGAAAAGTTAGGAATCCACTTAGAATAATGGGCGAACATTCCCATCACCCTGCGTAAAGCTGCCAAGTTGTTTGGAATAGGAAAGTCTAGAAGAGGTTGAAGCCTAGTTGGATCTGGACAAATGATATGACCAGAAATCGTATTGCCCAGCAAGTTTATGGATCCTTTTGAAAAAGTACTCTTTTCTTTATTGATTGTTAGATTGTATTTCTCCACGGCTTCCATGAACTTCTGTATATTTGCATCATGTTCTTCTTGATTATTTCCGCAAACGGTAACATCATCTAAATAAGCGAAAGTACCTTGCAGATCTTCAGTTTTAATTATCTCATCTATAAACCTCTGAAAACATGGAACCCCATTTGTTACACCAAAGGGAATCCTACAAAATTCGTATAGTTTGCCATTTGCTTCGAAAGCGGTGTACGGTCTATCTTTCAAACTGATTGGAACTTGGTGATAAGCACTACTCAGATCAATAGTGCTGAATATAGAATACTGGGCTACTTTATTGATAATATCATTGACCCGAGGAAGAGGATAAGCATCCAGTTGAGTAAATTTATTTATGGTTTGTGAGTAGTCAACAAACATACGTTTCTTATGATTTTCATTAGCAACGACGACAACTTGGGCTCTCCATGGTGATTTAGTTTCTATAATTATACCTTCTTTTAAAAGGCGTTTGATCTCCATATCAATAAACTGTCTATCTGGCAAAGAAAAACTCCTGCTTTTAGTAGCTATTGGTTTACAGTCTGGTGTTAAGTTTTCAAACAACAGCCTCAGAAATAACTCAATAACCCTTTTATTTGACCAAAATCAACATGTTACATGCATTAGTCTTGTCAACATTTGTGCTATAATTATATCACCTTTCACTATTAAAATATACACAATAACAAGATAATAATAATAATAATATATAACTCGAAAATGATCATGAATACTTAATTCAAATGTAAACTCTTGTTATGTGTTTCAAACATCTTGAGCACCGTCAGTCATGAACTCCCGGACGCTGTAAAAACACTTATTAATCAAAAAGGATTTTTAGTTTGTTTTTAAAGCTCAAGTGGTTTGACTCGGTTTGAATGGTTTTTGGGAGTTTGTTGAAAATTGCTATTGCATTAAAGAAGAGATGTTTTCTGAAGAAAGCGGTGCGATGTGCTGGTATTTGAAGGTTGGGCGAAGGACGGAGGTCGTATTTATGTGTTTGAGAACTACTGAACTTTGAAAGATTTTGTTTAAGAAATGATAGGCTTTCATAGATGTAAAGAGATGGAAACGTCAGAATGTTGCAAGATTTAAATATTTCTCTACAGGATTGAAGTCTGTCAATAGAAAATATTACCCTTAACGCTTTCTTTTGAAGACGAAAAATGTAAAGGGTTCTTTGACTCTCACAACCCCAGATAGGCAATGCATAAACAAGATGGGGGAAAATCAGTCCATAATAGGCTGTTAGAAGAACATTTGTATTTGATGATTTGGCCAAAGTGCGAAGGGCGAATATTCCGGAACTAATTTTATTCATAACATGGTTAATATGTAAATGAAAATTCAGCTTATTATCCAAGATTAAACCAAGGAACTTTGTTTTTTGAGTGGAGTAAATTGGAGTATCATCTAACAAAAAACTGGATGTTGAGGATGACCTATCTGTAATTTGGAAGTTTAGAAATTGAGTTTTCAGTGTATTTAGGAAAGAAGATTATTGTCAAACCACTGAAGTAAACTATTCGATTCAATGAATATTTGCTCTTCAAGACTTTCCACCGTAGAACCAGACAACGACAGGTACGTGTCATCAGCATACAGACATGGCTTAGAAAATTGAGTACTTGTTGGAAGGTTGTTTATAAATATAATAAAGAGAGTAGGACCAAGGATGGATCCCTGGGGCACCCCATTCAGTGCATGAAGCTCAGGCGAAATATAGTGTCGCAGATACCCTCTCTCATCAGCCGACGGGATCAGAACAGACTGTCTCCTTCCACCAAGGTAAGATTTAAACCAATCAAGGGCCAGGCCTCGTATCCCTATCTCCTCCATTTTCCCAAGCAGCAGTTCATGGTTTATAGTGTCGAAAGCCCTACTCAAATCAAAGAACAGACCCGCAGAATATTTTCCTCTATCCAAGTCACTAACTATATTGTTGATAAAGGCAAACATTGCACTGGATGTAGATTTATTCTTGACAAACCCGTGCTGATTTTCAAAAATAATTTTGTTTTGGTCCAGGAAACTGCATAGGCGGCTTAACACAACTTTCTCAAAAACCTCAGATATAACCGTTAAAATTGAAATAGGTCTGTAGTTCATACTGTCTGTTTTATCTCCTGCTTTTAATATAGGTCTTACCATTGCAAGTTTGAGTGCATCTGGGAAAGTAGCAGAAGAAAATGAAAAATTTATTAAGTGACAGAGTGGGACTGCAAGCATAGTTGATACTGACTTTAAAACTTGTGCAGATATTCATCTACACCTGCTGATCTCTTGTTTTTTAAAGAAGTAATGACTTCTTGAACTTCTTTTTCAGAAGTAGGATTTAAAAAGAATGAAGAGCTTGGTGATGGGTTTGCTGAATCTACAACTGACCCCTGGGTCCGTTCACTTTTATTTCCTAAATTAGTTCTTTCTTGGTGGACTCTGGCAAAAAGTTCATTAAGTTCACTCGCTATCTGTAAGGGATTATTTATCACCACTCCTTTACTGTTCATTAAATTACAAACAGAATAATCCTTTCTTTTAGGAGGCCTCCTCTCATTTATTATTCTCCATATAACTTTGGATTTATTATTAGATGCTTCTATTTTTTCTAATATTTCTCTTGATTTCTCGTCCCTTATTACCAAACGATACTTGCACTTTAATCTCCTATAATATACTCGTAAATAGTGGGTTGATTCAAGATCCTTAGTTTTTTTATATAATTGATAAAGTTCATTTTTTAGTTTACTTGAGTATGTACTAAGTTTTATCTTCTTTTGTCTGTTATAATTTACTTTCTTTCTCTTCTTTGGGAAAGCCATGTCAAAATAGTATAGTAATATGCGATTAAATACCTCATATTTATTATTCATGTTTTCAGCTAAGAGTACATCATGCCAGTTCTCTTTAGATATATAATATTTAAATACATCTATATACTGATCATTAAAACTTCTACAATGTTTATAGAGAACTTCATTCATGTTATGGAGGGAAACTTCAAAGCTTACAGACTGGGCGTAATGATCTGATAATGCGGATACCAGTACATCGCTTCTAGCATTCGACACGTTTGTGAATACATGATCGATCAGAGATCGTGATCCCAAAGCCTCTCTTGTGTAAGAAGTTATTATATTTATCAAATTAAAAGATTTCATTAGGGAGAGAAATCGTTGGCTGATAAAAGTCTCTTTGGATAAATTAATATTAAAATCTCCCAGTACAGTTACAATTTCGTGCCTGTTTGCATATTTTTCAAGACAACCAGAGATACATTCAAAGAAATCGGTAACGTTGTTTGTTGGAGGCCTATAACATGCAAGTATCAACATTTTTCTTTGCCCGGTAAGCTTCACAGAAATAGAGGCCAGTTCACAAATGCCTTCTATTTGTTCACAGGGCAATTCCTGACAATCTACATAGGAACGAATCCAAATACCCACTCCTCCTCCCTTCGTGTTTGTTCTACAGAATCCAGTTTTACATGTGTAATTTATAAGACACAAATTCTGAAGTTGCACTTGTTTAAGTGAATGTTCTGTAAAACAAATTATATCAGGATTTTCCTCCTCAAGAAAAATTTCCGTTTCAATAAGTTTAGAGAAGAGGCCTCTTATATTTTGGTGTATTAGTTTGAGAGAGCTCCGCTGGCACTTAACACCCTCGCGACATACAGTGACCAGGGGACACCAGGTTTCTGAGCTGTTCCTAAAAAATGTTTGTTTTGAAAAGTACGGCTTGGGGGGGTTATAGAACTAGTTTTGGGTGGTATTTGGGTCAACTTAGGTGGTGCTGGATGGTTGTCATTAGGTTTGGATAGGTGTTTTTTCTCAGAAAATTTATCAGAAGATAGTTTATACTCATGTGTTTGGTGTTTTAGAAGAGGATTCGGGACAGATTGGGAACTTATGGCACAATGTAATAGGTTAGTTAAACATGATTTGCCTTTTAAATTAAAGTGAAGACCATGGTTCGTAAAAAAACTTCTAGGCATCGAATCAAGAGAAATAAAAAATGCTTTTTTATGTCTAGAAGTGACATTTTTAATAGAAAGATTAATTTTTGAAACTTCAGGATTAAGGGAAGGAGTATCATACCTAAAAGGAACGCCAACTACGATCGTCTTAAGCTGTGACACAGATCCCAAAAAGTCATCCAATTCCACTGTGAAATCGTTACAGCGTCCGTTTACAAAGTCGTTTGTACCAGCCATTAAAATTACTACGTCATCCTTACTCATTGAAACGGTTTCAATTTTTGCACTTGACAATACACTATTAAACTTAGCGTTAGGTTTTACCCAGCTAAACACACTGGCATTATATTTCATTTTACTAACTAACATGCTAGAGAGATGCCTACCATGACTATCACTAAACAGTTTGACATTACACTTACTTCCAGTTGTTACTGTGTTTTTTAAAGCTGTTTTACTGTTAGTACACTGCATACCATTGCGGATTGTTGTCTTATTGGTGTTTGGATGGACCTTAGGAGCAGGAAATGAAGTAGAATTAGAAGTAGAAGGAACTTCAGTTGGAGTTAAGGTATCAAGGATAGAAAATGTGTTTTTCAATGGTATGTCAGTGCATTGTACATTAAAAGTTAGTTTGGACCTTTTCTGTTTTTTAGGATAATTGACAATTTTCCACTTTTTAGAATTAAGCTTTTTTAGTTTAATTGATATTACATTCTTATTCCCTGTATGCTGACTGACGGTCTCAATAATATCTTCTCTAG
This sequence comes from Stictocephala bisonia, assembly GCA_035578905.1. Classification (NCBI taxonomy): domain Eukaryota; kingdom Metazoa; phylum Arthropoda; class Insecta; order Hemiptera; family Membracidae; genus Stictocephala; species Stictocephala bisonia. The sequence continues at coordinate 132,883 of JAQJVL010000731.1, forward strand.
GATCACTTTCACCTGGCATACAATTAAAAAATTGTGTATACCATTTAACAAAATCATAATTACTATTACCAGACTTAGAACAAAACCCATTCAAAATTATTTTAGCACTTATGATTACATTAAGTCCACATTCCAAGTGGTTCTTTTGCCTTTCACAAGGGATTGATTGCAGCCTTCTAGCTTCAATACCTAATTTTTCAATTAAACATAATGCATGTTTCAAGTTTGAACCATTTAAAGAGTCTAAATGAAAAGCATGTTTGTCAACATTATTCACAAACAGAAGACTCCAATGAGAGCCATTTCCTGTTATGTCATCAGTATCACCGTAAATTGTGTTACTGCTGTCATTTACACAAAAGAAAACATACTGAAATGTGTTAAATTTGAGGGAGCTTAATTGCTCTTGAATAGTTTCTTTTGAACCATGCTTTAAAAGTTCACTTATGACATTTAGGAAAAGTTCACTTAGGAACATTTGCAACAGCTAAATTACATATTTCCAAAGAGGGCTTGAAACCTTTAAACTCAATTACAACTTTTTCATATTGTTGCAGTATGTCATGGCCTATTAAGAAATCAACGCAAGAATTTGGTAATACTGAAACTGGAAAATGTTTGAAATACTGATCTTTTAGTTTCAAGTTTACATTACAGGTGTACTTAATTGTGCATGATAATGACTTGGAAGCCATTGATATTTTATTAGATTGAGGTTTCAGAACTAAACTTAGATCTTTTGTAAATTGTTCGTCTATGTAGCTTGAAGAGCTCCCACTATCTACTAAAGCTTTGGCATTCACTCCATTAACAGTTAAATCAACCAGTGTTTTAGACAAACATGCAGGAGCAATAACTGAAATTACATTACCTTCAGCAAAATCGTTCGTTGATTTGTCGCCTGTGGAAGAAGCAGCTATTTTTGATTTGGCACACTATTGCGAAATGACCTATTTTGTTGCAGTAACGACATGTAGCTTCTCTTGCTAGACACTAATTCTGGCATGTTTTGGTCTTCCACAGAAGTAACATTTTTTATTTGTGGCAACAGCTAAAGTCTCTGTACACGATTTGCATCCAGTTTCATTAGTTAAAACAGTGACATTTTTGTTCAGTGTTGGAAGAGCATTTACAAATTTGTCTTTATTCAAATAAGAACTTGATTGTGTCTTTGCCATTTCAAAAGCTAAAGCTTGTTCATAAGCTTGTTCCAATGTGAGAGAGTGGTTTTCAATTAGTCGCATTCGAGTTTCTTGTGAATGTAACCTTCGTATGAAGGCATCTAATACTTGAGCTTCTTTATTTTCTTGAGCAGATACTGATTTAAATTCACAATCTTGACGTAATTGTTGTAAAATTGTGAAATATTGTGACACTGTCTCATGTGGTGCCTGGCTTCTAGTTACTAATTTATGACGAGAGAAAACTTCATTTTTAGGTTTCACATAGGCATCTATCAATTTTCCAATAGCATCCGAATACTTGTCACAATCATTGAACAATGTATAGACTGTTGGTGATACATAGTTTACTAAAAGAGATAACTTACCTTTGTCATCAATGTTTTCTACACCAGATATAAAGTTGTCAAAGTACATTTCCAATGAAGCCATTCAATGGCAGAATTGTGTGAGTTAGGGTCTGTAATAAGTTTATCTGGACGAAGAAGTTTATCCATAGTATTTAATGAATATTTATGTCAATTAAATTGAACTAAGAAAACAGAAGAATACTTAATGGCAAAACATATAGCTTTAATTGACATAAAACTATACATAACCAAGATATTTGAACAATAAAAGCAAGGTCCAGTAGTTCATTTAAAAACAACAATAATAAAGTAAAAATAATAAACATATGTTTTTAAAAGTACTATTCAACCAAAACACAGATTCATATCACTAAGTAAAAGAAAATTTTAATTATAATAGAATATTAGATGTCATAGTCTTAATGTATTAGTAACAACCTACACATACGACCCATAATATTTCTGTTTCAAGTGTATAGATAAACAACCTTGTTGTAAAACTGAGAAGCTTAGGTTAGCTTAAAGGTCTTTAGTAGAACTCAATTCCGCAAACATGAACTGAAAAGGTTTATGCACAACAAAATGTCAGCATATCATAAATTTCAATGTCCATGTATTTTTTCTATCTACAAATCAAATTCATTAAATTAACCCTATTCTGACATAAATATTTTATAATCTTTTAAATCCAGATGTTCTACTGCAATGGCCTCTTGTTAGCTGAGTGGTTAGGACTTCTGCTTCATATTCAGATGGTCACGGGTTAAAATACCGGGAGGTCCACATAAAATTTGCTTGAGGGTTTGGACTGGTGTCCTTTAACAACATTTGTAGGCTAAGTTAAAAATGTCACTTGTGTAAATAGACCAAAAAAGGCCTTTAACTTGATTCATCATTCAGCCTATGCTTACATTTAAGAATTCATACTTTCTTCTTGCTGGTCATCTCACACAGGTCATTTTGTACCAAAATGAAAATAAAACAAAACATTTTATATTAGATTCAAAAACCAGGAGACTAAAGAAGGAATATTTAGGAGCTACGAATAGATTTGAATGGACTGGGAATGCAAATTACTGAAGAGCTTCAGTTGAGAGGAAAATGAACTATGAACTCCATTTATAAAACTCATGGAAAATCCGAAAAACAAGAAAAAAAATCCGTCACCATTAAAAATTACAAAAGGTTATCCTGAATTTAAAAATGAAAGCTATTCAGAACCTAGTTATTATAGACCTATTTCTATCATATCCTCATTTTCCAAACTAATTGAAAAACTTATTTTAAAACAAATTTTAAACCATAGCTCAGAACATAACTTACAAAATAATACCCAGCCTGAGTTCACAAAAGGCAGGTCTACCAACACTGTGGTAGTTCTAATGGTTGAAGCACTGATTGATGGCCATGAACATGAAACCGTAACAACAGGAATTTTCTTAGATTTTACAAAAACCTATGACTACCTGGAGCACAAATTGATCATTAAAAACCTAGAGAAATTTGAAATTGTTGGCACTGCAAGAAATGGTTCGAACCCTACTTGGGAGGATGGAGTCAGCTATTTGAACTAAGGCATTTAAAAAATGTTGTAATCAGGGAGGAAAGATTCAATTTCCAACCTGTGACTCAAGGAGTCCACAAGGATCTTTCCTGGGTCCCGTATTCTATACTTTTCATAAATTATCTCTCTCATCAAATTGGAGATAATTGTCTTACTTTATGTATGAAGATAATACAACCTTAGTGCTTAAGGAACCATCAAATGTGAGATTGGCATTAAACTGCTATGTAAGTCACAATATGGCTTACCAATATTGCCACAATAGTGATCCATCAGTCAATATAACCAAAACATCTCAAATAGCTTTTGGAGGAACATTTTCTGAAGTCCCTCAACTACCAGACATTGAAATGTGTGATAAATCAAAGTTTCTAGGTATCATTCCAGACAGAAACTTAACATGGACAACCCACATAGACAATCTCTTCATAAAACTTAACAGCAGTGTTTTTGCAATTAGAAAAATCAAGGAGACAACAGATGGCCAAACAACAATGAAAGCCTTTACATACTTTTCGAGTGGAATATCAGATATGGGAAAGTAGTCTGGGTTGGAACCTCAACAGCTAATTTGCACTGAGTTCTCAAACTTCATAAATACACAGTCGGAACACTATTAGGGCTGAAAAGACTCGATAGGTGCAAAGAAACCTTTTAAACACTTAAAATTCTGACTGTTGTAGTGCTTTATATAATGGAAGTGATAATGACTGCAGGAAAGAGGACTTTCCAAGGCAAACTGAAGTTTACCAATATAACCTAAGAAACACAGGAATGATTTACCTGCCAGCACATCGTATGACTTTTTGAGAAGAAACTGTTGTACATTGGCAGTACATTTCATAAAGACCTACTTGCCGAACTCAAACCAAGAATAGAAAGGATCTCATCAAGCCTACATTGCATAGATAGTTTTGCAGCTGGGCACTACCAATTGAAAAAAGTATGGAAATGCTTTCAAAACTTTTATATGGTTTCACTTGTAAAAGTAAAATTTTGTACATCATCATGGTTACAAAGAACATACTTTTTGACACCATTATCGACTTCATCTTTTCAGTGGGACAGCCTGCGAGGAGTTGAAAAAATATCTTCAATGCAAGCCTAGGTCAAGTTTGGTAACAAATGAAGGATCTAGCCTATTCAAGAGAAATTATCGAAAGGTTCATCCTTTCCAGAGTAGCAGTCATTTGAATTTCAAAGTAACTAATTTAAACAGTATTATTTCTCTGCTATTTAACAGTTTCAAGTAAATTATGCTGATCAAAAATTATACTTTATGGAACACAGTTATTTAAAAAAAAATAAATTATCTATCGAAAAAATAATGTTGTTGTGAAGGCGTTTCTATATTATTTTTCCACGTCTTTTTTTCTGCATTAGAATATTGCTTTTTTGTCCTGTAACTTTATAACATGTTTTTTTACATTTGACGCTAACACTATTCTCCATGAATATGTGAATAATGTACGCTGTCTATTCCATTAAGGAAACATTTTTAGATCATGTTTGTAGCATCAAATAGGTAAAAATTACTTTTTTACATTTTTAGATCGAACCAATAGTAATGACACCTACATTAGAGAGCATCGCTTCATCAGTGCCTTCCCCTCCCATGCCACCAGTTCTGGGTCCTGGAGAAATATTGAAGAATTCAGGAAAATTTCCAAAACCAACTAAAATCCCTGGGAAAAACTATTGTAAAGATGAAGTTGTGATAAGAAATTCAGATTCTGGAAAAGGTAAGAGCTTAAAATAAAATTGTAACTAGGTAAAAAAATCTTTAATTTAAATGAAGCTTTAAAAGGATTTTTGTGAATATATACAAAGAGATTTGTTCCTCAAATAAATAAAATTGATTATCATGGGAATAAAAACAGTTAAAAAAAAACAAGTGGAATGTTTGTGTTCTTAGAATTTATAGCTTACATCATTGATTCTCACAGGCAATGAATTCTGCAATATTTAAATCTCATTAAGCTTGCCAAGTAAAATCGTTTGCTTTAACACTTCAAATAATAACATTGAGTGAAAAGAAATCTAGTGTTTCATTTGATTATCACTTAAATGGAGTCATATTAAAACGAGTTAATGAAATGAAAGCCTTAGGGGTGCTGTTTTCTGCCGATCTTTCCTTTATTCACATGTTAACCTGATTGCTAATAAGGCAATGAAAAATTTAGGTATTGTGATTATAGGTTAGGTTAAAAGGCACTAGGCCAGGAATTAGTATATTGGAGATATAGGACATCAGCAAACTTACCTTAGAAGACAAGTTCACTAACACCAGAGTAGTAGTAACATACACAAAATAAACACATAATCTCACAAATTTTCAATGCCACTGGCATTTTCTTCAGGTGAGTAGAGAGAGAGAGAGAGACAGTGAGAGACTGACATGTCTTCGACTATTGCTGGGTAGGTGGCTGTTTAGTGGCGGGGGTTATATATCCATAGAGCAACACTCAGGTATATATGCAGTTTTTCAGTTAGTATATAAATGAAGTTTGCTGATGGGGAAGGGGTTGAGGGAAGTGGTCTATCTTATGTTCAGATTAGGTGGGTCACTGGATTTTGTTATCCATTGGTGTGCTAATTCCATCCTTCGATATTGTGATTAGAAATTCATACAATTTTAGTAGTTTAAATGCCATTAAAAAACTGTATTACTCTCTAGTCAGATCGATTGTTGAGTATAATTGTATTGTTTTGAATCTTTACTTAAAAGGCTCAAGGTCAGTACTTGAGAGGATTCAGAGTAAGTTTTAAGGTTCATGTACTGGAAACTACACAGGCTTTATCCGTTTTTCAGGTTGTATGAAGAATTATTGTCTGATTTTAGATGTTGCACTTTAGAAAGACGAAGAACAGTATTAGGATTATCGTATCTTCATCGGATTGTCAATGGGTTTAGTGATAACACATGGCTTTTGAAATGAGTTAATATTTATGTTCCAATAATTAGATTCAGACAGAGCCGTTTGTTTTTTATTTCACGTTTTAACACAAATCGACACGGTAACAGTCTCTATACAGAATTTGCAGTAGCTTCAATATATTTGCAAACCAGATAAATATATTTAATTGTTCAATTAATTCTTTTATAAATCAAACAAAATTAATCATAAATTAAGGATCAATGTATACTTCCACTGAACTCTTCTTTCTCATGTTTCAGTTTTTCTTTTGTCTTAAGATTTTTTTTCTCTGTGTTTTAGAATTTGTTCGTAACATATGTCATATGTAAAATAGCTCCTTATGGCATTTTAACAGTTAGTGAATCAAGTAATTTTATTGTTACATGTATCTTTAATTTGAATGAATGAACATTTTTCCATTTTGCCAAGTAAATTTAGTATGCATGTACAATACTGGGAGCTAAACATCAACAATTAAATTAATTTTGTATTTTTCGACATGGGAAACATAATTATATTGTTAAATTTTGGTCTTTATATTTTTCTCTATTGTTTGTTATATTGGGCATTGTTTGTGTAGTTTCACTTTAAGTGGGTTTTACCTGTTGTGAAACATTGTAAATAAATAATCTTTATTGATTTATATTTACGTTATAGTTAATAATGAGCAACATTTGTCTCCATAGCTGTTCTAATAGTTCTTTTTACTAAATGTCTGTTAAACCTTACATACAGTATATTCACACAAAATTTGAAAGATACTAATCTAAAATCCTTAATATATTTGAAAAAATATGATATCTTTCATATTTACACTGTGGATTTACTTTTAATTATCAGAATGGCTGAGAGCACAAAATGGCTGAATTCAGTTGTAGAAGATTAAAGTACATTTGTTTGTTATCAAGATGCCAGTCATCAGAAATATTTGGAATATGAATTGCAATGAGTATAGCATGTAAATATCTTTAATACCAACTATTCTGTAGATATTGTTATTGATTAACATTTTTATAATAGGTTCAATTAACAATATAACCTGCTAGTCCTTTACAAAGTTTCTGCCCATGATTAGGTTTCAGATGGATATTTTTTAATGACGAATGTAGGCTTTAACCACATATACTACTGCGCTCAACTATAGCATATTTTAAAATATAAATGTGAAAAAGCCGTTAATAGTGTAATAAAATTCTCAATATTTAAAAATCAGCCACCCATACCTTTTGTATGATCTAATAACAGTAGTGTTTATACAGTATAAATCAACCATTCTATAATCATTCAATACAAAATATTAGTAGTTCACCATTAATACTAAAAACAAACAACTAAAACATTCATTTCTTCTTTGAGTTCTTTATTGGAAAATTTTAACTTATTTAAGAAAATCTCAAAAAATTCAATAAAATATTTTATTGGATTTTTTGAGATTTTCTTAAATAAGTTAACTAAAAAATTACCAACAAAGATCATTTTATGAATACTATTGAATAATTCATTACACGGCACCAACTAAGATTTAGAGGTTGCAGTTCACTGACATGCCATCTACATACACAGATGTATCAACATGCATTTGAGTGTTATAGTATTTTACTATTACATTATTATTACAACAATATTACATTATTTAAAAATGCTTTAAGTAGTACAATTTACTGTGTTAATATCATGTTAGTATCATGCAGGTGTCCTAATTGGTTTATTTGCATTATATTTATTTAATGTAGTAGGCTAAATTTTTTATTATTAATTATACAGTTTTTAAGATTTGACATAACACCCACCTGTTAGTAGGTTATAGTTTTGTAGAATATAAACAAAACAACTGTATATTTCAGCTGACTAGGCAAATTGTTTTTTCTTCTGTGATGTAAATATTGATTGGCCATATATTTTCATAAAAGGTTTTTATTAACTAAATTAAATTTACTAAGGGCATATTTGGCTTAGAATGTTAATTTTTCATTCCGAAAACGTTCATAAGTAGTTTGGAGCAAATTTGTAACTATGGTAAGTTGAAGCTATACTGGAAAAAATTAATATTTTATCCTTACTTGTATTGTCTGTTTACTTTATATAACCTAAAATATGATTTTTTTTCTAACTCCAGGATTATTTGCCTTTTTTAATTTTCTTAAGTAACAAGTTAAATTTTTACTATTATAGTTTTAAATTTTATACTCCTAAAATTTGTTTATCTAACTTTATGGGAAGTAATGCTGGCTACATGTTATCTGTAAATTATTAAAACATGTGACATTTAAATTCAGTAAACATTATCAGTGATTTTAATTTTTTCAGATTGTTAATTTTTGTCTATGTTCAACCCTCTAATGGTTCATTATAACACTAGTTGCGGTTAAGCCTGTTTTGCTGGTATTCAGTGTTCATTTCAAAAAAATCATATAAAAACTATAATTTACAATGAAAAGAATATCAAGTAGCATATTTCCTTGTTCAGTATAAAATAGAGAATTTGGAATAAAATAATGCAACTGATTTACTTAGAAATTTGTAAATAAAAAGATTCATAGGCAACAAAATTTTTTTTTAATTAAAATGTTACAAAGTTAGCACCCCCTCTACTAATTACATAAACACTTTAAAGTTCCAAAACAGCAAAATTATTTAGAATTTGCTATTCTTTTAGAATATATAAATAACTATCACCATATGACATTTATGTATAATAAATATATTTAAAACTTAATAATTGTACCTGTAAAAAATGCCTTTGCTATGTAGTATGAGCAAAAACATTTTGCAACAAAATTACAGAAGTATACAAAGAGAACGAAATGAATTGTCTAAAGTGATAGATTAGTAGAATGGAACTATATATTATATGTGATGTTTATGCTACAAATAAGCCAGCTGCTGTTGTTTACAACAATGTCTACTCATTGGAAAACCGACGCATAACTTAACCTGCACATCAACATCGGAAAACCGATAGGTAACCATTTGAGGGTTAATTTTAATTGTAATTTTCTAACATCGGAATTATTAAGTCTGTCTAGAGTTTGTGAGCATATAAATGAAAATATATAAAGTGATAAATATTTCAAACAAAATAAACATCATATTTTTAAATCTACACTACATCATATAAATAATTTAGGTTCATTAGACCTAACTCTTGGTGACTGTTTACTTGCATGACTCAACTTACTGTCAACTCATGACTATATGCAGGTAAATAATTCTTATTCCAACTAATACATGGGTAACTAAAAGAAAATATGAAGTAAGTTTAAGACTTTTTTAATGTTTGAGGTTAGGTTACAAAGCACAAAGCCATAAATACTTGAATAGGAAAAATAAAGCATCAGCAAGCGTCACGGAAAATTTAAGATCACTGGTCACATTGAACAATTGGGAAATTGAACAACACTATTATAAAAACACATTTTAAGTTCTACTAGTTGCTTCTTTAGGTGCTTGAAGGATTGAATGAGTTCCAATTTAATTAATTTAATTACTACAACTATCGAGTCACCAAAGACAATCCATAGCTAAGTGGCTAACGTACTGGACTGCCAGAGAGCAGGCCCAGATTTCGGTTTACCCTGTACTTTTCCTCTATACTACTCATGTGGTTTGGAAGACACTTTAACTCTCAAACCAGCAGCTAATTTTCCCCCAACTGGCAGGTCATTTTTTGTGAATTTACAGATGTTTAGAAAATGTGTACAAAATATATATTCATTGTAAACCCATTTATATTTGGTGTCATTGTGATCAAAATAGGTAGACTGCCAAATAATATATGAAATACAACATAAATGAACAAAAATTTTTGTTATTGGTAACTATTGTAAACTTTTAAAACTTTTACAATGATGTAAAGCTTATTACCAGTGAACATTTAAAATATACAGCTTGAAAGTAAAGTTCCGGAACAGATTAATAACTTTCTTAATCTTAACGATTACAGATAGAGCATAAAACCTGGTACATCATTATTACACCTATTAATGTACACTTTCAAGTAACAATAATTTTTTGCCATATCAGGGATGAAGAAAAATGTAAATAAGAGCATAGGTTGAGTAGTACATCAAATTAAAAGTCTTAGTAGTAAAACATAAGCCCACGAATCCGAACTCAAAAGGCAACAATTTCTCTTGCCAACCAAACTCGTCTTACTAGGCTTACATTGAAGATTTTCATTCAACTCCTTGCGGGCCATCCCCCCAATATGACAGAAAAAGGTTAGCTACTTTAAAAAGTAGATTAATAGGTGCAGTTATGATATACCAAGTGTTATTGCTCTATCTGTAATCGTCCAGAAATTATGAAGCCGTTTAGTGACTTCTTCCACAATGCATGTATATACATGCAGGGTATCCCATAAGTATCCAGCCAAACTTCTGGTGGGCATTCCTTGGGTTAAAACAAACAAAAAATGTCATGTGTAATAATTGTATATCTCACACCGTTATCCGTCTGTCTGTGTGATTTTCACAAATAGGTTAATATCTCTGAAGTTATTTGAAATAAAATCATGAAAATTGGTATGAATGTCGATTTTTATATTATTCATATACCATTTAAATTTCATTTTTGTGCAATAATCCTTTTCAAATTGGCGGTAATTTTAAGTGTTTAAAGCTAATTATCTTAATAAACTTAAATATTATTTAACAACTGTAAGTTACAAACAGTTGAAGATTTTATTTCTACAAATAATTGTATAAAATTTTAACTTTTTTGTAGCTTGCTGGTTTTTATTAAAACTTAAGATTATTATATTTATATAAAAATAAAAATAAATTACCTCTGTCAACAGTTCAAATATATTATAATGAGTATGACGATCGTTTCAACATTAAAATGTCATCTTCAGATATACAGTAAATAAAGGTTATAAACAAAAATTTTATAAATATAGAAAGATGTGTTTGTCTTGATAATTAAGTTATTCCAGGTGTAGTGGTGTTATCAGCTGGCCTTTGTTTTCTTGTTGTTGTTTTTTGACTTAAAATACTATTAAAAATAAAATGGGATTTAAACTGTAATTTATCATTTAAAATATTTTCATTGTGGTTTTTTTGAGTATGTGCTTTATATATTTCGTATTCTTCAAGAGTATCTAGTTTATTTCCTTTTTTGCATGTATGTAGAATTTGTAGGCCTGTATTTAGATCACTAATATCATGGTTTTTGTCAACCAGATGCTGGGCGAATGTTGATTTTTGTTTGTCTGTTTTTGGATTAGGATGGTGTTCTTTATATCTTGCTTTGAATGAACGCCCTGTTTTTCCAATATAAATGCTTGGACAACTAGCACATTTAATTTTATATACACCTGATTTGTCACCTTTTTCAATATTCTTTTTGGTGTTATTTAATTGATTGAGGGTCTTATTATTTGTTTTGAAAGCTAGTTCAATTCCATGTTTTTTCAATTCTTTTGATAAAGTATGTTGTATAGTGTGTGAGTATTCTATACATACATATTTTTTCTTATGTGGCTCTGTATTAATTTGTTTTTGTCTATTTCTTTGTTTTGTTATGAGCCTGTCAACCATATTGGATTCATATCCATTTGACTGAGCGATGTGTTTAATTATGTTTAGTTCTTTCTCATAATTATTGTGTGATAGGGGGACATTTAACATTCTGTATATCATACTGTTGTATGCTGCATACTTTTGTGATTGAGGATGATAAGATGTAGAGTGGATGGTTTGGTTTGAGGTAGTTGGTTTTCTGTAAATACTGTAATCAAATTTGCTATTTATTTTGTTTATGGTCAAATCTAAAAAGTTTATTTTATTTGATTTTTCAATTTCCATGGTGAATTTAAGATTTGGAGTTATATTGTTGAGATATTTGTGTAATAATTCAAGCTGTTTAACATTTCCGTTGAACAGGAGTATTGTATCATCAACATAGCGATGGTATTGTACTATTTTACTTTTTTGTTTATTATGATCTGAGAATATAAATTCGTTTTCTATATAGTTTAAGTAAATATTGGAAAGTATGCATGATAAAGGTGAGCCCATTGCAAGACCATCAGATTGTGTATAATATTTATCATCAAATTTGAAATAATTCTGTTTTAGCACTTCTTTTAATAAAATTAAAAGTTCATCAATTGCCTCTGTTAGCATTATTGAATTAGTATTTAGGTGATGTTTTATAATTTCCAGTGTTTTATCAACAGGTACATTTGTATATAGATTAACAATATCGAATGATACCATCAAATCATGCATATTTATCTTCAAATGTTTAGTTTTGTCAATAAAGTCGTATGTGTTTTTTAAATTGTAATTGTTTGTAAGGATTATATGTTCTTTGAGGAGTTGTTCAAGCTTTTTTGCTAACTTATAAGTAGGTGCACTTGTGTAATCCACTAATGGTCTTATTGGGACACCTTCTTTGTGTACCTTAGGTAATCCTCGTAGCACTGGAGCAATGGGGTTTGTTATTTTAAGGTATTTTATTTCTTCCTCACTAAAAAGAACAGTGCTATTATTTATTAGTTTCTTAATTTTTCTATGGTATACATTAGTCGGGTCTTTTTTAATTTCAGTTATGTTATTATTTAAGATAAAATTATTGACTTTGTTTATGTAATCATCTTTATACATAATCACTGTAGTATTACCTTTATCTGCTTTACATAGGACGGCTTCATTGGATGTCAACTTGTCTTTTATACTACGTAAGGCTAGTGCATCTTTTGTATGTATGTTTGATATATTTGATAATTTTTCTTCTTGGGTGTTCTTTTTATTTAGTTTATTAGAAATTAAAACTCGAGTATAATTACGACTATCTTCATCTGGAATGGCTTTAATAGCACATTCTGTATTTATAAAATCATTAAACTTAGATGTTTGACCAAACCTAGGAAGGTTGTATTTTAGACCTTACTCTAAAACTGAGGTTTCATTATCATTAAATACAATATTGGTGTTATTAATCACTCTTGGGTAAAATTCAAAATCGAATAGAATAGTTATACTTTAAATGATAAATTACAGTTTAAATCCCATTTTATTTTTAATAGTATTTTAAGTCAAAAAACAACAACAAGAAAACAAAGGCCAGCTGATAACACCACTACACCTGGAATAACTTAATTATCAAGACAAACACATCTTTCTATATTTATAAAATTTTTGTTTATAACCTTTATTTACTGTATATCTGAAGATGACATTTTAATGTTGAAACGATCGTCATACTCATTATAATATATTTGAACTGTTGACAGAGGTAATTTATTTTTATTTTTATATAATCTTAAAACAGTTCAGGGGCTAAACAAACAGTTTTTGAATATGTCTGCCAGTCAGGCCTCATTAGCCATACAATATAAGAACATAAAACTTAAATTACACAACACAATACAAAATATAAAATTCAACAAAGAATGCCTAAAACACGAAATAAAACCTAACTATGTCCAAATAAAGATAAGAAACAAATCCTATTCTGCTAGAAAAGCCTTAGAAAGTGCAGAGAAATTATGGATAAAAAATGAAATTAAATTTCTTTACCATAAAAAAGCTATGTTAAACACCTTATTGCTAAAGAAATATTTAGAATTAGCATATAATGTTCATCAAATAGAACTGACAAATATTATAGATCAGGTTGAACAATCAGTTTATAGAATTATTAAGAATAAGAAAACAACGCACAGAAAAAAGCTGACTAGATTAATTAACCAACAAAAATCTAGAGAAACGACTATTCTATTCGATTTTGAATTTTACCCAAGAGTGATTAATAACACCAATATTGTATTTAATGATAATGAAACCTCAGTTTTAGAGAAAGGTCTAAAATACAACCTTCCTAGGTTTGGTCAAACATCTAAGTTTAATGATTTTATAAATACAGAATGTGCTATTAAAGCCATTCCAGATGAAGATAGTCGTAATTATACTCGAGTTTTAATTTCTAATAAACTAAATAAAAAGAACACCCAAGAAGAAAAATTATCAAATATATCAAACATACATACAAAAGATGCACTAGCCTTACGTAGTATAAAAGACAAGTTGACATCCAATGAAGCCGTCCTATATAAAGCAGATAAAGGTAATACTACAGTGATTATGTATAAAGATGATTACATAAACAAAGTCAATAATTTTATCTTAAATAATAACATAACTGAAATTAAAAAAGACCCGACTAATGTATACCATAGAAAAATTAAGAAACTAATAAATAATAGCACTGTTCTTTTTAGTGAGGAAGAAATAAAATACCTTAAAATAACAAACCCCATTGCTCCAGTGCTACGAGGATTACCTAAGGTACACAAAGAAGGTGTCCCAATAAGACCATTAGTGGATTACACAAGTGCACCTACTTATAAGTTAGCAAAAAAGCTTGAACAACTCCTCAAAGAACATATAATCCTTACAAACAATTACAATTTAAAAAACACATACGACTTTATTGACAAAACTAAACATTTGAAGATAAATATGCATGATTTGATGGTATCATTCGATATTGTTAATCTATATACAAATGTACCTGTTGATAAAACACTGGAAATTATAAAACATCACCTAAATACTAATTCAATAATGCTAACAGAGGCAATTGATGAACTTTTAATTTTATTAAAAGAAGTGCTAAAACAGAATTATTTCAAATTTGATGATAAATATTATACACAATCTGATAGGTCTTGCAATGGGCTCACCTTTATCATGCATACTTTCCAATATTTACTTAAACTATATAGAAAACGAATTTATATTCTCAGATCATAATAAACAAAAAAGTAAAATAGTACAATACCATCGCTATGTTGATGATACAATACTCCTGTTCAACGGAAATGTTAAACAGCTTGAATTATTACACAAATATCTCAACAATATAACTCCAAATCTTAAATTCACCATGGAAATTGAAAAATCAAATAAAATAAACTTTTTAGATTTGACCATAAACAAAATAAATAGCAAATTTGATTACAGTATTTACAGAAAACCAACTACCTCAAACCAAACCATCCACTCTACATCTTATCATCCTCAATCACAAAAGTATGCAGCATACAACAGTATGATATACAGAATGTTAAATGTCCCCCTATCACACAATAATTATGAGAAAGAACTAAACATAATTAAACACATCGCTCAGTCAAATGGATATGAATCCAATATGGTTGACAGGCTCATAACAAAACAAAGAAATAGACAAAAACAAATTAATACAGAGCCACATAAGAAAAAATATGTATGTATAGAATACTCACACACTATACAACATACTTTATCAAAAGAATTGAAAAAACATGGAATTGAACTAGCTTTCAAAACAAATAATAAGACCCTCAATCAATTAAATAACACCAAAAAGAATATTGAAAAAGGTGACAAATCAGGTGTATATAAAATTAAATGTGCTAGTTGTCCAAGCATTTATATTGGAAAAACAGGGCGTTCATTCAAAGCAAGATATAAAGAACACCATCCTAATCCAAAAACAGACAAACAAAAATCAACATTCGCCCAGCATCTGGTTGACAAAAACCATGATATTAGTGATCTAAATACAGGCCTACAAATTCTACATACATGCAAAAAAGGAAATAAACTAGATACTCTTGAAGAATACGAAATATATAAAGCACATACTCAAAAAAACCACAATGAAAATATTTTAAATGATAAATTACAGTTTAAATCCCATTTTATTTTTAATAGTATTTTAAGTCAAAAAACAACACCAAGAAAACAAAGGCCAGCTGATAACACCACTACACCTGGAATAACTTAATTATCAAGACAAACACATCTTTCTATATTTATAAAATTTTTGTTTATAACCTTTATTTACTGTATATCTGAAGATGACATTTTAATGTTGAAACGATCGTCATACTCATTATAATATATTTGAACTGTTGACAGAGGTAATTTATTTTTATTTTTATATAATCTTAAAACAGTTCAGGGGCTAAACAAACAGTTTTTGAATATTATATTTAGCTTTAAAAATTTAAAATGTCCACCAATATGATAAAGATTATTGTACAAAAGTGAGATTTAAGTGGTATTTGAATACTATAAAGAACAACATTCCTAACAATTTTCATGATTTTATTTCAATTAACTCCAGAGATAGTAACCTATTTGTAAAAATCGCTTAGAGACAGACAGATGGTGTGAAATTGAAGATTTGTATTAATGACATTTTTTGTTGTTTTAACAGAAGGAATGACCTTCAGAAGTTTGGCTGTATTCTTACGAGACACCCTGTATATAAAATTGCATCCAAGTAGACATTTGAGGACTTGCTAATATGAATGCAGCTGCAAGGCTCAGTCCATATTTATTTGCTTTCTATGATTTTTTTGAGCACTTTAAATTTCTATACTTTCTTTTTTGTTGTAATTGTCAATGAAATTGCAAAATAGGCGTTGTTAATTTGTTTATGTTTAGTGGGTATTTAAGTTTATTTATGTCAAGTTTAGTTAGCGTATGTGTTTAGTGATGGGCATCAAAGGCCGACGGGTACATATGATAGAAGAACTCAGCGAGACCATCATTTCATTTCAGCGAGGTAAACCTTGCTTGACAACCTAACCTCACTTGTGTTTGTGGCACAGCTTAAATAATAAATAACATCTCCTCGCCTGGCATGTTCATAATTTGCATAGCGATTCTACAGTTCAAACTGTACTTAACAGTGAGACATGCTTTTGAATAAAAAAATGACCATTTAAGTGGTCTCCTTGCTTATTTTAATGAGCTTTTTTAACTGTTTGTTAGTAAGATTGTTTTTTGTATTTTGCATTGTGTTGTTTAAATGTATTTATGAAACTTGTGAAATATGAAATGAAATGAAGTATTTCATTAAATAATATCTAAATTATTTTTGTTGTATAAAAAATAAGTTATTAATTGAAAATTAGCTGTTTCAAAAAATTTTTAATTATTTGCTAATATTTTAATCCATCCATAAACATAAGCACTTTATATAAGGTAGTAAAAATCAGTGTTTTGTTCTTCAATTAAAAATTGGTTTTGTGTGTTGTTTTATTGATAAAGATTTCTTAATGTGTTTGCAGTAGCAATGTTTGTAGTTTAAATTAACTTGTGTGTTTTTGTGTAAAACCCTTTATCTTTAAATCCACAAAATTTATAATCTTACATCCCTACCACTAATTAGTCACAATGTTTTTTTTTTTTTTTTTTTTAATTAGTTAACATTGACGTTTGTATTTACTATTTAAACAATTTTCCCTTTTAAAAAATTATACATTTGACCATCGGAAATCTGAACTACTCTAATCTAAAATTTCAAAAAATGCAATCACTTTTTAGAACAAAATTGAGAAAAATGTAATTTTTATTGAATTTAAACATTCAACGCAAATTCTCACTTTGATACTCCTAGAAAATTGGTTTGTTTAGTGCAGAATAAGCAATGGAAAATATTAAGAGCAGATTTTTTAATTCACAACAATACTCCCTCGTACTCTTACTGTATGAGTTACAGTGATTGTAATCGGACAACTTTAAGAAGTTTTGGCTGAGAATAATTTTTCTGGCCTAGTCTTCTTATAGCCCAAACCTTGTTCTAATGACATTTTTTTGGTTTTATCTGGTCTGATTTTTCTGGTAAGAGATTCAACGATGAAGAACAGATAAAATAACTATGTTACCATACGATTGAAATGAAGGTAGTACTAATGTGGTAAAAATAGTGTTCATAATATAGATTCTTTTGGAAATAAATTATTTTTCTTAATATGTAAAAGTATTCTTTTATCAATAAAACACTTAGTTTCTGTATTTAATAAATTTGAAAATAAAGTGCCTCTAAATTCACGTCTGATTTGATTTTACTCTCAATGAATAAATAGGATGTAGATGCACATGAAAACATGTAAGAGATTGCTTTTATTGCTTGATGTAAATTAAACTTGAATAACAGGAATGTGTTTGCCGTAAGTACACACAAGTGGAGGTAAAAGCTAGTAACTAAGACTAAATCTTGCCTATCCTAGGAGAATAAAAACCCCTTAGCTATGAAAACTGTGTTCATGATTAATACAAATTTATATTTTATATTTGATTGTACGCACACTTTTTAGAGCTTTGGATCCTAGAAAACGTATGATATAGATGTATTCTAAAAATCATAAAACATTTTCGTGCTACATTATTGTTACTCTAGTATCAGATTTTGGAAATTCTTCATGATGTCAGTAGGCCCAACAGCAAACTTTTGGAAACTAGAAAAACACAATTAATTTCTAAATGCCAGGTTTTTTAGGAGGTATATTAATATAAAAGTGAAAACTGGTTATTTGTTAGGTTCAATAAGTTAAGTCATCGTTTAGGACAGATATCAGATAAATTATATATCTCTATAGCAATCGAAAATTAAATGTAAAAGGCATAATTAAAATGTACCATGTGTAATGAACTATATTTGGGTTTGATAATATTATTGGTGTCTAATATAATTGTAATAAATTAAATAGTTTTAATTAATGTATGGAGAAAAATGAATGGCACACATTCATATTCTTTCAGACATAGGTATGTATTGTTATTTATTATTAATAGGCGTCTTATTTATTATTGATATATTGTATATATTATTGTTGTTAATGTTGACTACTTTAATATTTCAGTGGAAGTTATGAGACCAATGATAATTAAAAGTCCAATTACATACAACTCTGCCAGGTACCTATATCCTCCTCATTTCTTCCGTCCTTACTCCCCACAGCGCTGGCTTCCTCCTCCTCATCTTCGTTCTGGGTGCATAGGTACTCCTCATATCCATTTCTCCTTCATCCTCTTAACCTTTAGTATTATAAGCATTATTTCTTGATTTTTTTGTATCTCAATATTTAGATTATGTTTTGCTGTAATTGCGTCTAATGTGCACGTTGATTTGGTGTTTCTGTTTAGTCACCAATTGAAAAAAATTCACATGTGAAACAGAAGTTATTAGAAATTATAATTTGTGTATTTTAAACATTTTAAGTTGATTTTCTAGTTGAGGCTATTTAGTGCAGTTAAACTTTTTTCTTCAAAGAACCAAAGAATTTATTGATTCTTCTCTAGCTTTATTTTAACCCTAACTTCATTATAGAAAAATGTGCATTCAATTTATGTTTAAATAGGATGACTTATTAATTATTTTTAGTTTTTTCTGAGTTGTTAAGGTCACTTATTTAGGCTTTTCATTCTTTTTTTTCTTTAGTTTAGAAAATATTTTATAGTATTAGACAAATAAGGTGTTGTACAAATTACAACATTACAGTACATGGATACTCAAAAATCAGATAAGGAAATCCTGTAATGCACATGTAATTAATGCTTTATTAACTTACTATTGAGATATGCCACAAGGCATGACAGTTATACAAATAAACAAAGGAAAAGCGTGCCCTTATTAATCAGGATAAACAAGTTCAGCTGAGGTCCCAATTGACAACACTTTCCTTTGATAGCCACTAAATATATAAGAAGTAAAATACCATGCAAGGTGCATAGTAAGCATTGCGATTTTTAAGGCATTTTTTTTGGTTAAAAGTTGAAATAAAAAACTAAAAAATTGACGTAAAAAAATAGTGCTGAACCAGAGCGAAATTTTAATTAACGAATGCCGAACAATGAGGGTTTACTGTACCTTGAATAAATGGCCAAATAATGTTCAATGTATGTATATTGTGGTCAAATAATGTTCAATGTATGTATATTGTGGTCAAATAATGTTCAATGTATGTATATTGTGGTCAAATAATGTTCAATGTATGTATATTGAGGTCAAATAATGTTCAATGTATGTATATTGTGGTCAAATAATGTTCAATGTATGTATATTGTGGTCAAATAATGTTCAATGTATGTACATTGTGGTCAAATAATGTTCAATGTATGTATATTGTGGTCAAATAATCAAATGTTTATTATTTGGCAAGTGGTGGTTTTGTGAAGAAGTAAATCAAAGATGAGTAGATTCTTAGATGATCTAAACAGTACAATATAGGATGAGAATAAATAAGAAAACTCCAAAGGTTACTTTGTTACTTAGTGCCAATGAAATGATGAATTACACTAAACTAGTAAATTACAACATTGAACAGGTATTTACACCTTTACGTTTTTGGTATGTGTGGTATGGGATGCTTTACAGAAATAAAAACAAGGCTTTATTAGGAGAAGTATCAACAGAAATTAGAGGTCACAGTATGGTTCACATAAAAGGAACTAAGAAAGAGATTGGCAAGTTGAATACAGGTTTATATAGAGCAGACAACTTGACATTGAAAAAATGTTATGAGAAGTAGAAGGCTGAAGGGAAGAGGAGAAAAGGAAGAAACTGGATATAGGTTTAGTATACTATTAAGGTGGAAAGAGACCAAAACACAAAGACTGGCAGAAGACAGATTAAGGTAAAACAGCAGACCATGGGGAACATGCTGAAGAAGCAGAAAAATAATTATGTATACAGCATGTCTCTTTTTCAAATATTGAGCAATCAAATACTCAGAAGGTGAAGTTATCAATCTATTGTACAGTTTGAATGGCATCAGGTATAACAAGTTAACGCCAATTTTTACACACACAGAAGTTGTTTTTTAGGGTTTAAATTTTTAATTCTTTGAAGTTTTTAAATTGAGGCACATTTTTCAGTACTAAATGAGTTGTCAGTTCTCATACTATATTAGAATCTTGTTGTTGAGTTTAATATAAAATATATAACGTAAATTTACACAGCATCGTTAGTTTTGTCATAGAACTCAATTAGCAAAGCCTCAATGAATTTTTATGAAACTATTCTAATGTCAGGTATTGCAGTGTAAGAGTTGATTATAAGACAATAATGAGTTGTATATATTAAATAAAATAAGGCTTTAACACAAAAAGTTTAAGGTAGAAAAGTTGATTCATAATCAATCAACAATTTCAAGAAAAAATGTTACTTAGACCATCAACCATTGTAGCTGATCCAATTGAAATTAAGAACGTTTTTTAAGTTCTGTATCCAGATTTCTTTACAATTCAGTATATTAATTTGTAATATTCAAAAAGTATGTACTTTTTTTATAATAATTAAGGTAGAATGTTGCAGTGATCAAATAGACTGGAAGAATTTTCTTGTCATAGCAGATAAGTGATGAGTAAATTCACATCTTGTGAATAAAAAATAATAAACAATTTACTCTTTTAATAGTTTATAGTTAAAGCTGTTTAATTTTTCTTGTTTCAATGGAAGTATCAGGGGGTGTCATTGATAATTAAGGAAATTATCCAATCATTATGACATTGTTTCTTTAATTGAGTTCAAATATATTTGCAAGTTTATCATTATTTAGCAATAATAGAATGTTAATGATTTTATTTTGTTGCTCTATTATCTCATTTGTTCATTTATTTGTTAACAAACTTTTGACTTTATGATCAAAATAAATTGTATTCATTTCAGTTAATCCAGGAGCTAAGGAAAGACTAGTCCAAATAACAGGACCAAGTGAAGATAAAATATTGTAAGTTTATATAGTTAATTTTGCTATATTTATAACATTTGCCTTTAAGTTTTTATCCCGAAAGTAAAAATAAACTCTGTAAAATGTTTAAAAAAACCGAGGAAGATACAGTGTTTATTTTTTTTGCCCTGTTTGAACTACTGTTTTATGCTCCTTTGGATGTTTTGATAAAAAAGTGAAAGTTGATAATAATCATTGGTTGTTAATTTGTCGTTGGGCTATTGATTAATGAAACTTTCTAAGGCCTTAGTTTGTAGCAATGACTATATTCGCTCGTCTACACTCATCACATTCATTCGAAATTCATATTCACCCGTATCATGATGATTGTCGTCTTATAGTAAATAACTAAATAGATATCAATGTCAAATTTAAGTACAAAATGCACAAATATTATGGTGATCGATTTCGGTGAACCACGCTCACCTTCCTCAGACCAGAGGGATTCGCAAAAGAATGGAAAATGGTGTTCTACAACTCAATTTAATATGTCTACAAATATTGTGAATTTATAAAACAGTGATATTTAATTAGAGCCATAATTATTTATGTTAGCTGAATGTTGACTAATTGTTAACACGTTCACTGCTAATGAAAAATTATATACTTATGGGCTGTGCTGAAAAAATTCTACTATTTGACTAATTTAACTAAGCATAGTTATAATAAGAATATTAATGATGTATACTTGTAATGATAGTCTGTAATTATAAACAATAATCAATAACGTCCAAAGGAGTCGTTAGCATACAGCATAACAATTTTGTGTATTGCACCAGTCACAAGGCGCTACACCCATGGGCATCAGCCGCATATAGTGTAGTGATACTAGAACGCCTATTGGCGTTATCTGTACTGAACATGTTAAAAACTAAAAAGTAAATTTTAATAATCCATAACATATCTTTTTTTTACTTTGAAAAAGTTGGATAATTTATAAGTTAATTTTTTTCAGGCATGCAAAACAGTTAATGGAAGAAACAATACGCCGCAATGCTTCTCCAGTCCGGGAAGGTCATGATCGGCATGGGCGAGATATTGGAGGTTCCAGCTCAAGCTTGAACAGTAGTGCCTCTGACGAGAGTAACCGTCAATCAGGTATTTAGTTTTTAACCTTTTAAGGCTTCAAGATGATTTATGGTGTCTTTGGATTAGTAATAAAACAAAGAACCCTCTGCTGGTTTAAAAAGCAATGTCCTTGGGTAAGAATCCATGATAAATATATAGATCCAGTTTCAATAAGTTATACTCAGTTTACTGTAAAATTTTCAGATAGAGGATAAATGAAACAAGTTTTGCAATAACTGTCATGTCACGGGAAGTATTTTGGTATTTGTGTGTCCAATTTTTACTATATATCTAATCAACTTGTGTTTGTTCTATACCTGTTTTCTAATTTCAATGCACTAGTTTATAGCAAAACTGCTTTTAATAATTTTTTTTCTTTTTCATGAAATATGCTCATATTTTTGTTAATTTATTGACTTAAATTCAGGGTACATTCATTATACAACTAAAATATAACAATGGTTATATCTACAATAAAAATGTCAATTTTGTTTAGGCTCCAGACGATCAATTCTACATAGCTATTCGACGAATGATGCTAGCCTTGGGGAATACAAGTTCACGATTGTATTAGGCAATGATACAGTAAAAATTACCGGAACAAATTACGAGACAGTCCGAGTAAGTACAAACTTCATATATTCTTTTCTTTTTTTTTGTAATAGTGTTAGTTAATATATCATATAGATTATTATCGCTCATCTACACTCGTCACACTCATTCGAAATCCATATTCGCCCATATCTTGACGATCGGCGTCTTATGAATAAATAAATACAAAAAATTACAAGCTTTATTTAAACAAGAGCAATCGGTCTTCAGCAAACTTCCCCGAAAACTTGATTTTGTTGATGATGTAAGTCTTTCAACCATTTGTAATATTATTTTAATGTTCTCATCCATGTAGTGTTTGTGCAAAAAATTACACATTTGAATACTTATACACACATGCACATGTAGAAGTTGAACAGATTTTTATTTACAGACCCCACCACTATGTACGTGTATGAGTGGGTGGGAGAGTCAACATCACTTTATGTGTAAGGGTTGGTTGGGAGGGTCATCACACAGTGCGTATATGGGTAAGCAGAATGGACGAAACATTATAGTTTCTATATTTGTGTTTATAAGAGAGAGGTCAAGGTTAGTTGAGATAAGAAGGTTAGAAGATCTAGTCAGCCTGTCAGCTTCCATCAGGCCCTGTCAGATAAATTACTGGATAGTTTAAAGTTCACATACTTTGGCACTCGCTCTATTATAAACAGCATTTGGAATGAATGGATAAGCTGAAAAAACTGAAAGCAAGATGAAAAGAATTTTGGACTTAGCAGGAGGGCTGTAAAATATTAGACTTATCATAGAAGACACAGAGGCTAGATTAAGAGGAAAAGAAAAAAATACTTCAGTTTCTTATAATTTTTAATAAACCTAGCATTTTACTAGTTTTATTAATTAAGGTGGAATGAATTAAATTTAATTGTCATCAGCTAACCTTTACATTTTACTTTCAGAATGCCCGGCTAGTTTTGGAGGAGTATTACAATACATGGCTTCAAAAGAATTGCATCGGAGATTGCTATGGGTGAGCATTTGATGCATGTAGTCAAAATATATGTATTTATATTAATTTATTTTACGCTTATATTTTAACATGTGCTGTCTCAGAAATTAGTTGATATCATAATTTAGTTCATATATTTTACATCTTTGCAGAGCTAACAAAATATAAAGGGAAATAGAGTTTCAGCAAAGATTTAACTACTTCTTGATTTAATTTTGTTTTAGATGTCTACAGTTGATATTGGTAAAATTAATAGTTCCTCAAGTACTCTTTTAACCCTATCCTTACTGCTGAAAAATGGTCTAACCCTTTATACTTGAAATGCTACTGGCAGTGGCCAGTCCCCACTTCTTGACAACTTGTATTAGTTGCCACTCAAACTGTGTGATATTGTTCAAAACACTGTCCAATATCAGTGTTGGACAATGTTTTGTCCAAACGTTTGTTTGTTACTGTTAGTAAACATAAGTATTCAATTATCCGTTACACCACTTTATGGAGCAATAATATTGAACAAAGAAATACTGTGACCTGGTTGTGAAGTACATGTTCTACAAGTATATTTTGCTCTCTTTCTAGTACCCACCAGTTCTCAGGTTAGGCAGAGAGGTTAGATTTTTGGAACACAACAGCTGGCTAAACAAGGGGGAAAGTTCCTCAAGAGCTTACACCACTTTACGGAGGAATAATATTGAACAAAGAATTACTAAACGCAGAATGTGACAGGATATTTACAACAACAAAAATTACAAGCTGTCACAGGAATGGTTGTGACCACTCACAGTGGCCATACGACCCCAGAGGACATTTCTTAAATGGCCTTTTGAGTGAAAGGCCATTACCACTGTCCGTGTATTGGTGGGTGGGAGGGCCATTACCACTGTCTATGTATGGGTGGGTGTGAGGGCTATTACTACTGTCCGTTTTTGGGTGGGTGGGAGGGCCATTACCACTGTCTGTGTATGGGTGGGCGGGAGGGCATTGCCACTGTCTGTGTATGGGTGGGTAGGAGGGCCATTACCACTGTCCGTGTATGGGTGGGCGGGAGGGCCATTACCACTGTCCGTGTATGGGTGGGAGGGTGGGTCATTACCACTGTCCGTGTATGGGTGGGAGGGTGGGTCATTACCACTGTACGTGTATGGGTGGGTGGGTGGGTCATTACCACTGTACGTGTATGGGTGGGTGGGTGGGTCATTACTAATGTATGTGTATGGGTGGACGGGTGGGTGAATACCACATTGTACGTGTATGGGTCAGCGGTCTGATCAAGAGAGGGCTTCCCAAAGTTCTGTTTTGATCTCACTCGGTTTTAAAATACTCGGCCTTACTCTATGATTACGATAGACGTACTCTTACACGTACAGCGGTACTGACCCACCTATCCGCCCTTGCAGGTGCAGTGATGATGACCCACCCGCCCACCCATACACGTACAGTAAAAATGACCTAACCCCCACCCATACACGTACAGTGATGATGACCCACCCACCCACCCATACACGGACATAACTTGTTTCACTCAACAAACCCATAACTTGTTGCTTTTTTTTATATATTAGCATGAAAAAGATTATTAAAATTTAATAAGCTATTGTGATGTTTTGGGGACAAGTTTTATTTTAACAATACTTAAGCTGATGGTTAACTGCTTGGGGGAGGGGGAAATAATAAAACAACAAACTTTTTATTGAATTTAGAACTCAAAAGAACCTTGGGCTGCTTAGTGGTATTGTTATGCTTATTGGTATTTTTTTAATTTCTCTGTACTCTTGTGTATCAATTCGTATGAACATTGAACATATTTACTTTTAGGTATATCTTATTACACATTTACTTCACTCCTTAATAAAGTAATATGTCTTACTTTGCACATCATTATTTATCATAGTCAACCTATTTTACTTGATCCATTTTGCTTTCCTAGAGTTTGTGTCACCACAACAGATGTTTGACGATTGCTAAATGATATTTTTACGTAATAATAACAACAAGTGGTACAGATTGGCTTCAGGTCATGTCTGGACTGTTTACTTGTTAGAGGGTAAACTAAATATTTATAGCAATGAAGAGAAAGGTAGAATTGATGTTTTTTGCCATTCCATTGTCTTTACAACAATGTATGATATGATGTAATTTATTGTTGTTTGTAATTAATATTGATTTAACAAAGTAATACACAGAAAAATGAAAAACATACTCAAATACATAAATGTCTTTAATATCAAGGCTTTTTTATACAAGCTGGGTCCAAATCCTTTGTTTACTCTGTCTCCCTGTTTTCAATGTTTTACTTTCATAGACGAATTATTTTTGCTAGTAAAGATGGTTAAAAAGTTAATGATTAGTTGTTAAAAATTTTAACGGTTTGTAATAATCGATTTTAATGAAATGTTTGAACATAAAATCTCTTCAAATTATTCTTCTGGTTAATCTTTTTAATTTTATTTTTTTAAATTGTTCCAGACATGTACAGTTTTTGAAAAGCATATTTTTAGACTCTGAAGCTATAGTTATATATTCCTTATTTTCTGAGATTGTCCTCCTTTGATTTTATTTATAAAAGCATGTAGTTATAAGTAACTTAAAAAGTGAAAAAAATGTATCACTCTTATAAAGAAGGTTCAATTTTAAAATCTTATTCAAAGTACTGATTTTTCAGAATTGAAGATGATGTTTTTGCAGAACCCATTGCAGATATGACAATGCTCCGTCTCAACTCTGTGGATTCAGGTAATGGTAATGGTCCATCCACTAGTAGTGGTGATAGTGACGATATCACCTGCATCAGCGCAGTTCCAACACCAGGTCTGCATCGCACATGCCACTCGCTGTTTGACCAATAACCAACTAAACAGTAATGGTTTTTGCTGTTTGTCTAATTACAGTTTGACTTGTCCAAAAAAAGGAAGGATTAACATGACCTTTTCCTTTATAGTTTTCTTTTGCACATATCAATCAAATTAAAATATTATTTTGTATGTACAATTGAAAAAATACATTTATGATATTTGTATGTTATTCTAAATGTTAAATGTTTAAACGTAATTGCAGGAATTTTCAATGGAATGATATTTTGAGTGGGGGTATAGGGCGTTTAAAGTCAACAGGAGAGATAAGAGGAAAAGCAAAATTTATAGATAAACGTACTTAACATAAGCATTAAAACGATTATATTTATTTTAAATGCTACAGTTAAAAAAATGTAATTTTCACATAAAGACAATTCTAATGTTTTAAATTATGCAACAATTGTATAAGAGGTAAATGGCCTCATAATAAACCTTAAGCTATATTATTCAATTAAATCGTACAAGTTATATTGTAAGTGTCAGAATCATGCAAATGGGTATGATGTCCTCTATCTATGAATAATCTTCTAAACCCTGATATTATATTATTTTTTGATAGAACAGTGTGCTACAATCTTGCTTAATTTGTATGGCTTTTGCTTTTATTTCACTAAACAGTACAAATGCAGATTAAATTGTCTGTTTTCATTTAACATAAGTATTTTTATCTTTTTTATAGCAATAGTTGCATATGAGCTCATCCGTATTGATTTTCCATATTTGTAATAATTTAACTAAAGAAATTTACACTCAACGTAGCAACAAGTGGAGAAGTTACAAATTATGTTTGTGAAAATTTGTACTATAAAGATTCTACGTAATAAAGATTCCTCTATGCAGGGCAATTTTATTTTTCTAGATTCTGTAGTTGTAACCCAAAAACTTAATATATAACGAGGCATGAAAATGAATCATTACATATTTCCTGATTATCTTCCAACTCAATATCTTTCTACTGGTGCACATGAAACCAACATTTTACATAAATCGTTACAAAAAAGGTGTATTATAATTATTGACATAATTCCCGATATAGCTGTGTTGTCAATTATTAGCTGGACCGAGAATTACACCCGATTTTACATTTTACTTCTGAATAAAACTGTACATGTAACTGTGAATGCGTAACCATAATGGTTTGTGTAAACTGTAAATAATGTATTTCATTTTCATTTTTTATATGAAGCTATTAGGTTGATTTCATTAATCCTAGATGGTGAATACTAGGTAATCCATTATGAACTCCCAACTGCAAAGTGCTTCTTTTCAGCGCTTCGTAAGCTTTTTTTTTATAAAAATCATAAAAAATACTAAATATGCTCCAAATGTCAATTTTATCATGCTGGTTTTCTTCTCAAGAACTGTACTTTCACATGCTACCATAAAAACTTTTTAAAAAAATAGTCAATAATTATTGCCTAGAAAAGACAGAAAAAATTTTAAAATTTTGTATGTTAATTATAACCCTCCTTAGGAGCACTAAAAGATTTTTGTAAATAATTCCAAGATAACCAAAGTGTTTGTTATTTTGTGCACTATAATAATATGTTGTTACATTGTACATAAACCACTAGGTTTTTTCGGAATTGTTTGTTTACATAAAATGAAAAAAATGTGCAAAGTTACAGTATGATCATAGTAGGTAATTAAATAGTACATTTAAAAATTCTAAAAAATTACCATTGAATAGACAAGAAAAGTTTGTTTAGGAAAAATAGTCATATTGTACCCATATACAAAGTTTTATATTTTCTGTTTGTTGTGGAAAATAAAAATTTTACCTCGGAAACAAAAAATTCTATGTAATCCAAAAATAAAGGGTGTGTATAATTTTTGCTACATCTACTTTATTAGTACAATCTATTAGCTACAAGAAAATGTAAAATATATGAATTTATTCCAAAAAGTATAAAATTTATAAAACTAAAAGTCAGTGTGTGCAAATTGTGTAAATGGCTCTTGAAAAGTAGTACATATTGTAATCATAGTAAAATATATTAGAATTGTTGTAGGTTTTTTTCTGAGAACAAAAACGAATAAAACAGATATTTCTGAAAAGAAATATAAAAAAATAATTATATTTGTGGCATTTAGGATTTTGATGTAGGATAATAACATACTACGTTATGTTGTTGTCGATAAATAAAATAAAAGCGTCATTTTGAGCGAACACAAATAATACATTTTTTTTTTCAAAATCTTAGATTATTATGGGAATGCTAAACTAATACCATATTTTTACTTGTCTTATTTGATCAAATTAGATAACAAATAAATATTTAGGCTAGTACCTATATACAGTAAATATATACATGGTTGTAAAATTAAAATACACTTTAAAAATGAAATATTTTACTCACTCTTAGTTCTCCAGTCTGTGTTTAGCCCTATATTGCATTATTTATATGTAGGATTGTTATAATTAGGATTTTGAAGTGCTAGTGCTTTTATATGAAAATAATGTAATGTTGATTAGTGGTAGGACTTGTTGAACAATGCCTAAAACTAATTTCCTTATATGCACTGTCACTTCCACTAAAATATATTATATATGAGCTACAATACACTATTCACTACACTACACTTTCATTTCAATTCACTACACTTATTATGGTAAATACGAGCGGTCGAGAGAGCGTTGTTTATAAACAAAGATGTCTAAATGTAAATTGACGGCCGCTCTTCTACATCATCGTTGTCACGTGACCATTGCCAACGTACAGCATGAAATTTCCTAGAAACGGTACCAACTGACACAAGAACTTTCTGGCTTTCTACCCAATTTTGTTTATTTGTATCACAATAAATAATTTATTATTACAACTTTTTACAACAGCTTGTAACGCACCAATACTGGCTTTTGAAAGAACACGCAAACAAGGGTATACAAACACATTTTTGGTAAAACAACCAAAGCACCTACAACATTGCAATTTGTTTCGTCGGCTAAAGTGTTTCATTCACTGCAGACTGACTGTTTATACACCTGATTCCGACTATTGGTCATTGTACAAACATCGGCCATTTTCCCACTACCGACCCCCCGCCGGGCAGGAATTGAGTGGGAATTTCAAGTTGCACGTTTTAATTTTATTCCTACATTTATAAAATTGTGTAAAAAATTTATAAAAATATGAAATGTACCAGGGTGTCTACCGGTCACGGAAGTCACGGAAGTCCCCGAAAAGTCCCGTATTTGTATGAAGGGTCACGGAAGTCACCAAAAGTCACGAATTTTTATTCGTAGGTCACCGAATTATGGACAACTTTTTCTATTATTATTTTGATTTTTTTTCGCTCAATGATGGTTTTTCAAACGTTTTGATTCAGTTGATCGTTCGTCAACGTCAACAGTGATACATCGATGCGTGTATACGTTGAGCGTAATATTGTGTAGAGTAGAACACAGAAAACATAAGGAAGGCAGTGCACATGGAAGAAATAAGAATGTTTTTAGATGGAATGGAGAAATGCATAAGAAAGTTCGACGCGATTGGCTGTTGTCTTGGCAACGTAATTTCGTCACGAGCGCATGCGCAGAGACTCGGAAATGTGTTCTACTATTCGCTATGCGCCGTACTTTCAAACACCTGTTTTCGTGAGTTTGTTTTGTTTGCCATTCTTTTCCTTGTTCCAAGTTGGTTCGTTTCGTGAGAGGTCCAACCTCTCAGACCATACCGGTATTCAACCAGTGAATCGTGACCGACTATAGCTTGAATAAAGCAAGTGTCTTGAAATGGGTCTAGAATTGGCTGTATTTTCACGAGATATGCTTTTCATTCCGCGAAAATAACGTATTTTACCGAAAAATTCGAAAAAACCAATGTCAGAACTTTTAGTATTTTTGTCATATTTCCGTTAATTTAAATGGTATTTTAATCATCTTTTTTTTAGTTTGATGTGTTTTATTGCGCTGAATACAAATTTGAAAACTATTTTGGTCTATTACAAATATTTCTCGAGAAATAACGGAAAAACTACTATCGCGGCAGATCGCGATTAGCGGCCATTACGCGATCATTATATACAACAACTATTTATCACAAAAACCAAATTCACCTATATTCCCGCCAGAGTGACGGCCGGCAGGCCGTCACGGAGGCCAAACGCTCGAATTTAACGCAAATTACGAATTTTTGTTGAGAAAATAGACAATTAGGATAAGTTAGGTTATGTTTGGTTATGTCGTAAAAAGTGCATTTTTCGAGCTGAAAAAAATAATTTTACTACAAAACCAGTTATATATTTGTGTTCAGCATAAAAAATATGAGAAATGGAAAAAAAATTATCGTAAAATAACGATTTTTAAAAAAGTTGGTTTTTTCATTATTAGATAAAAAACTTGTTTTTCGATTTTTCGGTAAAAAACGAGTTTTCCGCGGATGAAATCAAACTCCTCAAGAGATATAAACTCATTTTTCACCACTTTTTTAACATGAAACCGTATTTTCAGAGGTGGCAAGAAAGTGCATTACCTTTAGGCCTAACATTTGTAGTTCGAGTACTGCAGCCAGTAGTACTGTAGATAGTTCCTTAAGCCAGCAAGGAAGTAATGAAGCAATTTTAACACTGCCTTCTACTTCAAAAACTTCATTAATTGAGGTTAGCCAACAATCAGATTTTTCGTCTTTGGCTGAAAAAAAAAAAAAAAAAATAGCCCTACTCCAGTCCTGACTAGTTTTCTTATGTCTGACAGTGTCACTAAAGCTGAAATTTTATGGGCATGTCAGTGAACTTTGACAAACACTTCTTCACATTCTGGTGAAGGGGCAAGTGTATTATTTCCTATCATGTTCCCTGACAGTGCAATAGTTCAAAAATTTCAGATGCACAAAGATAAGATAGCCTATAGTGTCACTTATGGGCTAGGTCCCTATTTTTATAATATCGTAGCAACAGAAGCCATAAGGAGTCAGTTTTTTGCACTTTCTATTGATGAAAGCTTTTAAAAATGACATTTGCCAAAAGCAGCAGATGGACATTATGATAAATTATTGGTGTTCAGAAAAAAAAAACATGGTTAGCACAAGGTACCTGACTTCAACATTTTTAGAAAGGTCTTCTGCTGTTGATATAAATTGACTACTACTTTAGGGGAATTCAACTTGCCACTGAATAAGTTAACTCAGCTGTCTACTGACGGACCTAACGTCAATCTTAAGCTTATTTTTGACCTGAAAACTCACATGAAAGAGTCCCTTGTTGTCTACTGACGGACCTAATGTCAATCTTAAGCTTATTTTTGACCTGAAAACTCACATGAAAGAGTCCCTTGTTAATAATATGGAGATTATAGATGTTGGCACTTGTTCACTGCACATCGTTAACAATGCTTACAAAACTGCACATAGTAAAGTTGGCTGGAAATTAAACCAGTTTTTGAGGGCTTTGTATAGGCGTTTTAAAAACTACACTTCCAGAAGGTGCCTGGGCCTAAGGTTTTTCCAAAACAATTCTGTGCAGTGAGATGGACAGAAAACTCCAGTGTTATAAGAAGGTGCTTAGACATTCTTCCTTTTTTAAAGCAATATTGTAACACCATTGTTGAACCCCCTGCAACAAAAAACTTTAACATAGTTAAGTCTTCTTGCATGATGACAAAACTCTGGAGGCTAAACTTCATTTCTCAGCCATGATTGCAGAGGAGTTAGAAGTATTTTTGACATATTTTCAAAGGAATGATTTCTCTAATTAGAGGCCTGGCCAGTAAAATAATCAAAAATAAAGTTATTGCAACGGCCACCACAGCTTATAAATTAAAACAAATAGATCTAGACAAGTTTGAAAATTTTCAAACTCTGGATAACATTGATATTGGCTTTGGTGCAAGATCTGCTCTTAGAAATATTGAAGAAGTTCATGTCCAGACTTTCAAGCTTGATTGTAAAAAATTTATTTTGGGAATTTACCAAACTTGTTTATTTTGGAAAAAAAAGTTGAAAACTCATATTTTTAAGACAAAGTTCCAATACATGGTTTATTTTACTGTTTATACTATGCATTTTTAAGTGTTTTGTTTCTTAATGTTATTATTATTCAATAAATATTTGTAAATATTTTACTTAATTACATGCAGAGGAAGCAAAATATATCATATGTCCGTATCAAATGTCTGTACGTTGAAACCACCTAAAATTTGTTAAGTCACCGAATTTCAGAAAATTGGTCACCAAAAGTCACCAAAAAGTCCCCGATTTTTTTATCAGCCCACTGGTAGACACCCTGTGTACAGAACAGAACATTCTGCGTCGATTGGTACCAAGTTTATCGCGTTATTGAGCTAAATGTGATGTATTTTTAAAAATAAAATGAGTAAATATTAGCAAGAATAGAAATTCACTTCTCTCATTTAGCCTATTAGAATGCCATAAATCGTTTGCATTAAAATATCAATGGAAAATATTTTATTATTTAATTTTAAGTCTAGATTTGATAGCAAGGCTAGAATTTTATTGATTTGCATATTTAAATCTGAGTGTTACTTATCTCCGTATTCAATCTATTTTGAACTTTACATATCTGCCTTGTACACAGATCAGGGGTAAGCCTTTATTTTTCTCAATGTATAATGTTATTTTCAGCGGCTAACATTGACCCCGTTCTCAGCTACCATGATTATCCAATAACGCAACCAGAGAGACGTCCAGTTTTAGGAAGAACAAATTCAATTCCATCTCCTCAAAACCAAGGTACCTTACTTTTTGTGTGCTTTCATGGCGTTATAAGTGTGTGTTATGATTGCTTTACTAACACCACATCATCTCTTGTATTACCAATAAAATACCAACATTCTCATCCTTTAATAGGAGATACTCTCCATTAGGAGTGTGGTCCAAGTTAACATTTAGTCAGCAAGCCATCAAGAAATACAATAACATCAAGCAATATTTGGAATGGAAACAACATAAAACTCTTTTTTAATTAGTTTTAATGTCCATGAAAACTGAAACATTGGGTTACATCAACTTTGTGCAAGAAATAGTAATCTATGTAAATATTAACTTTCTATCAATTTTTAATAACATATTCATATATAGACAAAAACATATTAACATATTTAAAGTTGTTGAAATTAACTTTTGAAGATGTTAAAGCTATTTTAATAGTAAACATACAGCAAATTACATAAACACAAAATCAGTTTATATTATGTTATTATATTCAAATCATTATTGTAGGATATTTTAAGAAGTACGTTTTTTCTTCATTTTTAGGATCATTTTGTAAATACATGAGGGCTATTTAGAAAGTAACCTCCGTTTTAAAATAAAAACTCAAGTAGTACATACAATTATTTTTTTATGCATAGCTTAAATATATTTTTTACCTCTTCAACTTAGCTTCCATATAAATTTAAGCTTTTGTTGTAATTTTGTAATGTTTTAAAATCAACCACCCTTACAAAGCCTTTTAATCTCTTTGTAATTAACGAAGGGTTTTGGGAACCAAGTCATGAGGCATTGTGTACATATGTTATAAAAATATTTTGTTTATAAAGCTAAATTATTATTTAGTTCTAAGCTTTCTTATTCTTCTTACTTTTTTGGTTTTTTTTATGTATTATTTACTTTTTGTTTATATGTTTATTGAATATTTGTATTGAAATTCCATCTTGAATATGTCTTTTTTCATGTGTATTTATGTAATTAATACATGGTTTATAGATAAATACAGCAGGCACATAAAATAACTTTTGTTCTTAACCTATCAAAGTTGGCAAAGTTTCTACACCTGTGTATTTGTTTGTGTTTTCGTAGTGTGCTTTTCCTCTTTGGTACAATGATGTTTATTTCAATCCTTGTACCAAATAACCATGGTTATATTACTGGGTTTGTCATATGTACTTCTTTACCCATTTACATAAAACATAGATTCAATTTAAGTACGCTTAGAGAAAGAACAGCAGGAAAGTTCTGAAGTAAATTGCGCCTCTTAAGTGTAGTGTTTTTCATGTTTAGGAATTTATAGTTCAAAAATTTGAAAATGGCATTTTTGTAATAATAGAATAGAACAGACTAAAGACATTATGATTTATTCATAAAATGTTGTAAAATTTATGAAATCAGATATAGAGCGACTCTGTCATTTTTGCTATAAAAATATTGTGTCTAATTTCTCAACTATGTGATTTCATTTATGTGCCTTTTTGAAATATGGTGAAAACCGATTTATTTATTAGGCTAAAATAAGAAAGGGCCATATCACCCTAAATTTTCCTTTTGCATAATTGTTTGAAAAAAAGAATAATAAACCATACTCTATTTCAGTAAGGGCATTTCCAAAGAATATCAGCAAACTAATGTTTAATTTTTACTTGGTTGTGACATAAAACTGGTAAATTAAACTGGTGTTTTTACAGTCGAAGTTTGCCGAAAATACAGCAGGGCATTCCTTTTGGAGTGTGCCCTGTCTCACCACTCCAAAGTCACACCTCCCAATTGGGATCAGGTTTTGTTGGAGTTTCCTGCCATCGCAAAGAAGGTATCACCGAATTGTTGTAGAAATGATCTCACTTACGCCTACTCTGACACTTGGTCCTCCTACAATCCTTACGTATTTCCAAACTAACCCATTGCCTTGGAGCTGCTTTCTGTTTACTAAATGGTGTGAGATTTTTCTCTTCCATTGTGAATTGTTATTTTTAATACGCTAACCAATTTGTAAATATCAATGTTTAAAATTTAAGTAATTTTTACAATGTTAGATGTTATGCTTTGTCTCCGTTCTTCCCGAAGTGTTTGTTTTTTTCATGTTAGTTTTTATAATAAATAATATTTATAAAAGCAATTTGTATTTGTATATATTTTAGTATCGTTTATATTAAGGACTTTAGTAGCATCACAGAAACCTGCATTTATGAGAGTCCATAAAGTAACTTATGGTTTAGAGAAACTAAACTCTTTTAATTGAGTGGAAATAAATTAATCTTCATTTAAAGATACACCCCCTGGATCTTTGGCCATATTCATTTGTTTGGTATAAAATGTCCTTCAATTTCACGATCAGTTGTTAAGAAAGCAACAGCTTATCAGTACCACGTAGAAATGTACTGACTGAGACTTTTTAATATCTCATTCGAGCCTGCATTCAGCAAGACTGCATGCCTCTGACAGGGTAGAAGCATTGTGTTATGTACTTGATTGTTTGCATGAAATCCAAACTATGAAAGTTGATCAAAGAGCTCTTTAATTATTAAGTCGAGGTCTTCACGTCTTTTTCATAGATTTCCTTTGACGTTATTGGTCACAGCTGGTTAGATGGTTCACTGAAATTTTGTGTAGCTATTTTCAAACAAAATAATTACACCACTACTTCCCTTCAATCTCAGAACCTAAAAAAGGTGTGAGTGAATTTAAATTGGTTCAAAGTGTTTCACCAGTAAACGTGTATATATCATACTAAATGCGCCTTATACCTTAGATTATTTTATTGCAGGGCATGTTTATGAACGAAATACAATTGGCATAGTTCTGCCACCAATTCTAGTTAGGGAAGATATATAACCTGTTGACAGTAATGACACTCTAATGACAGTAATGACACAGTAATAACCCGATCCACTGAAGGGATCGAACCAGGGAAAAAACTGAAGTTTCCTTATAACCTAATTTTGCTTTGAATGTTGATTTCTTAAAATTGTTCGCTGTAAATTACCAGTAATTTCTTTGATTATATATTTAATTATTTAAATTCAACATAACAATCCAAATGCATACTAGGAGTGAACAAAAACGTCATGAATTAACAACTAGTGAATACAGCTGTTAATACATACTAGGAGTGAACAAAAACGTCGTGAATTAACAACTAGTGAATACAGCTGTTAATACATACTAGGAGTGAACAAAAACATCATGAATTAACAACTAGTGAATACAGCTGTTAATATATACTAGGAGTGAACAAAAACTTCATGAATTAACAACTAGTGAATACAGCTGTTAATACATACTAGGAGTGAACAAAAACGTCATGAATTAACAACTAGTGAATACAGCTGTTAATACATACTAGGAGTGAACAAAAACGTCATGAATTAACAACTAGTGAATACAGCTGTTAATACATACTAGGAGTGAACAAAAACGTCATGAATTAACAACTAGTGAATACAGCTGTTAATACATACTAGGAGTGAACAAAAACGTCATGAATTAACAACTAGTGAATACAGCTGTTAATACATACTAGGAGTGAACAAAAACATCATGAATTAACAACTAGTGAATACAGCTGTTAATACATACTAGGAGTCAACAAAAACGTCATGAATTAACAACTAGTGAATACAGCTGTTAATACATACTAGGAGTCAACAAAAACGTCATGAATTAACAACTAGTGAATACAGCTGTTAATACATACTAGGAGTGAACAAAAACGTCATGAATTAACAACTAGTGAATACAGCTGTTAATACATACTAGGAGTGAACAAAAACGTCATGAATTAACAACTAGTGAATACAGCTGTTAATACATACTAGGAGTGAACAAAAACATCATGAATTAACAACTAGTGAATACAGCTGTTAATATATACTAGGAGTGAACAAAAACATCATGAATTAACAACTAGTGAATACAGCTGTTAATACATACTAGGAGTGAACAAAAATGTCATGAATTAACAACTAGTGAATACAGCTGTTAATACATACTAGGAGTGAACAAAAACGTCATGAATTAACAACTAGTGAATACAGCTGTTAATACATACTAGGAGTGAACAAAAACGTCATGAATTAACAACTAGTGAATACAGCTGTTAATACATACTAGGAGTGAACAAAAACGTCATGAATTAACAACTAGTGAATACAGCTGTTAATACATACTAGGAGTCAACAAAAACGTCATGAATTAACAACTAGTGAATACAGCTGTTAATACATACTAGGAGTCAACAAAAACGTCATGAATTAACAACTAGTGAATACAGCTGTTAATACATACTAGGAGTGAACAAAAACGTCATGAATTAACAACTAGTGAATACAGCTGTTAATACATACTAGGAGTGAACAAAAACGTCATGAAATAACAACTAGTGAATACAGCTGTTAATGCATACTAGGAGTGAACAAAAACGTCATGAATTAACAACTAGTGAATACAGCTGTTAATGCATACTAGGAGTGAACAAAAACGTCATGAATTAACAACTAGTGAATACAGCTGTTAATGCATACTAGGAGTGAACAAAAATCATGAATTAACAACTAGTGAATACAGCTGTTAATGCATAGTAGGAGTGAACAAAAACGTCATGAATTAACAACTAGTGAATACAGCTGTTAATGCATACTAGGAGTGAACAAAAACGTCATGAATTAACAACTAGTGAATACAGCTGTTAATGCATACTAGGAGTGAACAAAAACGTCATGAATTAACAACTAGTGAATACAGCTGTTAATGCATACTAGGAGTGAACAAAAACGTCATGAATTAACAACTAGTGAATACAGCTGTTAATCCAACCTCTCGTGATTGCAGTTATTTCAAATTAATTGATTTAAACTGATATCATTATGTTATTAACTGATCATTTTGTCAATTTGCTCATTCAGTAAGTTATCTATGTATTAAAACTACCATGATTATAATATTTGAACTTTCACTTCCAAAAAATAATACAGTAATCCTTCCAAAATTTTGAAAATTGAGGTTGTAGAAGCATATTAGCAAAACAACAAATCTGGAAAATAATATTATGAATTACCAGATTTTGTTTTAAATTAACGACAATTATTTTATTGGTTTTGACTTACACTCCAACCATAAAACTGGTTTGTAAAATCAAACCAAAGTTTGTTATTACTTGTTGTATAGAAGCACTACTAGTGACACTTAAAAATCTCACTTTTGTTTTAATGTCAAAAACTTGTCACATTTTTTTCTTGGACTTAAAATTCAACAATTTGATGTATCAAAGGCTAAAAAACAAAATTTCAAAATTTTGTAAACGTCAAATCTGACCTAGCATACCCAAAAGAGTATCAAATTAAAGGTATTCACTTACTGAATATTAGTTTATCTTCAGGTTTTAGACAAACTCAAATTGCCTCGTAATTGCCTAAAAAATCTCATAATCCAAAATGGCTGAATGATTTTGAACACCTAATGTTGAGGTGTGAAATTAGAAGTTTAACATTATCTGGACCAGGGCAGTGGAATTATCCCTTAATTCCACTCCCCTGGAATTATCCCATTCCCAGTACTCAGTCTGGGGGAACCCGTACTTTACCAATCCCTGCAGGGCTCTTATGTTTCATAGGAGGAAAGATGCCTCCAATTATGTTTTAAAGATGCAGTTCAAAAATTGACTCACATTCATCTTTTCCAATCCTAACTTCTTTTTGAAAGCAATATTACTAAACATTTTTTTATTGCAGAACATCCATAATTTCTTCAAATTGTTAACAGTTTTATTATTTCACTATAGTTTCAAGAATAATTCGACAACATAATTACAAGTTAAATATATTAAAGTGTTTGTGAATGAATTTTATTTGTCAGTTTCAAAATCTGATCCAATTAAATATTCATTAACATTCTATATTTAATGAATACACATTTTGGTGAACATATGATGCAGATTAAGAGACATTCCTGCTGAAAAAAGTAGATTAAGGAGAAGACAAAAAATTCCAAATACAGTTAGTTCTATGTACTAGAGTGTATATACACCTCACTTCCACTTGTGCTTGTTTATACAGCCCTTTTTCATTTAGAATGTTTCTTACCCTTGATCGTTCACATTTTGGTGAACATATGATGCAGATTAAGAGACATTCCTGCTGAAAAAAGTAGATTAAGGAGAAGACAAAAAATTCCAAATACAGTTAGTTCTATGTACTAGAGTGTATATACACCTCACTTCCACTTGTGCTTGTTTATACAGCCCTTTTTCATTTAGAATTTTTCTTACCCTTGATCGTTGTTTGTGTCATATATCATTACATTCTTATTATTTGAATTATAAACTTATTTTTCTATTCTTCCATTACTAACAGGTCCACTGATGCGGTCCAGAATCCAACCTCCTGTGCGACGATATAAGCTAGCATACCCAAACTAGGGATAAGTTTAAATAAAGAGAAAGGGTGTGTATAGAAATTGAGCAATTTGTATTGTAAAAATTGATAATATTTTCATATGACACACTTGGCAAATGTAAGTTATTCTTCCAACGAAAAATATAACCCATATACTAATAATGTTATGTAAATAATTTTTACGTTTACTTTAGTATTTAATGCAATAATGTATTTCTAAGAATTGTCTTCATTTCAGTTTGTTTAGACTTAATAAAGACTTAAAAATATACTTAATCTTATTTTGACTACCGAGCGCATCTTTTAATGGCAAGAACGTTTAATTTAATGCAACTAAGAATTCAATTTTTTTCAGTTTGTTTTAAAAAAGATAATTATTTTGTAGTTTTAATCGTTTTTTTTCTTTTTTTTGTTTTTTTTCTGTACTATTGTTTATGTATAGAGCACTAAAACCACAGTGAAAGTAAAAACAACTATGTTATCAAAACTTAAATTAACTTTAAAAAAATAATGATGAATATACAAAACATATTATGATGTATAATAAATTAAAAACATACTAATACATTGAAAATATTAATTTTGTGCAATCTTTGGCACCTTTTCCATTAAAATAACAAAACTGGTTAACTTTGATAGATAAATGTGCAATGATAATTTAGTTACATTTTGTAGTGGCTACCCATTTTATGGCTGTGAGCAGTTAGTTTTTTTTTTTTTTTTTTTCTTAATCCTGAGTGAATATATATGTATATACCTTATTTTGGCTGTGTTTTTATTGTTCTGTTTATGATAGTGCTCTAAAATATGTTCAAATAGTATTTTGTTGTATATATTACTTTGCTTAACTATGGTGCAGCAAATTTCCTTTAGTTAAAATTTGTATGTCAATTTTTTAACACATGACATAGTTAAAGTGTATTGTTTTAAATTTATAAGGTAAATTTTATAAGGTATTAAAAAGTAACTGATAAAATTAAAACTGTTTAGCTTTGTGATCTAATTGACAGTAAATCGTGAAATTCATCAGTTTGTAGTTGAATGTTCAAAGAACAAAAATACAGGATGTAGGCTATCAAATTCTGGCGACATCTTTTTATATTTGAACCATTGCAGATAAAGCAATAACACTATCACAGTAATAAACAATAAATAGTATACCTAAAAATGTCCTTTTAAAAGCAAATATAAATTTGTTGCATTGGTCTGGGAAAGGTCCACAAGAACTACAAAGAAAATCTTAATTTAGAGCATAGTTTGATATGTACATCACATTAAGATCTCTATCGATAGAAAACAATGCCACAAACCCAACCTCAAAAGGATTTACAACCCGGCTGTTTAAATGTACAACCTTGGATTATAAATAATTGATAAAAAACTAATTGTTCAGTTTGTTAAACCAGTGTAGATTAAAGAAATAACTTTTGAAACATGGATACTAAAAATATATTTTTATAGCAAATTTTGATAGTTTATCAATTATTCATTTATATTATTAAGTTAAATTAAATAATTTTATCATGAAACTTGAGCACTGGTATATTCCAAAGTTTATGTGTGCAATAATTTGACTAGCCTTAATAATTAGACTGATGTTTGTCGCAGTAGCCAACAAATCAAATATCATTGTAAAGTTTGGATTTCACAATTTATTAATTCCTCAACTGCCCTAATGATAAGAATGTTAATGAACTGCCTTTTTTGAGGGGGTTGTCTTACTACAACCATTGATTTTATAACGACATAGATTTCTCATCCAATGTTAAATAATATGTCTAAAATTATCAGCTGTTTTTGTGGTACATTGTGGAGCGCTAGTGTAGCCCATGTTAATTTAATGCAGTTTAAACCAGCTGTACTGGCAGACCTCACTAACTAACCACATTACAGGCACAAATACTCCTATTACATGAGGTATAATCAAGGATATAACAACATACCACTACACAGTTCATTTGTATTGTTCTAAGTTCATGTATTTCACCATAGTTACTAACTTCTCAAAGGAATACCTTCTCAAGTAGAAATATTTGTCTCTTCTTTGCTAAAATGTTCATATGAAATTAAGGTTATTTTTTTGTTGTTGAGGTTCCGGGATTTTACATTCTGACACTATCAAATTTGAATTCATCACTTTTATTAGTATATCTTTTTAGTATTCCTTCTGATCGTCTAATCCTTGTAGCACCTTTGCAAATCCATATGCTAGTGGCTTCACTTCAATCTTCTTCTAACTAATCCTTTTGAAAATGTATTGTAGTTTCTTATTTTACTAGTTTTAAAAAGCTAGTATAAATCCTAGTTATTGTGAAACATATCACTTGTGATGTGAAAAATTATCTTGCGTTTATTAAAAACGAATGGTTAATTAAGAAAACTCACTCACTCTGATTGTCAAATAAATTATTATTTACTTTTCACATCTAGGGATTTCTTAAAAACTTTCTCTCCTATATTGGTTCACAACCTTGTTCACATCTGGTTTTTTCAACATACTGCTTTTTTATCGGTTAGAAGTACATTTTTACAGATTTGCTGGTATTTGTCAATCTTCTTATCTTTCACGTTCACCTTGTCAGACCATTGGGTGTTTCAAGAATAATTGTTCACCAAGAAACAGACTAGGGTCCCCTCAGTATGATGTATTCATGAAGTTACAGAGTATTTTAATAGAAGAGTCACAAAATGCAGTGGTATTGACCCACCTACCCACCCATACACGTACAGTGGTATTGACCCACCCACCCACCCATACACTTACAGTGGTACTGACCCACCCGCCTGCCCCTTCACGTACAGTGGTACTGACCCACCCGCCCACCCATACACTTACAGTGGTACTGACCCACCCGCCCGCCCCTACACGTACAGTGGTACTGACCCACCCATACACTTACAGTGTTACTGACCCACCCGCCCTCCCCTACACGTACAGTGGTACTGAGCCCACCCTATTCTAAATAGCTGTACTAAAATATTAATTAAAAGATTCCAAACAAATATATTGTTGTATATTCACTTATATTTCATAAGATGTTGTCAATAAATTTGTATTTTATGAAAATCTTATTTAAATTATTGTGTGTAAGTTATAAGTTCTATGATATTAATTTC
The DNA here is from genome assembly GCA_035578905.1 of Stictocephala bisonia. NCBI lineage: Eukaryota > Metazoa > Arthropoda > Insecta > Hemiptera > Membracidae > Stictocephala > Stictocephala bisonia. Next base: position 176,071 of record JAQJVL010000731.1, read on the forward strand.
TTCATAAAGTTTTGAAAGAAATTTTCCAAAATAGTATTTTAAACGTGCATGTATAAAATTTAGTTAAGTATTATCTATTGCATGTATTAAATGAACTGTGTATCCACGCACGAACATGAAAAATTAAAGTTATTGTTTGATTGCTTTGTTGAAATTTGTACCACTAAAGTGAGTCTTCATTAATTAATTTAGCCCTTTGTGCTCGAATGGCCAGTAGTACTGGCCATGCAAAGTTTTAGACGGCTTGTTATTAGTCTCGTCATTGTTTGTTCTCGTTGCTCGAATAGCCAGCTGTACTGGCCTCGCTAGTTCCACTTCCAGCTAGCGGCCATGTTTTCTTATACTTCTCAGCCAGCACGTAATTCTTTTTAAATAGCCGTTGTATTTTTGATATGGGTATTTAAAAATGACGTAAAAACCATTAATAGATAATTATAGAAAAACTTTAATTGAACTAACTTATTCTAAGATAAACAAACTGTTTGATAATGTTAGTTTTAAACATACATTTGTAAATTGAATAATTAACATAAATTATTGAAATTACAACTTGATTTTAACATATGACATAGTCATGAAACATTTTGCAAAATCTTTAGTGTTTGAATTTTTTTGCAGAATGGTATTGTTCAAAACACAATATTTACAAATAATAATTCACAGCTGAATAACATCAAACAGTATCACAAGTCAAATGTAAACACAACAAGTAGTTATGGGCAACGGTGACTGTCTGACTGAGATGCTAAACGTTAGCTGTCAGAATCTACTGAACAATAAATGTAATTGGCGGGAAACCAATGTCAACAGACGTCATATTTAGTTTACGAGTTCCTTGATAGGTTACAGCACTCACCGTACATATACGTATAAAATAAAATAATAAAAATAAAATGTTTGCATAGTGTCCAGTAGTACTGGCCATACGAGCAATAGTCGTATTCTATACTGGCTAGTACAGGTGGACATTCGAGCAATCAGGACATCGCGTTAACAAATAGACCGGGCTGACGCGGAAATGTCTGCGACCAGTACAGCTAGCCATTCGAGCAACGAGGACAAATTACAAATATTGCTTTCGGGTCCATAGGGTTAATAATATTCTTCCAAGTACATTTTAGAATTGGTTGGTAGCATAGTTGCTCACAGCTTCATAAGCTATAAAGGTTCTTAGTTCATCCCAATCAGAATCATAACAAACTTTGAAAGAGATCAGCTGATAACCACCGACTGTCATTGGGCTATTAATTATGACACTTTCTAAGGAATGGTCAGCCTTAGTTAGTAACAATGACTATATTCATTCATCTACACTCATTAGAAATCCGTGTTCACCCATATTTTGACGATTGTCGTCTTAATAAATAAATAAACAAAAAATGAGAAATGATATTGTATTCATTTTAAAAGTGCTTAGTATTGAATTTTATCTACGCTCTGTTAAAATTTACTTTTTATTCTAGGTTATATTAGCAAACAAAAGCTGTAAAAAAGTTTATACTTTGTATAATCTCAAATTTTGTGTCTTTAAATTAGTTGTGATTTTTTTTATATATTTTCATTTTGTATATTCTTGTGATTGAGTCTAAGCTTGTAAATATCATTGTATGGTTTTTTTGTGTAACTTTTGTTCTTTAAATTATTTGTAAATGCAATATTAGAATATTATTTTATCTTTTTATTGAATCTTTATACTATTTAAAAACAAAATTGTATTACCAGAATGTAGTATATTATTGAATTGTACTAATCATGGTCATGCCTCTAGCCTCAAGAATTAAATGGGTTTTTATATAGCCAAGGAATACCAAGTATATATATATATTTTTTAATTTGTAACACATTGATTATAAATGAACTGATAAATTCTAGAGTTAAATAAAACTATATACAGAGTAGAATATAAACTAAAACAAATCTGTAAAAGAACTTTGCATTTTATCAACTCAAACATTAATAATAAACTAAACCATATAAAGAGCATTGATAAAATAAAGGTAGATAAAAATGTTTTTAATTAATTTGTCTGTAATAAAATTAATGATTTTTACGTATATGTCTGGATTTATAAGGTTACCTGAATATCAAGTCATCTAGTGTATCCTTTCCTAGTTTTACTATCAATAAATAAAAATAAAAAATAAATAAATAAAACAAATCAACTGGTAAATATTCAGATGTAAACCTATCAGTGAGATGGATATAGACAACATTATTTCAAAATTTGAAAACAAAAATTCAGCTATCTCTGATGGAGTTCTCATAACTTGTAATATGTATACTTGAAGTAAACTTACCATTAGCATACTTAATAAATTCACCTTTAATATCTGGAATTTTCCCAGTAAATTAAAAAAATAAAATCTCTCCTGAACAGAAACCAATTAGTTGTAGCCAACTATCGCCCAGTAGCATTGTAATCCGTTACAACAAAGATTTACAAAAAGTAATCTACCAACTAGCCAGCTATTTAGAGACAAGTAATCTATATGACAAAGAACAACATTATCTTGGATACAATCACTCTGCTTTATCTGTCTGCAGCACATCATATGTTTGTCATAAATTAAGTGATTTTGATAAATCAATGAGGTTATTAATGGACTTAATAAAGCTTTTTATAGTGTATCACATAATAAAATATCGGGTAAACCAAAATCCCTGATCAAAACAAATTATAAAAAGTATATGTTAAACCAAATATGAACTCCCTGTTACCAAAATTACACATAAAGGTGCAGAATTAGGAAAGTCAAAACTACTAAATTTGTTGGCTTACACATAATTTTATACTGGAATTATCTTATTGTTGATCATTTGGCAGTTATTATTTTTTTCACCTCATCAATTGTCAAACATCTTGTAAACTGAAATCATTAAAATTAGTTAATTTGCCCATGTACATTCAAATTAATAACTATGTTTAGAAGAACTTCACAAAGTAATATGGACAGACTTTAACTGTACAGAAACTGTCAGGTCACATTATGATAAAATGGGATTGGCACGAAACAGTAAAGGGCTAATTCACAGATCTAATCATAATAACAATTTAAAGTCATAATTATTTATGTATTTTGTAGTTAGTTTAGTTTAAAAGGGGATATATAGTTGGTCCAGCCAACCCTTGCAACGAAGCCTAAGGCTTTTTGTGCCAATCCCGGTGCCCAATCGTCGTAAAGCTGGCTGCCCTTGACCAAGTCAAGGAGCTTCTTCACTAGATTGGTAATTTCCAACTGTCCCAGAGGTGAGCCTTCAAAAAGTGCTCTTCTTCTGGCACCAAGAGCCTCACTTGTATTTTGTATACAATTCAAACCTTGTACTCGGTCTCATTGGAGGTGCTATACATATAATACAACCATGTAATACCACTCTATAGGTTTTTTGAAAAAAGACACACCTAAGTTTAAAACGTTAAAATGCATCTCTTCTATCTCTTTTAAAAGAAACTACAAATATTTTGGAACTTAAAAATAATTCAAAAACTGCTTATTTAGCCCCTGAACTGTTTTAAGATTATATAAAATAAATTACCTCTGTCAACAGTTCAAATTTGTTGTGATGTGTATGACGATTGTTTCAACATAATTATGCCATCTTCAGATACAATGCCATAAATGTTTCAATGAACTTTATAAACAAAAATAGTATAAATTGACTTTTAAAAATATATAGAAAGATGTGTCTGTCATAATACAATATATGAGATATACAAAGCATATACTCAAAAAAATTCACAATGAAAATATTTTAAATGATAAATTACAGTTTAGATCTCATTTTATTTTTAACCCATTTCGACTCTTTACGTCAAGAAATGGGTCGGAGAGCTGCTGCTGGCGAGTTGAATCTTACGATAAAGTACATTCATGGTGTCCCAAGAATCACAACAATTAAGCCAAAAAACTAGATAATGAGGGACATTCCAGCAGGCTTTCGGTTTATTATCAAAATGTCAATGGCTTCGAGGTAAACTTCACGACCTGCGGTTGTCCCTCTCCTCTACTCTATACGATGTTATCGCTCTTACTGAGACTAACTTATCCCATGATATCAATGACGCTGAACTTGGATTCCCTTCCTACAATATCTACCGAATGGATAGATCAACGGCAACAAGCAACAAGGTGAGCGGCGGGGGCGTTCTGCTGGCAGTCAAGGATAGTCTCAAATCACATCGTTTAATATCATCTTATGATTCTATTGAGCAGCTCTTTGTTTCCTTGATTGCATCTCCAGGTACCAAAGCTCTCTTGGGAGTGGCCTATATCCCTCTCGATGCCACAATCACCAAATACAATTACTCGTCTGCGGTGGAAGAGGTCGTAACTACTCACTCTTTCTCCCATATCCTCCTAATGGGAGACCTCAATCAACCCGATCTTGACTGGAATAGTCTGACACATATCTCTCCATGACCCTCGCCTTCTAGAACCCTCAATCACCGCCACCACCCTTACCAATGTTGTAACTTATTATTTCATCACACTTATTCGCATATTTTTACTATTCATTCACACCCATTGCAGTCTAAAAGTCATCTTAATTGTCAAACCATTCATCATGTTATATGTATTTATTTATGGATTCATGTTCGAATTTGCATATTTGTTAGATATTATTTATGTTACATTTACAAAATATTTATCCTTGTTATCACTTATACTATATCAATACGAATTATTGAATGTATTGTATATTTATTGCATGTATTTATATGTACATGTTAACTTGATTGTTCTCAATTGTATACAATTTTGTTAAAAAGGCATATGCCGTTAATCATAATAAATAAATAAATAGTATTTTAAGTCAAAAAACAACACCAAGGAAACAAAGGCCAGCTGATAACACCACTACACCTGTAATAACTTAATTATTATGACAGACACATCTTTCTATATATTTTTAAAATGTCAATTTATATTATTTTTGTTTATAAAGTTCATTGAAACCTTTATGGCATTGTATCTGAAGATGGTATAATTATGTTGAAACGATCGTCATACACATCACAACAAATTTGAACTGTTAACAGAGGTAATTTATTTTATATAATTAAAAATAATATATATTTAATAATTGAATTAATTGTTAACTGATGTATCTAATAATCAATTACATATAACATCTGCAATGTGATGTTGAATATTATTATTAGCCAAGCAGGATCATACTATATTTTTTTATGTTTGCATACAAGGTATAAATAAAATTGATTTTCATTTCATTCATATCTTGTTAATCTGTTTGTTTTAAACCCTTAGTTTGTTGTATGTTATAGCTTGAAGACTACAGGTCCATGTATACAAATGTTCCATTTGAAATATTAGTTGTATAATGTTTCTATTATTGCTACAAGAATGAAGCCTATGCTATAAATTTATATAAAAACTGTAAGAAAGATTTGACAAGGCATAATATCCTGTCATTGAATTTCTAACGTAGGGATTTTATTTGCACTATACAAAAATGTAAAGAAGTAAAAATATACAAAGTTCCATTTGTACATCAAAATCACATCAAATTTTATAATTTTCTCTGTGATTATGGAAATATGTTCACCCTCTGTACAATTCACTAAATAAACATGAGTAGTTTGTAGATTTGTTTATTTATGTTTATTCATAGATAAAACTTTGTTAATTTATAGTAAACAACCATTCAGTTACTCAATTATTAATAATTATTGAATAGGTCCATTGTAGTTTAAGGAAAGTCATGTAATAGACATATATAGATATACATATAAATAGCACTGGTTACTTACTCAGTTTGCACCTCATGTAAGTCAAGATTCTTTATTTTATTTTAAGACTGTCGTTTTAGTTTTTTATTTATTTTTTTTTTTTTTTATTTTGGCTGTGTGGATTTTTATACTTATCATGTTTGAATAAATTTTCATTAAAGCATGTGCTTCGCTTTATTTGCTTGCACTAACACAAACACAAACTCCTTAACATTTCCCTTTCCAACTGATATTCTTAATTTACCTTGTAGCTTTTATAGATCTGCAAACTTAAGGTATACATCCACTAGGTTGGTTGGTCGTAGCGGTGAAACACAGCACAGGGTAGCTCTGAACAAATATACATGATTCAATTGTAACTTGCCTACAAGGTTAGTAGGCCAAACCAGCTCCACACCACAATTGATATCTCCAGGGACTTCTTTAGGTCGACGCAACGCTGCCCCGTCCTACTGACCTAGTGGATGGAAATCAAGTTGGTATCTTGGCATTCGGCTCTTCCATGGTGGGGGCGTTTGGTAATCTCTCTTGCCCCCATATGGTATTTATCATTATTACTGTTAATAATATTGGTAATTTTTTCCTTCCTTCTGCTTATTGACTCACTTATAATCTAGCAAGTAACAATATTTCATTCATGTATAGGGCATCTGAGCCAGATTTAACAAACTGTTAAATCTGGTTAGATGCCCTCGTCGATGCCCTGGTTAGATGCCCTCGTATAGGTACGAATATACATTGTCAGTTGGTGAAAGGCTTTTAAAAAATGTGATAATTTTGTTGGATTTGTGTTTTTATTTCCATAAAAATAAATATTTTGTTATTGCTATGTTAGGGGGCCGTCCCTAATTACGTAATGCTAAAATCAGGCTTTTCAGACCCCCCCCCCCCCCACTGTAACGGAATCGTAATGGTAATACTTAACCCCCTCAAAAATTACGTAACGCTGTCACCAACCCCCTCCCATTGTTAACTTTAAATTCTTGTAGTTTTGGGAAAAACGATCAAATTTTGTGAATTAATTCAAACAAATTGTTGAGATTTAATAGTTATGTAACACTGCTTAGAAATCCCCCACCCTCCCGCATGAAGGTGTATAATGCTGCTGAAAACCTCCCCCCCCCCTTAGGCATTACGGAATTTAGGGCCGGCCCCTAGTACAAATTTATTTGGATTCTTTGGTATTTATTATGCAGACTGCCTTAGTTACCTTAGAATGATCAAAACACATTAAAATTAAGGTAGTCCATTGAAATTGAGGTAGTTATTTGCAATATTGCTGAAGGATTATTATTGCCAATCTACAAAAAGCTAAACTATCCATTCAGTGGGTAGTAACATGTAAAGTACATCATGGTCTATTAATGCAAAAATACCAAGTCATTATTGGTGTTTAAACAGACAAGCTGTCCAAGTGTGGCCAGGTACAGAGCCGAAGATTGTCAGTTTGAATCCAGATGCTTTTCTGTGCAACTGTAATAGAGGCACTGGTCTGTGGAACAGTGGTGAAGGGACCTAAATAAATAACGTCAGGTTTAGGGTTTAGAAACTGACAGGGTCAATGTTTTTACTATAATTGTATGGAACAATACAATTTTTCCAAATTTTTACTGCTGGTAAAAGAAGGAGAACATGTTTTTTGTGGTATTTTATTTTTAATTGGCTGTATTTTTTTAGATTAAAGGATATATAAATAACTGGAGATAACAAATTTAAATTAAAATAAGTAGACGTAAGAAATGTATTCAATGAATACCTATATTACTATTTAATCAATAAAAAGTAAGAAATACAATTTAAAAAATCACACTTTGAAGGGTTAACAGCAACATGTTAGTTATGTAGAACAGTTTTTCTTACTTTATATTCTGCCTTTAATCAAATAACTTCAGTAAATCGTTTCTAGAGTATAAAAAAATGGTTCAATGGAAATAAATTAAAAAATATTTGAAAGGACAATTTCAAAAAGTAAATTACAAAGTACCGATAATGGAACCATGTTGATTATTAATGTTACCATATACCTAGTCCCATTTTTTTCTAAACTAAGCTTCAATTGAAAATACAACATTTAAATTGGTTGAACAATCAAAATATCTATATTTATGAATTCCACAGGGTGTCCAGCAACAGGGAAAATAGGGAAAACCTGGAAAAGTCAGGGATTTTTAAATGACCTGGAAAAGTCAGGGAATTTGAAACACAACCTGGAAAATCTTAACAAGAACACCAGTCTGTTGTGATTTGTTATATTCACTATATACTTTGGTTCGCTACAAAAAATCCTTTACTTTGTTCAGTACTAAATGTTAATTTTATATGCCATTTAATATTCTAAATTATGAAAAGGCTACTTAATTCCTGTGCTTATTCTTGTTCGACCTCATACAACTAGTTTAATATCGCTAAAAGTTTAAAACTTACTGAAATAATTTTCTGATTAGTACTTGTTAAATAAGTCATAAACCTAAAATTTATGTTGGTTTTGGGGAAATTATAATTTAGCGCCGTTTTTTAAGGCATTGAAAATTGTCATAATGTAACAATAGATTAAAAGGTATGTTTGTTTTTTACTCAAGTTTAATTATAAATATTTTTTTAATTCTACCTCTACTTTTATAAAGTAGTTTAAAAAGAATAATTATTGTAGGTAGTAGTTTTGAATTTAATTATTATGGTTATCAATCAAAATATTTTTCGGTTATTAATAGTTGTAATTGACTGTAAATAAATAACATAATGTATGTACATGGTGGTACATAATATTACTACTAAGTTAAATAGACGTATATGTAACTATGTCGATTTGGGGTCAGGGAAATTTTGTATGAAATCATGGGTTGGTCAGGGAAAAGTCAGGGAATTTGTTTAAAGAGGTTTACTGGACACCCTGTTCCATTTTCAACTTAACTAAAAACACTGTATTACTTGTTCTACTCTAATGTATATGTAAATATACTATGAAACAACAGAAAAGAACTGAGAGGGTACGAAGATTTTGTTAAAACGCAGCTGCATCACTCTCCTTGTGGACGGACCTCCTAATTTCCAACCTGCTTTGCTTTAACCCATTGACCTTCTGGATACTCAGCTTTATACTAAATGTGTTCCAATGTAGAGGGTAAATTTAGGAAACGGTAACAGAAGAAAAATCTTGAAATTTCACTTGGAATGCAGAGGATTTATGTTTTTAAATTATGGAGCAGAATTGTTAGTTTATGGAAATAAGGGGAGGTAAGTTTTGGAACTGTATTAAGGTAAAATTATAGCTTATTAGAAAGGAAAATTGGACCTGTAACCCTAGCTATTTAAACATTAAATGTTTATAAATTTATTTATATTGAGCAGTTGAGTAAAAACCTACCTAGATGTAGGATTAACAGTGCATATGTAAGTTCATATAAAAAGCCTGTTTCTATTTTACTCACAGATAAGTATTAGTAAATTTACATAAATATTATTGGCTAAACTTGGTTAGCTAAGATTCCATATTCAATACAAAGGTGAAAGAATTCTGTCAGCTTTTTAAAATGATTAATATAATTTTCCTACGAAAATAATTGAAAAATAATATCATTTTAACATTATAAAATTATGTGTCAACATCTAAAGATTCTAATTTTACGCCTTTCTTATGTATTATGATGACTACAATCATAAATACAGAGAAAATGTGGCCTTAGGCGTCAGGACTTTGAGTCTGGATTAGAGGTTCAAACCTTGGCCTGGCCTTCAAGTGATTATCTATAATGTTCACCTTGTACCGTACTGTGTTCCCCTGCTGGGTAGAGTAACGTTAAAAAGGATATCAACCTCTCTTTAAAGAATTATTTTTTATGTGGTTTTGTGCCTAACCGCCTATGTTGAATTTGGTTGTTTGCTTACTTGTTGACTGTCATCCTAAGGGGGAAATGGTGCCACTTCTCATGTTCAGTTATATAATTCATTCCCCAAACCTTAATTTCTACATAATATACTTTGTCCCTCCTAGTGACAGGTTGAAATCCCTCAGTGACAGGCCATTTTTTGCTATCACACAAGGGGTTTTTTAACTCATAAAAATAGAAAACTTTCCATATATATATATATATATATAGTCTTGTATATTTTTTTGTTCACAACAAAACAAAGATCAATATTCATTTTTTTATACATATATGTACATATGTATAAATATAAAAATCGTAAAGAGGGATCATTATTTGAAAATAATCTAAATATGTGAAATATATGTCTGCAACGACCATTTTGTGCCACACTAGATCTAATTTCAGGAAATATAATATTTTTGTAAATATTTAAAACCAATACAAAGCTGTAATGAAAATATTTACCAACCACGGACTATACCTTAATGATGGTACAGTAAAACCTCAATAGTTCGACACCAGTGATGGTTACACGGGTTGCGAAATTGTATTCCATGGCATGTTGTGTGCTAGTCAGCCCAGTGCAGATAAATGAAATAACACCGTCAAAGTGAATAAAAGCTACAATTATGAATATTTGGATATTTAGTTACTGTACCTTCTAAGTACTCTACTGTCCATACTTTAATACCTATTATTGTATCTCCATACCGATTCAGTAAGACATACATTGTAAAAGAAATATATATAGCTTGTTTTTACTTTTGTTAAATTGTTAACTATTTATAAAGATAATACACTACAATTTCATTATGAAAATCATTTTTGTTGTTTTATGTTTACCATACATTCCTTATAGTTCGACATTTCGATACTTTGATACCCACATAGTCCACAAAGTGTCGAACTATCGAGGTTTTACTGTATTTCCCAATCCCATAACAGTCCACCCAACAACATAACAAGCAATATTAAAAGTAAAAACGTTCATAATAACACATTTCCATCAGGTGAAATGAGTTCATCTTTTGATAGAGTGCATTTTTGGCTAACTCAAACTATATAACGTTGATGTGCTACAACAACTCTTCCATTTGTTGTTCCAAAGGGCCTTTTTTAGTGTCCCTCCTGCCTCGAAACAAAACTCGGTGATAGTGGATTCAAACAGTAAACTTACTGGCCTCATCCTTTTGCACCAAATAAACTGGCAAATTTGGCAAATAAACTGGACGAATTTCAAATACTAATAAAAGAATCCAGACGTTATTTGTGTTTCTAAACACAATTTAAGAGACTGAGTTTGATCTTATACATGTCCCAGGTTTTAATAACATCAGTTATTAAAACCCCACCTTTTATAGAAATGAAATCAATCGTGGAGATATCTGCATATTTCTTAGATCTGGTATGCATTTAAGCTAATAAACGTTGCAAATTTTGGTCATGAAGGTGTTGCTGGATTTTCAACTTTAAAACTACAGCTTAAGACCTGCTGTGTATTTGTAGTAGCCACTTATAGTCCTCTAGTCCCTGACTATGACTCTTTTTTCAGTGCCTTTATTGAATGTTTAAATTGTTCTATCCCTGCTTCAGGATAGACTTTATTGGTGGGAGACTTTAATATATACATGAACAAAGATGACTTAAAAAAACAAAAATTTCTTGATATAATGACCAGCTTTGGTTTCAATAGTAAATTCTCTAACGAAAATGTAGTTCTTACACTACATTGTTTGGCGTATTTTAGACGTTCGCCGTGTTGGTAACAGGATTAGGAAGGTCTCTGCAGGTCACTAATCATTCTACTTTATCTGAATATAAAACTAAAGTCAAAGCTGCCAGTATGATGCTTGACTCGGCCCTATTTAAATTATAAATAGGGCTTATCCACCTTCTACATTGAGACATATTGGTTTGGACCCAGCTTGGCTAGAAACTTTTAAATTCAACCCTATCTGCTCAAGGGCCTTAGCCCAGCTTTTATTTTCCTCTCGTTAGAAGACAGAGTAGAGATGGACAAATAGAATAATATTAATAACAAAGGACTGAATTGGAAAGATTTATTCAGAGAACAATTAATCTTTCAATTCAGAAAAGAAATGGAACGACAGAAGAACATGGAAAGACTAACAAACCAAACCTAGACCCAAATAACAGTGGAACAGGAGCTAGGTTCTTTACACATAAAAGTCATTAACATTAAATGTTAAATTAGTAGAAAACTGATAAACTCCAGAAGGAGAAAAATAGCGTATGTTTTTCATTCAGTAACTGGAATCATTAATAATAATAATATGCTGTTTTCTTTGTAAAATATTGATGTCATTGAATTAATATTACATTTAAATAAATTTGATATAAACCAATGTTAGAATCGGATATGAACTACAACTTGTGTGATCAAGTGTTATCCTTTGAGAGACAGAATTGGTAACTGATGACGTGAAAGAAACAATGGAGTGTATATCAACCCATCATAAATATATTTAAATATTTGTCACTAATAAACTATGGTGTCTTTTTTATTCCAACTACATGTTTACTCTTTCATATTCTTTTTAAAAATAATCAATAAAAAACTTAAAAAATTCCGTAATATTATATTTATTGTATAAATAATGAATTCATATAAAAAATCACATATATATACTCTTGCAAATCAAATATATAACCTAATAGTTATATTCATCAGAAATAAAATCTCCTTATTGAAATAATAAATGTTATTTAATGAAGAAGTAATTAAACCATAAAATATGAAATTTTATAAATTGTATATAAATTAATATAAGTCTGAAACTGCTAAGAGACACCAGGGTTTTGTAAATTTCACATATATTAACTGTTATAGCTCAGGAGTCAAATTGGAAATTATGAAAGCAAGTATTGCTATTAAGAGCCAGAACTACCAAGCTAATTTACATGAGAGTTAAAATTTCCCTTCTCAAAACCATTGGAGATATAAATGAAAAATAATCTGGCTGGGGTGTACCATACCCCAGTATGGCTCTCTAAGGTTATACTCATTTTTATAAGTAACAAGTCATCAGTGAACTATGCCAAGAGAGTGGATACAGTACTTGTTTACATGCTAAGCTAATTGTGAGTTGTAGGCAGAGTTGGTAATCTGCAGTAAATTATCCTTTTTGAGGATATTTTCAATTGGAAGGTAATTTTGTAGGTATCAAAAATTGTTGGTAATACCAGGATATTTGACTTAAAATGTTATTTGTTTAAATATTGAGCATTTTTGTTTCAAGAATGTATATGAGCCCATGCACTATTTTCATATTGAGTCTTGCCATTGACAAATGTTTGCATTTTAGTATAAGTGTATTTTCTAGTTTAAATACTGCAAATATATTATAAAGTTGACTCAAATTTACAATAATATTCCCTTAACCATTTTGCAGGCTGGATCTCCGTTCGATCCAAAGGCATTTGCAAAGAGAGTAACCTCAACTACTATTGGTACCAACGAGCCCAACAGTGAAGGAGAATGGATCTAGTTTAATAGTTCTATCCAATGATTTTCTTTTACTGTATTTATAAATTATGTTGATACTGTATCCAAATTTTGTCACAATTAAACAATTATTTTTATGATGAAGTTTGTATGCTTTTCTTAAAATTCTCTAACATTGAGTGTACTAAATGTTTATTTTTAGTATATTGGAGCGATAGGACATCAGCAAACTTACCTTAGAAGATAAGTTCACTAACACCAGAGTAGTAGTAACATACACAAAAGAAACACAAAATCACACGAATTTTCTGTGCCACTGGCACTTTCTTCAGGTGAGTAAAGAGAGAGAGAGAGAGAGAGAGAGACTGTAACATTTATCTCCAATATTTCTGTTTCTTGAGACACTTCTAGGCTTAACCTGGTAGTAAATCTATCCCTCTAAGAATCCTTCCTGCAATAATAACTTTTTTAACATATCGACGCCATAATTAACCACTGTCATGATGTTTTTCGTTTAACAATTCCATCTTGTACCAACATGATAGGGACAAACACATTCCATATTCTCAATCAACATTTCTTTAAGTCAAATAGCTAAGCACCCTTTAATATTCATTACTCTCCATAAAATAACCATCACAAAAGCAACCTCTATTCCTCTTTGAGAGTAAAATGTTGAAACTGGTTTGTGAGATGTTAGTGATGTCATCATACTCGGAACAAAAGATTCATTTCGATAGTACAGAAGAGTATAATTTGGCTTTAGGTAATTCTAATCTACAGACCCGGGTTTAGGGTGAATAGCGCCCTGGGCTGCAAACAGCTTTGGCGCCCCCCTCCCCTTTTGGGGGTATGGAATAGCAAAAGCAAGTTACGTTAATAAGGCCAGCAAAGTTAAAAATTGAACTAAATAAAAAATGTATTTAAAATAATGTATGCTAAAAAATTATTTAAAAATTTAAGTTAGTACATAAATTTTAGTAAAGAAATAAACTTTTCTTTGCTAAAATTTATTAAAGTAATGTTCATTTCCAGTTTAATCTAAATAAATACATCTGTTTTTTCTTTCTGATAGATCAGCTGGCGTTAAACTATTCAGTTTAGGTTTATTATTATTAATTATACTAAGCCAGCTGATTTTTATAAAGTTTGTTGTCCTTTAGTAAGTTTTATTTTCGCCATTAACAAAAATACAGTTTGTTTCAATGTTTTAGACTACTCGTTATTTAGTAGGAACGCAACAAAATTAACCTTAACAAAACACAAATGACTGATGTTTTCCTTAATTTCGTTTGGGCGAACATTTTAACAATTTCATAAACATTTATGTTAAGAGTAACATAATATTCAGAGCACATTAACACCAGCAGTAAATTCAGTTTTTCCTCTAGAAGAGTTAATCTCTTAGCATTGTTCACTGTAGATAAAACTGAAAACCCCCTTTTGGCAGAACAGTTGGTGACTGGAAGTTTTAAGAAAATCCTCAGCATTACTTCAAGACTGTGGAAATAGGTAGACAGCTCGTTATTTCTTATGTACTTGTAAACCTCAGGTATGGTCTTCATGCCTTCCAGTTCATGGTGTATCGTGAAATGGATCACTCATTTATAAATTCTTTACTGATATCCTCTGAATAAGATTTCACCAACCTCGTTGCACACTTCGCAATAGATTCATTTGAAGGCTCCTTCTATGGCGAAGCAGAAGTGACAAAACTTCAAAACGGTCCGACAACACCTCATATACTTTTTTTGTCCACTCATCTTTGATTTCAACGAATCAATGATTTTAAGGCTGTTCATTTGTCATTGGGCTATTAATTAATGACACTTTCTAAGAAATATTCGGCCTTAGTTTGTAACAATGTCTACATTCGCTCATCTACACTCATTCGAAATCCATACTCGCCCATATCTTGACGATAGGCGTCTTATGAATAAATGAAAATAAAATAAATAAGATACACTTTAATTCTTAAAGCTGACCTTTCATCAAATTCAACTTCATTCTCATATGATTCATTTACAAATATTTTGTATTTTTAATTATGAAAAAAGTGGGAATTTCACATCCAAGAAGAGCAGTCTTGGATTGTTCATATTTGTCAAATTCGTCTCTTTTTTCAGCAATGAATGGTTTTAAAGTGTTAATCTGTTTCGAAGCCGTTGAAAGATGCATGGTCTGCTTTTGTAAGTTGTCACTAAACTTGTCAACTCTCTCAAGGATGTCACTGATGAGTGATAGAAAAAAACAAAAAACGTTCAGTGTCCAAGTTAGGGAAGAGGGATGGAGACATGGCAGGGTGTGATCAGCTCGGCGGTTGATTGTAACGGCGTGGCGTAAGGGGAGGAGAGCCCCTAGATGCCGCTAGCGGATATCATTCGCCTAATTTCTACTTCGGAAAACTCTGCGACTCCGATAAGAGTGCTGCACTACGGGAATAATTTAGGCTGTGTATAGAATGTAAGAGCACTCACTGTACTGAAGCAGAATAATTTTTAAGAAGCATAGTAACGTTTTTGTTTTTTCCAAATTGAGATTTTCTTTAAAGTGGAAAATTACAACAAAACTATTTGGCACCTCTAAAAATCTGGTGCTCTGGGCTATAGCCCATTAAACCTATATACAAAGTGGGGCCTGTTAATCTAATAACAATATCATGACAACACTCTGAATAACGACATATATTATGGCACCAAATGAAGCAACAATATGCTGATAGGTTTTAAGCACAACTCTTAGTGTCCCCTGACACCCTAAAAGGTATTCACTTTATTTTATCGCCTTCTCATTCAGCTCTCAGCATGAATCACATTAAAACTTGCCACATCTGGAGTAACAATTCTTTCTCTAGTAAGACTGTCACTGAAAGATACTTAACATCCACAACATTTTTAAAATTTCAAAAATTTGTATTTTGATAAGTCCAATAACAAACCTTTAATGCTGTTTCATATGCAGCTGAGACTTGGCAGATAATGAAGAGAAACTAGAGCAGGATACAGGCAGGGGAAATAAGTTTTATTTAGAGCAATTGAGGTTAAGACAACAATGGACAGAATTAGAAATATATAAATCAGCAGAGACCTGGTGGAGGAGAGCCTGAGAAAAAGAATTGAAAAATTAAGAATGGTATTGGCATGATAAGAGACTGGAAGAGGACAGAATACAAAGAAAAATGGGAGAGAAAGGAATTATAGGATGAGGACCAATAAGTAAATTGGATTGAAAGTATGATAAGGGATGTGTAGAGAAAAGGAGCAATTTGAACTGAGTGTCAGATGGAGCTGTTGAGAGGCAGATCGATGGCGGAGACTAGTGAATACCCAAAACTAGGAATAAACTGGACGGGAGCAGATATGTATTAAATCAGACAATCATATTGGGTTATACATTTACAAAGAAAAATAAATTATTATTCATGTTTATGAATATAAATGAGATTTGACACTGAGAACCTTTTTAATTAGCATATTTGTGTGGACACAAAACGTGATTAAGGTGAACAATTTTGATTAACTATAAACCAATCTTGGATATGTTGAAGTAAATACGGCTCTGTTCTCGATGTGTTTATTCTAAAGATATTTATTGCCCCCTCATTATATATTTATGCCTGATACATCTGTTTATGTATTTAATATATAATAGTAATCCAGTTTCCAACATATGGGCCCGAGGACCACACTTGCTCAATGGAGTTCTTTTGCTTAGAGATGTGTGGTTAGAATATATTGGGGTCCGAAGTAGTCAGTTTCAGTATTCATTATCAGGATTTAATGCACTGGTGCAAGTGAGACAGAGAACTATTCTTACCCCACTGTGTAACTCCATTTAAAAATTGTCATGGCAACCAGAGCGGTAGGCTGCATGCTGATGGCGCAATAGCAAGCTCTGCCCATGTTACATCATTAGCAGCAGTGCCCATTGATTAATGCCAATGAATAAAGCTTAGAACGATTAAATTAAATCCTTATTTACTATTAAAATAACAATTAATAATAGCAACAACACAATGAATAATATTGTAAACAATAACTAGCCACTGAACAGTCATTAATAATTAGTTCACCATAGTTATTTTTTTCAACTAAACTCTGTTGCAGAACTGGTGTAGCAGTGATGTAATCAAACTATATTAATTACGGTTACAGTGATGTAACCCAGGGGACATATTGTTGTGGAGATTGTAGGCGATAGGTTTTATACTCGGTCCTCATATACCGACATGACATCCGCTCAATGGTTGCTATCGGCGTGGACATTACTAAAGAATTCTGGGGTGTTCATGTTGGGTGGTAGTCATTGTCCGGGTGTTGTGCAGGGGAGAGAACTGAGAGCATCAAACCAATACTACATGGTTCAGATTCAACATAAAGCTGTAGGCCCTTAGTTTCTCTGGCTATTGAGCTATTAATAAATGGCCTTTCCTGAGGAACAGTTGAACTCAGTTAGTTACCAGGCAACACAGGTCATCTACACTCATCCTACACTCGTATATGCATTCATATTCGCCTTAAAATACGCAAAAAGTTTTGTCAGCCTCTCATATGTAAGAATGCAAGGAAGTTAAATAATTGAAAGCGGTAGTTTGTGTCTCCCATGAAGTAAGGCAGCTCAGCGTTGGAAAGATTCCTCTCTGCCGCTGGAACTCCTACATGCGCTAAATATAACTCAGGCGTGTACTATTCAGCCCAATTATAACATTTAGATTCTCAATTATTTGTCTCATGATAATTGGTAAACTCTGAAAGAGGTACGAAAAGAATCACTATGTGATGAAGTACAATTTCTTGTTGTTCGAATTCTTATGAGAATAAATTTTACTACGCACTCACATAGGTGTCACAAGCAGCATCATTAATTGGTTCAAAAAGATCTGTCTTGAAAAGTTTGTTAGTCTTCTTTTACGCATTCAATGTTTTCAAAACAATCTGTATAGTAGGCATAATATACACCTTTTTTGTATTATGCGATTGAAACTCAGAGCCATGAGTGGGTACAAACAAGTTTTATTTTTAAACACCAAAAACAAGCAATAAAGTAATTTGAAAACTGCTCTTTGATTTACTACTGTGTGCTATGTTAAAAAAAACAATTAGCTTTACTTTACAAATCTTTATTTGTTTGTTATACATAATCGTACAAATCTTTCTCTTTTTAGTCGTGCACGTACGAATGAGTATTTACAACTTTCAGTCTGGTAACTGTCTACTCCATAAAACCAAATATTTTCTAACTCAATTCTTTACAATGGTGTCCACTACTATATTACATTATCGGATAATGTAAAGGCAAGGACCAGTTAAAAGCACTTTTATAAAAAATTAATATTGGCTTCTTCATGAAAGGTGCCCTTAAAGTATCAGATAATTTCTGTGTCTTGATTCTAAGGACTTGAATACTTTATAGCACTATTAATTAATAATTATAAGTAATAATTAATATTATTAAATTAAGAATGAGTAATGTATAATTCAAGATTTTCTACTATCCACCTCTATAGATTGCATTGGAATAAAATTTACTATACTGTATGATGTATGTGAATATGTAAAAGATTATGCAGTCCTGTGTATGTATGTTACAAGTAAAATAAAGAATGTTTTGAGTTAATCTGTGATATCTACATGAGATGTCAAGGAGAGATTTTAACTAAAGAACTACTACTCCAAGAAATGTCATTTTATGTTAGCATTAATTTTTCAAAGTATTTACTAAGCATCTTAACTTGTAGGTTTAAGTGGCCGGTGTCATTACTAAAACTTAAGCTTCCGGTAACGACTGCATCATGGTTTTATTTACAAAATTTACATCTCCAAACGTTTCACCTATGCTGTGATGTAAATATTGTAAATAACACCTTGACACGGTCATTACTGGAAGCTTTTGTTTTTAGTATTTACTAAACATATAATCCACCTGTAATAACTATCAAATGATAAACAGTAACATTAAACATCCATAGTGAATACTAAGTTTCAACAAACAACATACAAAATAAATTGTAACAAGAGAAAATACATTAAGACTAACAAAAAACCACAACTAAACTGTGGGTCTATAAATTACATTTTATATTGGTAGATATTAAAACATAACATTACAAACAAACAACAATAATAAACAATAGCATTAAATACAACGGCATTAGATAATATGTCCAACAAAAACATTGAATTAGTTGACCTTGGACTATCATAAAATTTGTTGTTATCACAATATCATAAAAGAAGTCCACAATGTGAGCAACACGATTTCCAGTTCTTTGAAGACAGGTTATTGTACTGCTGGCTGAATAGTTGTTATGATAATGATCCCTGACAAAGAGGTCTCTATATCGAGTAGATGATGGTGTCTTGAAAAGGATCAACTGAAGTATATCAGCACAATGAACTTTTTCATTTAGGATCTTATGCATTAGGAATACAGCATCCTAGACTTTACAATTCACAAGAAGTTAAACTTCAAGGCCACAAAACAGATCATCAATTGACACTTCATGGAATTAGTAACCTTTCTTGACACCCAACATACCTACTTCACTGAATTTTTTCCATCTCTTCAGTGAGATATTTTTTGTAGGGATTCCACACCAATTATCCACATTTGATAATTTTCCGCACCAGAGCACAATAAAACGTTTTCAATTTCAATTTCTGTAATCTCATATGTGTCTTGAAAAATGAACTACACATCCAAGCAGTCTGTTTTCTTTGCTGCAGATATTTAATACATGTGCCTCGTTATTTAACAACAAGATCATTTACATTGTGGCCACGGGCAATGAGTTATTAGAGATTGACAGTGGTGGGACGTTTTTTACTGACATTTCTTAGTATGAGGCTCATCCTATTTGCTTTACATTATCAGTTGACCCCGTGAAAAAGTCTCTGTCATCATTTGTTGATATGATGAAAAAGATTTTGAGATTGTCAGTAAACAAAAGAGAAGAGTTTTGAAGAGCCTCGTGGGATCGTTGGAGTGTGTCAAAGAAGACACTAGAAGCCAAATATGCATTGAATAGGTGACACATTGGAGCTGCCAATAATTTACTACTGTATTTCAGAACTTTATTAGGAATGTCATTGGGACTCCAGCCCTTGTCCATATAAGGCATAAACAGCTTTTCCAAAACTTTCGATGTACTGAAACTCAAAAGATACTGACGAATTTCCAAGAAAATCATAACTGTCAGGAGTGAAAGCTCATGTTGGCTTTCTGTGGACTGATGAGTAATACCGAATTATAAAGCTCACATTTCTCTTAAGGTTTATCTGCGACAGAGTTGTTGTAGATATTGTGATTGGGTATGGATGAAGTGCCTCCGAGTGAATTAACGTGGCTCCAGAACGAAGATTCCTGTTCAATTCCCCAAGGTACGGTACTGGCAGTAGTCATTGTGTGCAGAAATCTTGCGTTGGGCCCTAACATTAATAAAATTGTGATAGCTGGTACAATTCGGCTGCTTTTTGTACTGTTTATAAAGAGTTATCTTAAGATCACTAAGCTTTTCAGACTTGGAAATAATTATCTAGGAAAAGGAGAAATAACCACTCGTATCAACTGTGAATTTGAACTAACATCGAATGAAGTAGCTGACAAAAAGCTTTCAGTTACATCGTTAACATTAATAAGACTTTTGATATGGGTAAAATCAACATCAGAAGAGAACGATGGACTGCTTGTAAATTACATTTTTTCTTTCTTTTTTTACTGATCATTTAAAATTTTTATTAGTTAGTTTGTTAACCTTTGAATGCTTTATGTTGTACATTTTTCATTAGTTAGCTTGTTAACCTTTGAATGCTTTATGTTGTACATTTTCATCGTACCATAATGACCGTGGGACTTTTACACAATTGCTATAATCATCATCATCCATTCAATCATCTTCATTTTACTGCTTTAACTTGGTTGAAATATAATCCATGTGCATAGTTAGTTAAAAATTGTGTGTAAATTTTGTCACTGTTGCAATAAATAATAAACTTTTGTTTACAAAAAGTGTAAAATTAATATATTTATTTATTCCAATGGACAAGCCAAAATATACAAGATTATACAGCTAACAAAAGAGCACAGATAGGACAAACAGTGTAAGCAAAACAGTACTTTATCAAAGCGCGTTAACATCTAACTAGGAATATAGATTATAAACAACAGAAACATACTGCATCAATAAATGAAATATAAGAAACATTTTTTTTTATTTATGTTAATTCTTGTAGTGGTCGGCTATTAATTATTTCTCGTGACTTAATTTACCTCTTTATATACAAACTAGCAGAAAGTACCCGTGCTTCGCTACGGATTATGATTAAGGAACACTTACATTAGGACCTATGTACGGGTTGTGTATTTTCGCCGAGGAACGAAATAATTAATTGTTAGTAACTCGAGTACATCTGCCCGTTGGTTTACCAGAATTAAAATTGAGAAAATGAGTCTGGCGTATCCAGTCTCGCCACGGGGAGGCCGGCAGGTAGAGACCATATTTACAACTTATTTCAAATAAAAAAAATATATATATATATAACATTTAATTAAAAACACCGGGTAGTTTTATTTGGTAAGGCAGTCACCCTAGCCTCTGCCGGAACAGTCTCACTGGGTAGTTTTATTTGGTAAGGCAGTCACCCTATCCTCTGCCGGAACAGTCCCACCAGGTAGTTTAATATATGCAAGTACTTAAATATATTTTAGTACATTTTAGTCTGATAGATATATACGGACAGCCAAAACTGATGTTGTTGTTGTTTTCTTAAGTGCTTAGTACCTCTTTGTAAACAACATTTTTAGTCCTTTTTTCTGGCTGAAGGACGACCAGACTGTCAGATGAGCTTACTCTAGAACATGCTACGTATAACTGGCCATGGGAGAAACAGTCACTGCTCAGATCTACCCCAGCCATCTTCAAACTTTGCCCTTGTGCCTTGTTAATAGTCATGGCATAGCATAATTTTACAGGGAACTGCAGACGTTTGAATGCAAAATGGTAGTCTGAGGGAATAAGAGGAATTCGGGGAATAAAAACAGTTTCTCCTTGACCAACGCCTGTAAATATTGTCGATTCAATAACATGTTTATGCAGAGTTTTCACCTGCAGCCTGGTACCGTTACAGAGTTTGGGAGGGTTTAGGTTGCGGAGTAGCATTATTGGAGCACCGATTTTAGAGAAAGAACATGAGGTGGAATTCCAGGGGGGTTCAGAGTGTGGAGAAACTCCGCTGGATAGTGAACAGCGTCTTCTGTCTCAACCACTGAGTCCACAGATTCATACCTCACAACAGCAGAAGGCAATTTTTCTAACAACGAAAGGTTTATTATATTTGCAGAGTCGTTAGTTTGGGTAAGAATCGCCCTCTCTTGCAACCATGTTGGACTATTGTTCACATTGTCATTTAAGTTAGGATATATCTTGTCAAGCAGTGTCTTCATATCAGTAACAGTATGACAAAGATTTTGAGGTATTGCACATTTACCTTCATGATCTTCTAGCAGATTACCATCACCTATTTGTAAAACTAATGTAGAAAATTCTTCTGCTTTCAAATCTCCATTCAAATGAACTCTCATGTTAACTCTCAAAGAAAGGATTTTAATTTTTGGCCATAAGAAGGATGACTTAAGGCACGCTTTCACCTCATCAGCCCGAGTTCCTCGAGGTATCACGGGCAAGGTTTGCCTGAAGTCTCCAGCCAGCAGAACTGTTACTCCACCCATTAGACGTTTGCAGTTCCTGATGTCTTGAAGTGTCCTGTCCAGAGCCTCTATACCTCCTTTGTGGGTCATGGTACACTCGTCCCAAACAATTAATACTGTTTCTTTGAGTACCTGGCCCATATTGCTTTGTCTTGATATGTTGCAAATAGGTGTTTCTGAGTGGTTCAGGTTGAGAGGTAACTTGAAAGCTGAATGAGCCGTCTTCCCACCATCAAGCAGTGTCGCAGCAATGCCAGAGGATGCAACTGCGATGGCAATCATTTTCTCACTCCTTATTTTTGCTAACAACAAATTGATCAAAAATGTTTTTCCGGTACCACCAGGAGCGTCCAGGAAAAAGAGTTGCCCAGATTCTGAAATAATACTGCAGGTAATTTCTTTGTAAATATTCAGTTGTTCTTCGTTCAGCTTTGGAACATTTACAGCAACCATTTCACAGAGCTGGACTACATCGAAAGAAATTTCCCTGAGGCGTTCCAGGTTGTTAGTGATGGACTCTTGCTCGCGAAGTGGTGTAGGAAGACCATAGTTTTGGAGACGGTTGCCAGACATTGAATACACCAAATCTTCGAGTAAAGCCAAACATTTGTTGTACACAATGTCCATACGCTGTTGCACATCCCCAAACTCTGTCTCCATCGACCTCTTTACGTCGTCCGCCAAACTGTCGCGGTGTTTTTCCCATAATGTGAGAGGACTACTTACTTGGCAAAACACCAACATGATGGCAAGCAGTTCGCGGATCTTGGACGGGGAGTCTGAGAGTGAAGCTTCTTCTAGTGTTCGATCCCAGTGAGTGTCGTCTTCGAGCAAACCAAGAGCTGTACATGCAGACTGAAACGTTTGGTGGACCACTCCATTTACGTTCCTAAGATATTCAAATGACGTAGGCCCTTTAACTTCGTGTAGGAGAAGGCGTAGAAAATAGCACTCAGAGTTATTAGGGTGAACAGTATATACCCTGCCTAAAACCTGATCTTTTTTCACCCCGGGATAGCCTGGTACTGATTTCCCTTGCTTTCTTCTACAAAAGGTATTCTTTTTCCATACGAAATATGACGGAACTTCAGAGTAAAGGAGGGTTCTTGCAAACGCATCGGTTTTGCATAGATCGAAGAAGCCCAAAAGAGTAGTTTTTGGCGGGTTGTTTAGCCTTTCCATGACATTTTCTTCGTTAAAATAAACTCTTTGGCCGTTTTCAAGATGAACTGCAAGATGCATGACTGGGGGATGGCGATCGTGTATTGGAAAGCAGAGAATTCGCCAGACAGCTTCAGAAGTACTAATGTAGCGTCCTGTCTGGTACCTTGTCACCTCGTCAAGTTCATTTTCAACTGTAAAAGCTGCTTGATCGGACCCTTTGTTGACGTATTTGCAAATATATTTGATAGACTTGACAGAGTTGCAGTACTCGACGTTGATATGCGCTGAAAAGGTGCGAGACAGGACAGGGTTAAAAGGTACCACCCATTGATTGTCAAGCTTTACCCCGTTGATGTCAACAACAAATCCACCATCTGAAGGAGAACGCCTACGGTATTTAGGATAACCGTCTTCCCCAATCTGTGTTTCTCTTAGTAGAGGACGGGGATACTTTTTGCTGCAAGCTCCATTAACCATACAGGGCGAATTTCTGTTGAGAGCACCACATGGGCCGTGGATCATAGTTGACTTCACAATCTCATGGAGGGCAGGGTCTAGCTCTGGGTCAGGTATCTCTGCACAAATAACTTTGTCAATCATGTCTGGTTTAATCTTTTCTTCTAGCCAAAGGAGAATGTGTACATGAGGAAGGCCTCTTTTTTGCTATTCTATGGAGAACATCTACATGCTCCAAATATAGACCCTTTCGTTAGTTTCATCAAATGCTTCACTTTTAAGTAGAAAACCCGCGCTACCAAGTCATGTCTGTGCTGAGCCTTCTGACCTTCCTTGAGCAGTTCACATATCTCTCGCCATTTTGGGTTGCACGTAAAAGTTATAAAGAGATCTGGACGACCAAAATGGCGGACATAGGTCATGGCATCCTGAGTACGCTCATGCATGTAGCGAGGTCCTCCAGTGAAGCTTGATGGCAGTACAACCATCTTACCCAGCTCCGATACCTGAGCATCAGCTTTTCTCATGGCATCCTTCAAGTGAATGTAGTCTTCACTCCTCAACTTTTTTTGGTTGTTTCGAATGAAGTTTAGCCGTTCTGTTTCAATTTTTGTGTACATATCAACCAAAAATTGGTTGAGGAGGTTGCAAAACAAAAGTAAATATGGTTCTTCGCCTTCTCGCTCCATTAAATTATATCCGTAGAAATCAGCTGCAGACACAGTTTTCTTAAGTGCTGTCTTGGTGTTTGGGTCACGCTGAGGGATGTTGATACAATAGCCATCTTCACCACAGCAGAACATGAGAGGATACTGAAGAGAATCATACGCTCGATGTAGCTCACTGATTCTTATCAGTTTGTCTTCCCTACTGTATAGCACAATGTCTCGCTTTTCAAACACCTGGCCTACAATCAAGACAGCAACTTCGTTAGTGGTAGGAGTATTGTAACGTCCCTTGTGAGCACTCGAAGGCTTCTGGTCAGCAGTGATAACTACCTGGAAATCTTGCTGATCTTTGGGAACAGAATCAATAGCAGCTTTGAACTCTTTGATATATTTGTTATGTTCATGAAGAATTTTTTGGAGCTGGTCTACCAATGCTGGCTTGACATCTTGAAAGTACCCACAGCGAATGTCTCTTTCACGGTTATCATCACCAACAAAATATATCTGAAGGAAAGACGGCTGCTGTTGTGTTCGAGGCATTAGACTCCCTATTCTATGATAAACCTGGCCTTGCACCTTATATGTTGGCATGAAATGGTCTCCTTTTATCTCTTTTGCTCCAAACGAAGTCATTTGGAAACAACCGTTGTATTTGCGAATATTATTAAGAAAATGCTCAGCCTCAGGATGGTCGTGAGAAAGAAGGCTATGTAAGGGGTCGGGATATTTTTGAAAGGGAAGCAGTTGAACTTTTCCATTACTGCAACACATTCCGGGGCTTTCGTCTTTCCATTTTAAAGCATGGCAGAAATTGCACTTTTCTCGAGGTCCAAGTTGAACTATTTTATCTGTAGAATATTCAATGTTTGGGTCATACTTGAAACTTGAGAGTTTCTTGATTGTCCATGGCAGTAACTTTACTTGTGCACGCCTCTCATTGTACTTTGACGTAGCCTCACGATTAACTTCAGGATGGTTTTTTGAGTACTTCTTTACAGACTTTCTGTTAATCTCGGGGTTGTTCTCGGTATATTTTTTAACAGCCCTTCTGTTTACTTCTGGGTGGCTCTCGGCATATTTTTGAACAGCCCTTCTGTTTACTTCTGGGTGGCTCTCGGCATATTTTTGAACAGCCCCCCTGTGCACTTCAGGGTGGCTCTCGGCATATTTTTTAACAGCCTTTCTAAGCATTTCAGGGTGGCTCTCCGTATTTTTAGCAACAGACTCCCTAACCTGCTTTTTTCGGATGGAATCAGTGAATCTTTTCCTTCGTTTTCTACCTCTAGATTTTTGAGGTGTGATCACTGTTACGATTGATTCGTCCGAACTCATGTCTAAGGGAGTTTCAAGGTTTGATAGGATGGGCTGAGAAGAGCCTGGTTGGACTGCAACAGGTTCATAGACACAAAGGGAAGATGGGCCAGGTTTGGATGTAATAGGGTCGGTGGGCATAGATTCAGAAAAACCAGGTTGGGATTTTAATGTTGAGGTATAAGATTTTGAGGTATGTAGACTGTTTTGAAAATAATTTGGTACATAAGGTTATTCGCAAGGTATAAGAACGTCAAAGTGCCCTGCCATGTCATCACCAGAGAACTTAAGTCTTTTTATTTCCTGAACCTCATCCCCATAACAGGCTAAGAGTTTTCTGTCACGAAAGAGCTCGAACTTATAAGGAAAGACCTCTGCTGCAACCATGAGCTCACAAAAGGTTCCATAGAAGTAAGGCTGTGACATGTTGGCGATATACTGACGTTTAGTTCTGTAAGGGACTTTATTTATGGTCAAGGTGTAAGGCTTAAGTCTGCGCCAGTTGTTGGACACGTGACGCACAATGTCAGCGCGCACTCGGAGTGTTAGTGAAGCTGTACAGTGGACCAGATAAGATAAAGAGGAGAAAAGGCAAGCCCCGTCCCCAGTGATCTTTATGACATGGTGAGGTACTGCCACACCATCAATATCGAATGTTTCAATAACCATTGTCGTGCAACTGTTCAGAAAAAGTATGAAGACGAATAAAGAAAAATTTAGCTTTGTATTTTAGAAGAAGAAGATGAAGTGAAAAGGTTCAAACCCAAGCAGATGATCTAGAATTGAAGCAAGCAGTAAGTAAAAGAAGCAAATAGCTAACAGAATAAAATACCAATATAAACTCATGTAGTAAGGGAACACCCTACCCAAAGTGGAGTGGCTGGAGTTGTAACTACAGAGTTATGTCAACTGTATCAAGTTTGAACCAGGAGAACTATTAAGAGTGTCAGAGTTATGACATGAAAAAAGGTAAAAAAATGATGGTATGAAAGGATGTGAGGCAATCGAATACTATGGTAGCAAATAGTGGGGCAAAAGAAAATATTTAAGAAAAAGTAGGTAGTATTCAGAAGCAATAAGCAATGGACAGAACTGAACAAACAGCAAAGCAGTGTTCAGGTCAAAAGCGTGTACTGCACTGATATGAGCCGAGCCGTACTGCGGTGCGGTGCTGGTGAGGTGTGGGGAGTGGGAGGGAGGGCAGAGGTCAACTGATAAGAACCGGCCTTCTAGTGAACAGCCAAGACTGCTATCGCTAATTTACAATCAGCCGAAGAATCATAGTATCAAGTTTATTTGTGATCTGTTGTCTAGGTTTAGAAAATATACAACAATCGTCAAGTATCGAGTTTTTTGCTGTTTGGTTTGAAACGTGATTGAAATGTTTTTTTTTTTTTTTATAAGCACTTATGCAAAGTTCAATAGTTAAAGTTCAAGAGTTATAGTGCCGAGCAGAACCAAACTTGTTGTAAAATTTTTATTACAGTTCATTTTAAGACCTAAAAGAAAGCTTAGCACCAAATTTAGTTGCGATCTGCTTTGTTAGTTCAGAAAAAACGTCCCAGAATTCATCTTAGACCTAAAAGGAAGTTTAGCACCAAATTTTCTTTTAATCTAATGTTTAAGTTCAGAAAATTCGAAAACTAAACGTCGCGTTTTACGCGGTTTGGTCGAGAACCCGATTTAATTTTTTGAAACAGTTTCTCAGAGAGCACCTACAACTCTAGAGAAAGCTACATACCAATTTGCATTCGAATCCGTTCCTTAATCATAATCCGTAGCGAAGCACGGGTACTTTCTGCTAGTTCTTTATAGTGCTGAAATGACCCGAACTTTGTGAAAACTTTTTTCTAGAGTTCATCTAAGACCTAAAAGGAAGCTTGGTACCAAGTTTTGTTGCAATGTGATTTGTAGGTTCACAAAAAATACTTAAATTTAAAAGTCACGTTTTTCACGGTTTGGTCGTGAACCTGATTGAATTTTTTGAAACCGTTTCTTAGCGAGCACCTACTACCCTAGAAGAAGCTACGTACCAAGTTTCATACGAATCCGTTCGGTGGTTTTTGAGATTTCGTGTTTAGTCAGTCAGTGAGTGAGTGAGTTCTTTATAGTGCTGAAATGACCCGAACTTTGTGAAAACTTTTTCTAGAGTTCATCTAAGACCTAAAAGGAAGCTTGGTACCAAGTTTTGTTGCAATGTGATTTGTAGGTTCACAAAAAATACATAAATTTAAAAGTCACGTTTTTCGCGGTTTGGTCGCGAACCTGATTGAATTTTTTGAAACCGTTTCTTAGCGAGCACCTACTACCCTAGAGGAAGCTACGTACCAAGTTTCATACGAATCCGTTCGGTGGTTTTTGAGATTTCGTGTTTAGTCAGTCAGTGAGTGAGTGAGTTCTTTATAGTGCTGAAATGACCCGAACTTTGTGAAAACTTTTTCTAGAGTTCATCTAAGACCTAAAAGGAAGCTTGGTACCAAGTTTTGTTGCAATGTGATTTGTAGGTTCACAAAAAATACATAAATTTAAAAGTCGCGTTTTTCGCGGTTTGGTCGCGAACCTGATTGAATTTTTTGAAACCGTTTCTTAGCGAGCACCTACTACCTTAGAGGAAGCTACGTACCAAGTTTCATACGAATCCGTTCGGTGGTTTTTGAGATTTCGTGTTTAGTCAGTCAGTGAGTGAGTGAGTGGTATTTGGCTTATATATGTATAGATATTACGTTTTATTTAAACGTATGCTTTGGCAATCTTTGATTCTAACGGCGCTGAGTTGAGTCAGCTGAGTACCAGCTGGCGTAACTTCTTGTTTATGCTTCTACAGCTGGCTGTCATGATCCTAAAAATGCAGCAAATGCCAAATAAACGCTATTAGCAATCGCAGCTAGTGTAAGCGTAGGTGCAGACGACTTACGGTTTTGTTTGGAAGGTGACGTCGTGCGTGATTTTCGAACGAGTAAGAGTATACTGAAATCAGTGTTTATGTTGTTTGAATGAAAACAATTTTTAATTTTGTGTTAAATAAATATTTTGGGAGTAAGATATTAAAATTTCTCTTAACAAATCATAAAGTTATGTTTTATGGCATATAAGATGAACAACTCGTCTGTTAAGTGTGTGGGACTAGTGTATCTCCAAGATATTTTCCAATTAGCCTACGCCTGAATTATTGAAATTTCAATAGGTATGTTGCATCCTACTTTTAAATCTTTTCATTTTATTTCCTTTCCACGATTTTAAAACTCATAACATTAATAATTAATAGAGTTACATCAATAGATTAAGTAGGTATTGTAAGAGTAGGTGTAGGCAACTATGTTTCTAGTTGTTGAATGAGGCAATTGGATTAGACCTCATTACCTCGTATCTAATTAACTGGGCTTATTAATTAGTAATAAAATCATTAAAGGTTATTCCTTAATATACATAGCTTAGAGTCAACTAGGCATGTTGTGCTGACCAAATTTCTATTAATTCTGATAATCACTTATTAATTGTTGACAGAATTTACCTGAAGAGACCAGTTATTTTAACTCCTGTGCAGGCTTCATATTCAGGTCCTTTGATAAAATGACATAGGTTTGTCACCTTTAATTGGTGATGACGTAAGAGCGTACTGAATTTTGAACTTGTTTCTCTTGATGAAGATATGATTTTAAATACAAGTAATGAGGACGAAACCCTTGTCATAATTTCTTTTCAATATATTTGTTTCTTTAACTCTCAAACTTCAACAAGGCGTTGTGTTTGACTACTGCACTACCGCTACACAACGGAAATCAGCCCTGTTGCTCCTTTCTGATATCAACCTTTATTATTATCTATCTAACTTACTAACGATATTGACATGATTTATATACCACTGCAAATAGGAAGAGTTGCCAGTTTTCATGGCATGCTTGTTTTCATTACGAAATGAAACAAAAAGAGAATAGTTAAAGTTAGTTGTATTTTTACTACTACTCAACCACAACAGGGCTTAGTTTAGCTCCTTTCTACAATTAATCTTAGTATAATCTACCTATTTACTGCATTGAATTGATTTATATAATACTGTAAAAGGCAAAAGGCAGAGTTGCTATATAATCCATAACAAATATATTAGTCTTCTGGATGAAAAAAAAACCATTGTCTAAAATACAACATTTATGTGCATATGGCCAGAAAAGTTTCATCTATCATCTATGAATAACTATTGACACCTATGGAGCTGACAGCCTATGGACACCATTTCACATCTAATGACCAGTTCAAGGGTAAAAAAACTATGAAACTATGGGCTTAAGTTTAATTCATCGATTTGTTTCAATTATTTTTATTTAAAAGATAATTGTTTGGTCATGAAATTCTCGTACCAATAACTCATCATATGACGTTAAAGAAAAATTCAAATAATTTTCAAAAATGTTCACAGAAAGCACATAAATTATACTTCACACAAAACTGACTTGTACAGATGATAATAAGAATAAATATCCTTCAAAATAATATAAAAAAAATTGTCTAATTACATCCACTTTTCAAAACAGAAGAAGTTAAATTCATGTTCAAATAATGTATGCAAATTAGGTAATAGTTGTTAATCTGTAGTTAAAATGAACAGAAGGAAGCATGATTTATTGGGTTCCAACCAATGAGATACTCTAAAAGCAAAAATTTCCTCTTTTTAAAATCTGCAGCTTTCTTGTGTGTGTAAGATTCTTTGAGGTAGACATGTGAGAGAAGGCAGACATCGTTTTAATACTTTCAATTATGAATGTTACGGTCATGCAGCTTTTATAGAGGATTATTATTTGCAAAGTTGGTGTGTTTTTCTTATTATTGTATTTATTTAGTTAGTTTAGTTATGGTACACACAGACAGGGATTGCTAGTGAAGCAATCTGCATTTGATGTCAAGGAGATAATTTTTAACAATTGTACATACTAGAACTCAAAGATTTTTATGTTTTTTGTTTGTTTATAAGTATTCAGCTATTTGTAAAAAACTAGCTGGCTTTGGCATTTTTACTACCAAGAATTGTAATATCTAGCCATTATAATAATCTCTATCTTTTAACAAAACAATGTACACTTCAACACCTAATGTGTGAAATGTGCACCTTCTAGAGTTAGAGTGTCATCATTTGTAAGTTCCCTGAGATATTCAACTTTTAAAAGATGTTAAATACCTGACTGAAAATAATTCTCAGTTTTGTTACTGTTTATTAAAAATGTTTTCTATAATAGCAATTTTGTCTACTTGCATTACATTTGTAAATTAAATCTTACCTCCCCTCCATCCCCAACGTAGGAGTAATGGATATACAAGTAATTTTGTTGGTATAGTATGGGTGTAACAAGAATTGAGTAATGAATTTTAGATCTAATGCAATATTTATTTTATAAAGACAACAAATCAAGGATAATTGATAACTTGTAATTAATTAGGTCTGCCAAATTTCAAAATCATAAACGGTACAGAGTGGGATATGATTTTAGAAACATCAAGTATGCATTCTTAACTTATATAATTAATGATTTACTGATAATATACATTTGTTATAGATGCAGAGTCATAATGGGAAGATTTCTAATTTGTTTGTGCCTGCAGCGAATTTTACTTCCAATATCACTTCTTGTCGGTAAGTTCTTTCTAGCAATGAAATATATTTAGTCTGTACGTTTTATTACATCATTAGTGATCAGTACGATCAAACATTAACATTATAATTATTTGCTGTTTTATAATGAATATTTCAAGATACAATTCTAATACGCAGTGGTTGTAGAATAAACAAATAATATTTAACTTAACCCTCAGGAAATCGTGCTATGGTCGAAAGCACCGCAGGGATATAATTTTTCTGCTAGTGGCAAGCCTGACTGTCAGATAAGATAAGATAAGTTGCTCCACGTATTTCCAACCCATCTATTAGCTGATATGCCTTGTCCATCACAATCGCTATTGTGATGTAGTAGACTTTACTCCTCACTTCCGCAGTGCTTTTGACTGCGCACACAACCATTTGTGTCATCGTTTTTTTATATGCGGTTCTTTTACTGTGCGTGTGACTCTTGGTGTTAGTGCCTTTTACTACTTATAATTTTTATATGTTATTTGACTTTAGTAAATTAAGTATATGATCAATGAACAATAGTTGTAAAGGCTTAATAAGTTACTCGACAGTGTTGAAAAGGAAGAATTAATGATCGTTTGGATTCAAAGGAAGTTCAGAAACGAGTTTGAAGAAGTGGACGAAGATGTGGAAGATGAAGTTTTGGGAAATATATATGTAGAAGAGGATAATGAAGAAGATAATGTTGAAGTTAATAAAACGTGAAAGTGAGCAATCTGCAAGTGAAAGTAATTTACAAGATCTTGCCCCAAGTTCTGAACAGCCTTTGCTTAGACAGTCTCGTCCATTGCTACAGTAAACAGGAAAAGATTATTTCACTAAATGGAACATGCACCCAGCTGAATATCATTGAAAAATACGGCATCACAACATCGTTACTTATGTTCGTGCTGTTCATGTTTCTACTCTACTTGAGGCGTAGCAGCTTTACTTCCCAGACACACTGTTGGATAAAATTGTGGAATACACCAACTTGTGGATTCTAAATAAGCAAAAAGACTACTAGACCTCATGATGCAGCTGAAACCAACAGGACAGAATTGAAAGCTGTAATAGGGCTACTATACCTGGTGTTTGGTGTTATTATTTGTTGTATGTTGTATCGATACTATGAAAATAAAATAAAACCTATTAAATATTGAAAAATAATAAAATATAAAAACATTTATCAAGTAATAGAAATAACAGATACTAAGTATTGCGCGAGTGCGGTCTTCTGACGTTATTGTTGGGAGCGTGACTTCCAGAGGGTTAAGTTTCTTTTACATTCTTCATTTTAAGAGTTAGCTACACCTGTTGCTATATTGGATTAAATTAACACAGCCCCATGTGGCTAATGTTAATTTCAAATAGATTCTTGAACTTAACTGAATGGTTTCCTTTATAAACTTCTTTACATGGTAACATCTTAAACTTGACCTTTTTTTAAACAAAACAGAATTCTCTAGAGCTTTTAGAGATCCAGATTATTTTCTAATGAAGGGATTCCAACAATTATTTTGAATTAAATATTTTGTTTAAATAAATCAAAACCAGTTAGATTAAATCTAATCTTATCGGGCTCTAGTTATCCTTTAAAGCATGCAAAAATTTGAAATTCACACTCTTCAAAATGTAACCGTGACATGTCTGTAAGCAAAGTAATGTTCAGGTGCAAAACACAGGCATCAGCTACTGACATATACGCTGGCTAGTGTACAAGTGGGGGAAGAGAGTAAGCTGCCACCGCCGTTTAACTTGCACTACGATTTAGGAATGGACGAACAGACGACACACTGGTCTACAAATTGTCGTAGAAATTACAAGTAGTTCCAAAGTCAACACCAGATAGACGGTCAGACACTACTGCGACAAAATTATTAACTGGAGAAGTCTGATAACAATAGATTTGAAGGTTATATTTATTAACAAAAACTCTAATTCTGTAGTTAAGAATATATATATATATATATATATATATATATATATATATATATATATATTTATTTAAAATAGAAAATTTATACTAGCTGTTAACAGTATTTTGGTTTTTTAATATTTATGATTCTTTATAATCTGATTTCCTAAAAAGTAAATAAAAAAACACAGTCTTGATGATATTTAGTATAGAGAATAAAGGCGATTTTATTAGATATTAAAAAAGCATTTTAAACAAGTTTTGAACGCCTTGGGTAATCTTTTATATAATTATATAAATTATTTTTGTTTGTTTTTCGTTTTTATATAATAATTGGATATATAAGTACAATTATAATTAAATATTAAACTTTGTATTTAAATAATCTGAGGAAAACCAATTTGTCAGTACTTTATCTAATGATCAATCATTTTTATTACCAACAATTATTAACATGTATAGCAAATGTCATATATAATATTAAATATGGTTTTTGATTCATTCACTCAACATATGCACATCCATACACAAAACTTGACATTCATTCAAAGCCAATTCGGTACCACCTCTGACGGATCAATCTTCTGATGGAACAGTCCTCCAGTTGTTTGCCAAAAACTTGTTGACATTATAAAATGCTTGTGACGCTAAAAAAGCATTTTAAATGAGTTTTTAATGCCTTGGGTCATTTTTATATAGTTATACAACAATTATTCTTGTTTTTTGTTTTTATATAATATTATATCACTTAATTGATAAATGAACGCCTGCATGCGAAGGCAGTCACTCATAAATCACCATTCTGTGTCTCCCAGTTCGGTAGGTTTCTGTACTTCTCTGGTCTCATGGGAATGTATGTCTTTATTGCTCGTCGGCATGCACTTAGACATACAATACAGGGTTGTTTCTAAGATATAAAGACCGGGGAGAGTCATCAGTTGCAATTTTTTTAAAGTTTCTCTATATGACCCAAATAATTTTACTGTTTGCTCAAGCTCCTCACAGTGTCACATTGTATGAAAGGTGGGGGTAAATTAAGCCAAAGTACACTGTCATCAGAACCTGAGTAGGGCAGTATTTTGCTGGGAACCTCAAAACATAAATTCCTGAGATTATTTTGGTACAAACATGTTCAGTGTGGTCTTTCCATGTCAAGGTAAATTCCAAGGAACTTTGAACAGCTGGTTTCATCCAGTATGGAGTCTGCCAACATTATTGTGGGACCATCATCTTGGTTGCAAACAAGTGAATGCCACGCAAATAAAATTTACTATAATATCTGTACAAATATTAAAACGATCAATTTCAGTCAACTCAGATCAGAGCAGCTCACTAAAGAATGAAAGATTTCTAATAAACTCATAAAAATCTAAGCGAGTCCTGTATGAGTTTTTTATATAAATCAATTAGTATTTGTAATATTTTTCCTGTACTTATTTTGTATTCTTATTAAGTTTGGTGATGTGATTTTGTAATTTCAACCAACATGTAATATGCTAGAAGCTGTCAAAATGCACTTTATTGCATACAATCGATACCACAGGGAGTTTTATTATAGCCTATATGATGACTTTTTGTTTGATACATGGCAGAAATTTATTATGATATTTGATTATCAAGCAACATTATGTAAATTGGTTATAATATAGCAGAGACCACCACGTCAAAAACCAATGTTCTAATGAAGTTATAGTTTATTATTTTAACCAAATCCCATTGTTCTTTGTATTCACAAAACATCTCACGAAGAGGTGTCATTCATTCTAATGGTGGACTATTACCTGAGACAATGAGCTCTTTGTGTAATGTGAGAAAGTAGTGATGGATTGGAACAGCTCAAGGCCAACAAAATCTTGTAGATGATCTCTTAATTTCTGTATCTATTTTACTAAACTTTATTAAGCACACATTCTGGAATTACCTTATTATATTTGCCACTTAATTGTTCTAAAATCTAAAAGTTGAGGTAAATTATAGTCTATTTAAATATATTATTGTGGAATCTTTTTTGTATAAGAGATTTTAGTAAATGTAGGAGCAAATCCTTTATTGAACCAAAGTTCATATGAAGTAGAATCTTCGCTCTCGTAGAACCTGTATAATTTATACATGAGTAGCTGTGTTATGGCCTCAGCCCATAAACATTTAGATAATTTTGTATCAACAAGCATAGTACATGCACTTTCTAAAATAGTATGCATTTTTCTTTCAACAGAAGCATTCTCCTCTGGTATGTATGACATTATACTCCTCATCAAAGTTCCTCGTTTCTGGAGAATTTTGTTCACCTTTAAATTATAAAATCCAGTTCCTTCATCGCACATAAAGGACCTGACTAAATATTGTGCAGTTGTATAATCATTTAGAAAAGTTTCCAGGAACATCTGATTTATTTTCAGCAAAAAATACTCAGTGGTACTTTGTAAAGTAGTCCTTGAAAACAATCCAATACGTCTTAACTTCAATTTCAATTCCTATATGGATCCACATCACTGGCCAGTTCACCAGGATCCATAGTTACAGTTTTTGAATGATAGGTACTTCGATGGTGCTTTCCTAAAACAGAACTCTTACAGAATTCATCAGTTTTATCAAAAAAAATCCCTCTCTATTTAAGATGTTATAAGGAGCAAGACACTCATGCCATTCTTGAAGTGTCCTTGGTTTACTCTTGCAAGCATTATTTGCATCAGGTGGCTCTATCTAGCTAAAACTTTTCAGGATCTATTACATCAAATTTGAGCTCATAGAGACAATTGAGGAAGCATTTGAGGAATGTTATCTCTTAGAAATACACATTTATCTTGTGACACTTTGAAGACAAGTCCTTTTCTGTTGTTAGACTAACATTAGATTTTGACCTAAAATAGAAACATATTACAAATTTTCTTAAATTTGTAATACTTTACGTTGTCCAATTGATGCTATCATACAAATGCCACCTTCTCCAATAGATTCAATAACTTCACCATTGCCTACACTGACTTTTATTGCCTATGTAAACACATTGAAGGTATCAAAATATTCTCTACAGAAACACATACACCTGACTGAAATACATCAACCTAGTAGATAGCCCTTGTTTCATTTATTAATTCATTGCCATTATTTTTACTGTCTACTAAGTAAAATAATTAAGTCAAACATATATTATGTTTTGATCTGTACTTTCTCATAAAAACATATTCTTTCCAACTTATATCAAATTTTGATGCATTCAATTTTAAGGAAATATTATATAAACACCACGTAAAAGATTAACAAATTGTAACTATTTGAAAGTTATTTAATTTATACTTATATTTTAGGATTCAAAAAAAGTCCTGGGAGTGTTTGGTTTTCCATTAAAATAAATACTGTACTTTAAACCATTCTCACAAAAATGCTTTGTATCAAAATTAATGAATAACAAAATTTGCTAAAGCCTAAAAGTGAATTGCTTTTCAGAGGCAGAGACCTTACATCTTTGACAGTTAATTACAGGCTAAATTGATAAAAAATAGCGGTTTTGTTGGAACCTAATACCTAATATCCCAGGCTAAATATAATACTTGACCTCTGCTAATATGCAATACGCAACCTAAGGTAGATCCTATTCATATATTTCTTTGAATAATAATTGTTTTCCTTACACCTGCTACAGATTTTGAGATTAAAGCAGATATACAAGTGGTTTATTCAACCAGTTGAGTTCAGCATTTTTATCAAATGTATGATCAAAGAATATAAACATAAGATAAGAAAGAAAAATCCAAATACATGTTTATATACTATCATAGCTAATAACTTCTGAACAGCACTGAAAATATTATAATTACAGTATTATGTTTTATACTTGTTGTGGTTCAAGGTAAACAGTATTGACAGTGATAGATTGTTGAATATCCTTTTCGAAGTAGAACCAATTTGTGGCAGAGTCACTGTTAGATTTTGACACACTTCATTAGTGTTGCTCCATTAAGATGTCAAATGCTAGAACAGTGGTGTTAAAATGAGTAGCAGGCAACAACTGGCGGAACATTATTTGTGTCGGACCACACGTCTCTTCTAATAAATATACAAGCTACAGCTCCAGTGAAGCTATTTTGGTTCTCCAGCTCGGCTTTTTCTGGAATACATATAACTGAGTCTGTACTTTGCTAAGGAATCAACAGTTTGGTAAACCCTAAACTTTTCAACTAAACAAAATCTATAGTAAATTTTTTCTATAATAATAATTCCTTCTCTCTCAAAGTTGGTATAATCATTACAATATAATTGTTAGGAATTTCTAGCCATCATTAATCCAGTAAAAGATGGCCAGTAAAAATCTTTAAAAAATGCAAGACAAATTCCCTTAGTCAATCCTTATTAGGTTATCGATAACTATCAAATAATACAATTTCTTCAAATCCCATGACAAGTATTTTTTTTAAATAAAACTTCACATGGGCCTGAAGGCCTGTGTGTGAACTTTATTCAACGTGTTAAGTACCGACTGTTGGCTTGGTGGGGATTCGAACCTTAGACCTGGCTCTCCGCAGTCCGAGCCTTAACCACTGAGCCATCACGCCGGCAAGTAACTAAACTATGAGATATAAATAATAATTACAAAATACAAGATATTTCTAACCTTTTCTAAACCCCTGTGTTGGAACAGTTCATTGCAGGCTGTAAAAATGACAGTATGACTTAAGCAAAGATGGAACATTTATTTTAATTTTTTCAGTGGTAAAATATTGTATCATGATATATGTTTTATGGTTTTCCTAAAATATTAAATTACACCAAAATCCAAATAAAACTTGATGTATTGATTATACACACCTACAATAGATAGCTCATAAAATATTAATATTTGTGCCTGAAATTTGGTTAGGTACTGACGTTTCTAAAAATCTGTAAGTCTGCTCCAACAGCTGGTTGAAACTGCATTACATTTACATGGAACTACACTAGCGCTCCACAATGGACCACAAAAACAGCTGATGATTTCAGACTCAAAATTGACATTGGTTTAGTAATCTATGTGTTTGTATAAATCAATGATAATGCTCATAATGGGTGCATACTTTTCATTTTTAACTTAAACACACACTTTATTCTATACATAGTTATAATAATGACTAATTTTGCTGTTATAATCCACTATTTAAGATCAACAGTTTTATGACCTAAATATTGTCGTTTTTGTGTGCTATTTCCATGTATACAAATAAATGGTGGGATACAATATTAATGCTAGTGTGTGATGTGGTCTGAAAATTAACTTTTGAAGATTCTATACTTATTTTCATAATTCGATTTAAGTTTTGTATGATTAATAATTATTTTTTGTCCCCTTTGTACTAAGTATGTTATAAACTATCCAACAAATTTCCTAAAAGCAATTATTTTAGAGTGATCTTTTTACCAAACTAAAAAGGTTCACTGACCATAAGACCCAATGATATAAATAGATGAAATTAAATTATGTCTGAAAAACCCCTATTTCCATTTTAAAATTCCAATAGCTATAGTTATTCGTCATACCTGGGAACTCTGTCTTCTACTGTGACAAGTATAAAATTATTCCAATATTTTTTAAAAGTATTTCCATACTATTTGAAGCTGTAAATATGCTTCAAAAATCATTAACCACTAAAATTTATTAAAATTAACTAAAAAGCTATAAAAAACCAACATTACCAAACAGGAGGAAAGTACCTATCTCCCAATAAGCACAAACACAACTTAAAACAGTTATCCATTGAGCATTGTCTCCGTTTCTAAAATTAATTTAATAATATTTCAGGTTAAAAATGCATTTGGCAAGTTGGCACTGCAGCAATAAAGGGATATTATTTTAAAGTTGTATAAATGTCAACTCTGAGGCCCACTAGACCTGTAGTAGTTCAATTGGGGTTTTGCTGTAGCCATGTTGACCTTTGGTGATACGATTATTTGTTTCTGAATATTTTGTATGTTTATTAAACAATGAGATGAGACAGTGTTATCAAGTTCTTATGCCCTTTTTGTAAATTGGTGTAACAATGAGTATTTTACTGGAAATACTCCAGATATAACTTAACAGTATTTAAGGGGATCTGATAGGCACTTTGCACATTCTGTGATACCTAATACATGATATGTCTGCATTGCAACCTTTTCTTTATTTTCATCATGATCTATAAATAAGACATTTGCTTTCTTTGTTGATCCTGTGAAAATAAGTGCTTTTTTAAATCCATTAATAAAATGTTATCTTGTTGAAAATAATGAAACAACACTATTAACACTATTTATAACTAATTTTATAATTTGATAAAGAAGTTTTTGAATTGAAAAGAACGAAAAATGTCTATTTGATCATTTTAAAAAATGATTCAAATTACAAGGTTAGAGTACACCAGGTTTTTGAGATTAATCTCTAAACAAATTAATTCAGCCTTACAAAATGTAATTGTTTTTTTATTCTAAGCACTCATTCGCTTTTTACTTGCTTATTTATGAGTGTTTCTAGACATTTACCTAATAATATTAACAAATAAACATTTTAAATCCTTATTTAGCAAGGATAATATAATGTTTTAACATTGATTTTACTATATAAAATAAAATACTATATACCATTGATTTCTATGTATAGTAAAATCAATGGTTTTACTGTGATAGAGGAGGCATGTTAGCCCTGCCCGGAGAAAGTGATATGTTGTTATTGACCAGCTGTCACCGCCTCACTCACTGTGTGTACTTTGACATCACGATGTTGTGTTTTGGGAGTGGGAGATATGATTTTTTTTACTTCTTGTTTCATTTCCTACACCTGGAGTTAATATTGTGATGTTTACTATATTGAAGATGTCTTAGGTATGATCATAATCAATAAAATGGTGTTTTCATATAAGACAATGGAACTGAAGTGAATCAAGGAAGCTAATAAATAGACTACATGTTTCATTTGCTGGATCTAGTGTTAATGTTTAGTGCTTACTATGTGGAAGAAGTCGGAGTTACAACAAGAAAGAAGTCAGAGTTAACATCATCACTCAATAGAATGGTGTCTACTTAGGACAATGGAACTGAAGTGCATCAAGGAAGAAGTCGGAGTTATCACCATCACTTAATAGACTGGTGTCTTCGTAGGACAATGGAACTGAGGTGC
Organism: Stictocephala bisonia; assembly: GCA_035578905.1. NCBI lineage: Eukaryota > Metazoa > Arthropoda > Insecta > Hemiptera > Membracidae > Stictocephala > Stictocephala bisonia. Next base: position 217,096 of record JAQJVL010000731.1, read on the forward strand.
ATCAAGGAAGAAGTCGGAGTTATCACCATCACTTATTAGACTGGTGTCTTCGTAGGACAATGGAACTGAAGTGCATCAAGGGAGGCGTCAGAGTTAGCATCATCACTCAATAGAATGGTGTCTTCTTAGGACAACGTAACTGAAGTGAATCAAGGAAGATGTCAGAGTTAACATCATCACACAATAGTGTGGCGTGTTCTTAAGATAACGGAACTGAAGTGAATCAAGGAAGATGTCAGAGTTATCATCATCACTCAATAGAGTGGTGTCTTCTTAGGACAACGGAACTGAAGTGAATCAAGGAAGATGTCAGAATTATCATCATCACTCAATAGAGTGGTGTCTTCTTAGGACAACGGAACTGAAGTGAATCAAGGAAGATGTCAGAATTATCATCATCACTCAATAGAGTGGTGTCTTCTTAAGATAACGGAACTGAAGTGAATCAAGGAAGATGTCAGAGTTATCATCATCACTCAACAGAGTGGTGTCTTCTTAGGACAATGGAACTGAAGTGATTAAGCGGAGAAGGCCGTAAATACAGGTTTCATTTCTTGATATTGCTTATAATGCTCATAATTGGTTAGTTTAATCCTACAATACAGGTATTTGCTTGTTTTAACACGAATGTTATTTTTCCGTCAGGGTGAGAAGTTGGTCCCTCTCAAGAATTACAGTTGTAGGCCCATCTAGACATGCTTAGTGGGTTGGACGGTCCTACAGACATAGACACTATTATTGGTCGGTAGTTAGAGATAATGATTTTATTTTAATTTATTGGACAGTTAATATTCAAGAAACTCGGAAATAAATGTTTATAGAAAAGACATGTAAGTGATTGATTATAAAATAAATGGTTCCAAAGAATTGGCACAATTTTCCCCCATATTAAACACTAAAAAAACCAAAACTGAAAATTACCAGTTTGATTCTCAAATATGTGTTTTTTGTCATAACTCAAAAACTAGTCAAGTTAGAGACATGTGGTTTTTACTAAAATATTTTAATTGTAATTCACATTTTCCTGAAAATTTAATCAAAATTGTTAGAGCCGTTTTTGAAAAAATTAAATTTTTTTGTATATTTTTGGCCATAAAAATGAAAACTCAAAAAAGTGAAATTTTTTGGAGATATTGGCTAAATACACCTACATACCACATTTAATTAACATTGATCCATATCCGTTTAATATCCAGTGATGTGCATATACACACAGACAGACATACAAATTTCTTTTTGAAAAAAACACTTTTTTGGGTTTAGGGGACCTTAAAATGGATTCTTAGACCAACTTGTCAAAAAAACTTTTTGGAAGATCACAATACTTTCTCTATGCTAACGAATATGGGGGAAAGTAAAAGTGGTTATATAAAATTAATTGTATGTAACCAAAACGAATTTATCTGTGAAAGTGTCAATAAATGTTTGAGGACAAGTTGAACTAGGCAAGTTGTTATAAAAATAAAATTATTTTATTATGTTAGTTACACGACTTACGAGTTAACGTGGTTTTACATTGTCATTCTGAAAGTACCTAAACCATTCTTATAAATTGAAGATTTTAAATGATACCATTCAACCGATATAAGTAAGCTTTCATTATGCTTAGGTACGATTTTTATTCTGGTAATTTGTGTGCTGATGTGCCGTCCCCGTGGCATGTGAAGTCCCACAGGCCAGGCATTGCGACATGCAATCTCTCCCATTAACTCTGTCCTAGTTTCCGAATTGCCTTAACTTTGCGAACCATACACGAGTCTTGCTTGTTAAACAAGTTGTAAAACAAGGTAAAGTGTTACAAAATTATATAATTGGAACAGCTTTAGCACTGTTCCATACGGTTGCCTTAACTTTGTGAACCCTACACGACTCTTTCCGGAAAAATAAGGTAAAGTGTTACAAAATTATACTTTCCTATCAGTTAGGAAATATTCTAAACTATTGTTTTACGAGTTACTTCGTTTAAATTATATACATTGCTCCTTAAGTTTTGAGCTGAATTTACGATATGTCTTGCTTATTTGTAGTGAACCCACGAACTATTTATTTTGATCGCAGACTCTTCCTTTTTCATGCTACAGTAATAAACCAGACACAATCTGTCAATGAATGACTTGAATAATTTAAGAAATACTTTTTAAAAAACTAAAAACTTAATTGAACTCCCTCTACTTACTAATTAATCGAAAGATTGTATAAACACACGCATATCTTATGTAAAACTGTTTTATAACAAAGATTTATCTTTACTGGCTAAGAATGACATTCAATATTGTTTTTTAACAGTTCTCGCTGTTCAAAACAAAGGTTAACGGGCTGTTTGTTTACTTAGCTGCATTCCATGACAAAAGTAACAACATCTTGTTTACTACATTTAATTTTGTTTATTGCAGTCGTTAGTTACAAGTTCAACATACGAGCTCGTAGCTATTTTAGAACAGTGTTCTTACAGAGTAATCGTATTGTATTTCTGGCCAAGCAGTAACAGTGGAATATTTTGACAAAACTGGGTGGGAACTTTCCATTTTGTTAATTGATATCAAGATTGTAAATATGAAGATAAACAAACACGAGTGTGTAATCTGCTTGAATCATTCTCATAACTTTCTGAACCATTAACGCCTGTTTATTACCTCTTCGCTGTATTGTGTAAATAACTCGTGTGGATAACGATGCTATCTTACAACCGCACGACTGATAGTATGTGAACATGTTCCCTTGTATTGGAAAAATAAGGTGTCTATAATTGTACATTTTCAATGTAAATATAGCAGTTCCGATTCAGATTCTTTGCTTAATGCACGGAGTAGTTTCGAGAAAAGTCAATTTCTTGAATAGTGCGTCTGGCACTGGTGGCGCAGTGCTGTAACCCAGCTACATGGGGACAAAGTGTTTGGGAGATTGTAGGCGATAGGTTAGATGCTCGGTCCTCTTAATACCGTCATGGCGTCCGCTTGATGGTTGCTATCGGCGTGGACACTACTAGAGAAGTCTGGGGTGTCCATGTTGGGTGGTAATCATTGTGCGGATGTTGTGTGGGGGAGATAACTGAGTATCAGGCTTGTCAATTAGCTGAAAATCAGACCAGCACTACGTGGTTCGGATTCCACGTAAAGCTGTAGGTCCTTTAGTTGCCCTGGCTGTTGGGCTATTAATAAATAATCCTTTCTGAGGAACAGTTGAACTCAGATAGTAACCAGACTACACTCATCCACACTCATCCTACACTCATATAACCATTCATATTCGCCTTAAAATACCAACAACGTTGTGTCGGCGTCTCAAATGTTAGTAAGTAAGAAAATAAGAATAGAAGATTTTCGTATTGTGTTCCCGTAAAAAATACTGATTTCGTGAAAGTACATTTTAAAACATATTCCTGTATGATATTGTAGGATTCTACTGTTATTTACTACAAAAACTTATACAAAGCATTTTTTATATGGAAGGGGAATGAAATCTAAATTTTTAAAATGTATTTTTATACTCTACGTCATTTTCTTAAACAGCCCTATTGAATGCTTGTAAGTTTATTTTCACGAAAAAGAATTCTGTGACAGCCAACCATTTTGAAATGCTAGCGGTTGTGGTGAATCGCTTTGAATTTGTATGTACTTACCTCACCCTTGGGTGCTGCAGCCAACAACGAATGTGTATTCATTGATGAAGGCTCTGCGACGGTTCGTCTCCACTCAACCTTGCTTCCCTCCAGTTCCTCACTTCAGTTCATCTTCCTAACTCTTGGATCAATCTCTTTCTTGGTGTTCCTGCTTCATTTTCCTTCCATATTATGTCATAGTATAAATGAAATTTTTTACCTTAGTATTGCCTGAAGATTTTGAATATGTTTCTTTACTCCAATGTACATTTCGCCGCTAGGTGTAATGTACATTGGAGTAAAGAAACATATTCAAGATCTTCAGGCAATACTAAGGTAAAAAAATTTTATTTATAAAATCAGATCTTGAAACTGGGTTCATAAAAGATTTTAGTCATAGTATAATTTTAGGCATTCGTTTCCTTTTCGTTCTTTCTACTTGACCAAGCCAAATTAATCTAATTTATATTACATATCTTACAACCTATCCCTTAACAAGCCCAACCAAATCTCTAGTAGTTCTTATAATATATTGTTCAACAATCTTAACAAATCTAATTAGTTTTCTTAACACATTCAGTTCGAAAACTCTTACACCATTTTTGTCACTATTTAGCCAGGACTCAGCAGCATATTTCACGACCAAGACTTACTACAAGTAGTGTTTCGTAAAGCATAAATTCCCTTCTTTTTCTCAGCACTTTTGACTTGAACAATATTAATACAGCAAAATATGACCATGCATTATTCTGTTTTGAATTTCGATGTAGATTTTATTTTCATTTTTCATTGGTTCTAGGTAGCTAAACTCTGTCATATCTGAACCCAACTCAAAATATTTAAGTATCTACTCTCCGTAATAAAAGTTTGAGTCGAGTTTGAGTAAAAAAAAAAAAACGCACAAACTAAAACAAAAGAGCACTGGTCGTAAAACTTGTTTTAAAAATTTGTATCAACTTATTGTGCGTTGATTGACATCAATAAATCACCTTTTGTATCACATTATCATATTTAAATTAAAATGACAGGTATTATTGTGTCACTCTCTCTATTGAAATTACAAATTAAAAAATTTGTCAACTGAAAACCCGAAATTCAGTGTTATGACATGTTATTGTTATTAGGTAGTTGAATATATTATTAAGGGTACGTTTTTCAAGTTTGAAAATCCTTATTTTATTAGTAAAACAGTCCTTGTCGATTTTGTAAACAACTTTTTCCAAGCAATGGTTGGTCGGACGGGGACAAGCTTGACATGGTTAGAATCAGCAAAGTTTGAGAATTGCGCTATAACCATAGATCTATAATAGTTGTAAACAACTTTTTCCAAGCAATGGCTGCTCGGACGGGGACAAGCTTGACATGGTTAGAATCAGCAAAGTTTGAGAATTGCGCTATAACCATAGATCTATAATAGTTGTAAACAACTTTTTCCAAGCAATGGCTGGTCGGACGGGGACATTCTTGACATGGTTAGAATCAGCAAAGTTTGAGAATTGCGCTATAACCATAGATCTATAATAGTTGTAAACAACTTTTTCCAAGCAATGGCTGATCGGACGGGGACAAGCTTGACATGGTTAGAATCAGCAAAGTTTGAGAATTGCGCTATAACCATAGATCTATAATAGTTGTAAACAACTTTTTCCAAGCAATGGCTGATCGGACGGGGACAAGCTTGACATGGTTAGAATCAGCAAAGTTTGAGAATTGCGCTATAACCATAGATCTATAATAGTTGTAAACAACTTTTTCCAAGCAATGGCTGATCGGACGGGGACAAGCTTGACATGGTTAGAATCAGCAAAGTTTGAGAATTGCGCTATAACCATAGATCTATAATAGTTGTAAACAACTTTTTCCAAGCAATGGCTGGTCGGACGGGAACAAGCTTGACATGGTTAGAATCAATAACTCTGAACGTGTATGGGTGGACAGGTGGGTCAATACCACTGTACGTGTGTTGGCGGGCGGGTGAGTCAATACTACTGTACGTGTATGGGTGAGCGGGTGGATCAAAACCACTGTACGTGTGTGGGTAGGCGGGTGGGTCAATGCCAGTGTACGTGTATGGGGACGGGGTTGCCGTTTGGATCTATATTCATATTTAGTAATATAGAACCAAACGTAATATCTTGTGGCCAGATGTCGTTTGAATTAACCCACCCACCCGCCCATACAGATACATTGGCATTGACCCACCCGCCCACCCATACACGTACAGTGGCATTGACCCACCCGCCCACCCATACACGTACAGTGGCATTGACCCACCCGCCCGCCCATACACGTACAGTGACATTGACCTACCCGCCCATACAGATACATTGGCATTGACCCACCCGCCCACCCATACACGTACAGTGGCATTGACCTACCCGCCGATACAGATACATTGGCATTGACCCACCTGCCCACCCATACACGTACAGTGGCATTGAATATACTAAATTATAGTAGTATTAAATTCATATTCAGACCTGCAAATGCACATGCAGTGACCCACCCGCCCACCATACACGTACAGAGGTATTGACTCAACTGTCCACCCACACACGCACAGTGATGCTCAACATACACGTACAGAGATATTGATACCACTGTGCGTGTATGGGTGGGCGGATGGGTCAATACCACTGTACGTGTATGGGTGGGCGGGTGGGTCAATACCACTGTACGTGTATGGGTGGGCGGGTGGGTCTATACCACTGTACGTGTATGGGTGGGTGGGTTAATACCACTGTACGTGTATGGGTGGGTGGGTGGGTCAATATTACATACACGTATCAATCAATTTTTACATACACGTACGATGGTACTAAGGTAAATGTTAGGTGTTAAATGGTAGGTGGGTCAATACCACTGTACGTGTGTGGGTGGGCGGGTGGGTCAATACCACTGTACGTGTATGGGTGGGCGGGTGGGTCTATACCACTGTACGTGTATTGGCGGGCGGGTGGGTAAATACCACTGTACGTGTATGGGCGGGCGGGTGGGTCAGTGCCACTGTACGTGTGTGGGCGGGCGGGTGGGTCAATACCACTGTACGTGTATGGGTGGGCGGGTGGGTCAATACCACTGTACGTGTATTGGCGGGCGGGTGGGTAAATACCACTGTACGTATATGGGTGGGCGGGTGGGTATGTTCTATCAACACTACTGTACGTGTATGGGTGGGCGGGTAGGTTAGTTTTAATTTAAAGTTATTATGCGGAGGTGTGTGAAAAGTAATAAAGTATAGTTTGGTGAAAATGTCAAAATATTTGTTCATAGTTGGTTAGACATCGTTTCAAAAATAAAACATATCAATAGAGGTCATTGAGTTAATGGAGTGCGTTCAATCTCAAAAATGCACTTTATTATAGACAGGGTAGAGTCAAAGGAAATAAAATGAAGCCAAAATTTTAAAATGAGTCAATAAGACATTCTCTTTAATTTGGCAGAAAACCCAACGATGTCAGTGAGTGAACAAAACTAAATTTTTTAACAAGAAATAAAATGATTGCTGTGTGGTTGGAAAATGAAGTGTCAAGGTGATAGGCGCTTTGATGCTCAATCCACAGAGTAAAATAATCTCATGTATAACGCTACTGCCTTTTCCATTGGCATTTGCTAAATTAACTCTGGCAATTTTTTTTCAGAATAAAGAAAATAGATTTCCACAGACATTTGAGTAGGGATACAGGTGATGAGTCACGGATTATTCTGGAAGTGGGTAGGGTGCTTAGCTTACTCGAGGCATTAATAGTGAGTCACACATTTCGCCCTTTCAGGAAATATATTTTACCGGAATCCCTTAAGAGTGTAGCTTTCATTGAAGTGCGAAGTGTAACTTGTATGTGGGTGGATACGGACGTAAACGCCGGGTGGGCAGCTCGCCGCCAAATTTATTTCCCTACTACAGACGTCGTGGCCGACGTTTCTGGTTCTACACTAACTAAGGAACTCGCTAGTCCCAAGAAGGGATTGCAAATATTTTCAACAAATCGATATGTCGAATTATCGATGTATTGCAACCAAATATCGTATTATCGCAAACCACATATCGATCTAACTATAGTATCGAAAGAAAAATATCGATATATCGGGTAACTGATGTATAGACTTTGTTTTTGAAATTTGTTAATGATGAGTATCAGATGAGGAAGACAAAGGTTGTTTGACATTTGTCATCATCACGTGAAAATTACCAATCACGTCGTGTCGCTTTGGTAAAACCCAAATATTTTTCAAGTGCTAAAAACTAAATTACATCTACACAAACATGTTACCTAATCATTTTATAACATGTTTGTGTAGATGTAATTTAGTTTTTAGCACTTGAAAAAGATTTAGGTTTTGCCAAAGTGAAACTTCTTTTAAATAAATAGTGTTTTTCAGGTACCATATATTATTTTATTTATGCTTAGTTAATGTAACCTCATTTCAGTCTGATTGGAATATTAGTTTAATTGTTGATCGTATTAATTAATATAACATTTTTTCGTTGATATCGTGACCTTGGCAGTGCCTAATTAATTTCACCCTGTTAACATTTTTTATATTTAGTGGAATTTCATTTTGTTGTACCCCATTCTATGTTGTAGGTTAAAATGTAGATAATATTAATGTAGATAAGTTTATTAGTTTTTGAACGTAGTTTTATAACATGTTTGTGTAAATGTAATTTAGTTTTTAGCACTTGAAAAAGATTTGGGTTTTACCAAATCGAAACGTCGTGATTGGTAATTTTCACGTAATGATGGTAAATGTCCAACAACCTTTGTGTTCCTCATTCTGATATATAGAATTGTAAATGATTTATCTGTTTAAAATTATGAACTATCTCTTATGTCATAACCAAAAATACACTCATGTTTTGCTGTCACTATTTAAAATAGCCTTCTGAATGTAAATATTAAATAGATTTATCTACACGAAACAAGTTGTGGTCTGTGGGGTTGAATTTAAAAATCTAAATAAGAATAATTATACATTTAATTATTACGTTAATTATAAAAGAATGATGTAGAGTCAGCAATGTCAACCCACACATTACCCGTTCCAGCCACTGGTATTCAATAAACTACATATTAGTGTGTTAACAAGTAACTTAATTTACAATATTATTTCAATGCATTTTTTTGTACGCATAAGAGGCAATTTAAATGAGTTTTTTTCAAACCGTGATGCTTTTGAGGAGAGAGAATAACGTCAATATTTAGTGATATGATATATCGGACTGAAATATCGATATAGCCGATCTTATCGACAGAAAATATCGTTATATCCGACATAGATATATCGTTGCCATTCCTAGTCCCAAGCTTATGTGTGCAAATTATTATTTATTTATGATAAACATAAAATTAAATATGAATTAGAATTACTAGCCTCTGAAAAATCTCTCACTCCCATTATTAAGGTTTAAAAAAATGCATGTCGACTAACAATATTGACTTCAAATTAACTTCCGTAAAGAACATAACCTTGTTTGAGTTGACGAGACATCAATTAAAAACAGTAAGCCTTTCATAAATAAAGTAACAACATTTTAATATGTGCTAATAACTATTGGTTTAATGGATCTTCAATAAAAGTATTGATGCCATGAATAAACAATGATAAGTTTAAGACTATCTCGAATTGAAATCGAATTTATTGTGTATTTATTTCGTTTTTCAGTCAGCAATGTATACAACCGTCAGGTGCATCAGCATTTCGGTCTTAGATCAAATCGGCCTTTGTTTTAACACACTCACAGTTCATAAACATTCTATTATCGGATGCAGTGAGATCACTCAATGCATACTCAGTTGTGGATTCTCAGCTTAGTGGACCATTAGTTTTAGGAGGTCATGTCGCAGGCCCTAACGGTAATCCACGTAGACGCATGGTTGGGTTACAAATCTATTTTGTACTATTCTTTGTGTGCTTGATGCGCCTTAAAATGTTAATTTTGTTATGTACATTTAACTGTTTCAGCTTCCATGTACGTACTTACATTCAGTCGGAATGTCATCCTCTAGCTCTGCGTGTTACTCAACATTGTTATGATTTTAGCCTGATCTAACGGCTCGAACACTTGCGAGAAGAATTTATGACACACAGAGTGTGTATATTTTAAGAGATATAAAGACTTTTAAGTCAAAAAGAGCTCTTCAATTTATTTGCAAAATTATTTATTGTTTGTTCAGTTTTTTAACGAACCTACAATGTGAAGACAATAATTTCTTGGACTATTAATAAGAAGAAACTTGAATCACACGTACGTGTATTGGTGGTTGAATGGGCAAATAACTCCGTTAATTTATGTGTTTTAGAGGATCAATGCATATCCCCGTAAATGTGAGGGTGGGTGAGAGGGTCAATAACACCGTACGTGTATGGGTGGGTGGGAGGATACCTTCAGAAGTGGTGATGTTGACCGTTGAAATGCAGTTTTTACTGTGTAATCAAACTAGTATTCTCGTTTTTTACTTTGTATAGGAGTACGTATCTACCTATCGAACTGTGATGCAATATAATGCCATTTTACGTGTCATACATCCAGTAAATAAAGAATCGATCATCACTGCATTTATATAATATTTAATTAAACAAATAAAAATTACTGTTTATTGTATGGAAAAACGTAATAATCCTCTAACAAAACCGGTGGCAAGTTAAAAATTATCCTTATTCTGAACTATCTAACACGAGGTGACCTTATGACAACGAGACAGCTAGTATGAGTCAACGAGTTCGTCCTGATAAGATTGTGGGAATATTAGTGTACTAATGTGGTGCAACTGACTCGCTGATAACAAGACAATACTTTGTAGGCTCTTCAATTAACAAACTATTACAATATCAATAAGGTCACGAGCATCTAAAGTAATGTTTTCCGTGATCCAGAAATTCATTAATGTTAATTAATTGTACCTAAATTTATAATGCAGGTTAAAAACTAACAAGTTGCTTTAGTAATTATTAAATTTATCTCAGTGACGTCCGCATTAACTAGCGCTGAATAAACTTTACTTTGCATGATTGCCTTTTGGGACTATTAGGCAATAACAATGGGTAAAGCAAAATAATTCTTTTAAGTTAATGTTTTTAAAACCTTATGTGGCGGGCAAATGACTATTTCATTTATTTGTACTGTTGTCTGTTACGGTCCACGGGGCATGAAATAATCAGACGATTCCACTTTATGGCTACTGACTGTACTTTTATTTATACTCACTAATTAACTAAATTACACACTAAGATTTATTTACAGATTTATATTACCAGACAAACACTATTTTACGTACACTTGCAACTAAACCACTATTTTTACAAATATTAGTGGCGCTTATCACATTCTACATAGTTTTCGCACAATTTCTGTCTCTAGAATCTGTAAAGGCTGTCGGCCGCGTTGGTTTTAATCCCATAAGAACAATGTTATTTTTAAACCGGACACACGATCACGCGAATGCAAATTCAACAGTTATTTATAAACGGATTTTTCCAAAAAATGCATTTGCTCAAGAATAAAATTGCGCATTGGAATTGCTTTGCGAATTTCTAATTAGTTGTATGTAAAGGTTTTTAATCCCACACATTTTTTAAAATTAGGCAGTTTAACCGTGGTAGACCGTAGACGTCCTGTACGTATAGCCAAGTTGTTCTCTTCCTGACCAAAGTCCAATAACTTATTGGCCATGACTTGTTGACCCCTGTGCAGGTTGATCGTAGTAGACCGTAGACGTCCTGTGCGCTTGTTCAACTAGTGCTGTCCCTGACTAAATTCCAATCATCTATTGGCCAAGACTCTTGTTGATCCCTGTGCAGGTTGATCGTGGTAGACCGTAGACGTCCTGTACGCTTCTTCAACTAGTGCTGTCCCTGACCAAAGTCCAATCATCTATTGGCCATGACTCTTGTTGATCCCTGTGCAGGTTGATCGTGGTAGACCGTAGACGTCCTGTACGCTTCTTCAACTAGTGCTGTCCCTGACCAAAGTCCAATCATCTATTGGCCATGACTCTTGTTGATCCCTGTGCAGGTTGATCGTGGTAGACCGTAGACGTCCTGTACGCTTGTTCAACTTGTGCTATCCCTGACCAAAGTCCAATCATATATTGGCCATGACTCTTGTTGATCCCTGTGCAGTTTGATCGTGGTAGACCGTAGACGTTCTGTGCGCTTGTTCAAGTTGTGCTGTCCCTGACCAAAATCCAATCATCTATTGGCCATGACTCTTGTTGACTCTGTGCAGGTTGATCGTGGTAGACCGTAGACGTCCTGTACAGTTGTTCTATCCCTGACCAAAGTCCAATCATATATTGACCATGACTCTTGTTGAAATCTGTGCAGGTTGATCGTGGTAGACCGTAGACGTTCTGTACGCTTGTTCAAGTTGTGCTGTCCCTGACCAAAATCCAATCATCTATTGGCCATGACTCTTGTTGACTCTGTGCAGGTTGATAGTGGTAAACCGTAGACGTCCTGTACGCTTGTTCAACTAGTGCTGTCACTGACCAAAGTTCAATCATCTATTGGCCATGACTTGTTGATCCCTGTGCAGGTTGATCGTGGTAGACCGTAGACTTGTTGACTTGTTGATCCTGTACGCTTGTTCAACTAGTGCTGTCCCTGACCAAAGTCCAATCATCTATTGGCCATGGCTCTTGTTGACTCTGTGCAAGTTGATCGTGGTAGACCGTAGACGTTCTGTACGCTTCTTCAACTAGTGCTGTCCCTGACCAAAGTCCAATCATCTATTGGCCATGACTACTGTTGATCCCTGTGCAGGTTGATCGTGGTAGACCGTAGACGTCCTGTACGCTTGTTCAACTAGTGCTGTACCTGACCAAAGTCCAATCATCTATTGGCCACGACTCTTGTTGATCCCTGTGCAGGTTGATCGTGGTAGACCGTAGACGTCCTGTACAGTTGTTCAAGTTGTGCTGTCCCTGACCAAAGTCCAATCATCTATTGGCCATGACTCATGTTGACCCCTGTGTAGGTTGATCGTTGTAGACCGTAGACGTCCTGTACGCTTGTTGGTTGTGGTTGCGTGTTGTCTAATGAGATTGTCATGGATATGGAAGGAAATATGCCATTGCAGCACCTCAGATCTCGCAAGAGCGGCGATGTTGCTTCCACTTGTCTAGTGATAACAATTACCCCTTTAATATGTCCTCCATGGAAACTGTACTGCTCTATATTTATTGTTATTGTTTATGATAATAGAAATAATTATATAATCAGATTCAACCCCAGAAACTGATCGTCATAAATAATAAAAAGATTTTAAAACAAAACTTAGTCACTACAATGTCGAACAACACTCGGTCATATTCATTACTACTTTACGATTGGAATATACAAGTAGGATCTACAACAGTATTTTTGTTTTTGTAGATCCTAACAATCCTAAAAATTTCCCATTTATGATATCGGCCTACAGTAATTGGGATATAGAATGTCTGGCTGTTAATTGTTTTTTCTAACACCACTATAACTCCACGCTAACCGGATAGTAAAATGCTATAAATACCCACAGACAAGTTCATTACATTCCTTCCACAGATCGTCAGTCAGACCACCCCCTCACACCGGGTCTTCTAAAGTGAGGTATTTATATTGACGTAACCACCGACAAGTTCATTACATTCCTTCCACAGATCGTCAGTCAGACCACCCCCTCACACACCGGGACTTCTAAAGTTAGGTATTTATATTGACGTAGCCACAGACAAGTTCATTACATTCCTTCCACAGATCGTCAGTCAGACCACCCCCTCACACCGGGTCTTCTAAAGTTAGGTATTCATTTTGACGTAGCCTACAAATATTTTAAGCAGATAATATTTTGATTCTAATTAGTTCAAACTCCGAAGTGTGCAATGCATTGAATCAAAAGGCATTCACCTTCAGTTCATAGTGTCATTTTATTTCTGAGAAGTCAGATATTTCAGTTGTCTGTTCATTAAAAACTTCCATTTTCGCATATCCAAATTCAAAAATTATGTACATAGAACTTTTAACTGTTGCGATACTCATTTACTTTACCATAGTTCATGCGTGATTCAGTTTTCTAACCCAAATTAAATATTCTGCTTAAATATAACATACAACACATAACTCTTCACCATAAGCCGATGCTGCGGGTGAATCAGTCGGACACTCTTAAAAGCTAAATTTACGCATGATAATTACGTGTGGGAATATATGAATAGACTGGTGCTTTGTACAAAGCACCGAAATAAAAAGTAAAGTAATGTTTGTTAATGTCGTAAATTAGCAATCAGCGTTGACCTCCCGATTCATTTAGAGGGCAATGTTGGGTGATGGCGTGTTTGGAATAGAACTAGTACAAGATTCACGTTGACTCCTATGAATATCGCTAAATTTCCAGGATATTTTTATAATTTCAGTTGTGTCTTTAGTTCATAAAAATCCATTTCTATTCATTCACGAACAAGCATCACTATAACTTTCGGTCTACAGTTAACAGTTTTCAAGTTCCCTTCCAAAAAACATAATTTTTCAACGTAACCTTCTTTGCAATGGTTTCAATCTATATGATGCCCTGCCGTAATAAAAGTGGAAATTCTTTACCTGCACGTTTGTAGAAAAGTAAACACTTTTTCAATAGAGGTGCCTCTACAGTATTAAAGAATTGCTCTTTAATAATAACGTTCTTGACCCGTCAGTAATAAGAAGCAAAACAGAGAAAAAAGGAACAAAAAGGGGGGAAAATATTCGCTTTCTCATGGCAGCAGCGAATGCTTCGGAGTTACCACTAAGTCTTTATAAATGTGTAGAAATAAATTCTACATTTATTCTTTAGGATTTGAAAGGGAATAAGGATGGGGGAGACTGACAACGGTGCTAGTCCTGCCATCCGTACAGAGAAATGGAGGACTAACAACTCGACATAAGGATGGGCGAGACTGACAACGGTGCTAGTCCTGCCATCCGTACAGAGAACTGGAGGACTAACAACTCGACATAAGGATGGGGGAGACTGACAATGGTGCTGGTCCTGCCATCCGTACAGAGAACTGGAGGACTAACAACTCGACATAAGGATGGGGGAGACTGACAACGGTGCTAGTCCTGCCATCCGTACAGAGAACTGGAGGACTAACAACTCGACATAAGGATGGGGGAGACTGACAACGGTGCTAGTCCTGCCATCAGTACAGAGAACTGGAGGACTAACAACTCGACATAAGGATGGGGGAGACTGACAACGGTGCTAGTCGTGCCATCCGTACAGAGAACTGGAGGACTAACAACTCGACATAAGGATGGGGGAGACTGACAACGGTCCTAGTCCTGCCATCAGTACAGAGAACTGGATGACTAACAACTCGACATAAGGATGGGGGAGACTGACAACGGTGCTAGTCCTGCCATCAGTACAGAGAACTGGAGGACTAACAACTCGACATAAGGATGGGGGAGACTGACAACGGTGCTAGTCGTGCCATCCGTACAGAGAACTGGAGGACTAACAACTCGACATAAGGATGGGGGAGACTGACAACGGTGCTAGTCGTGCCATCCGTACAGAGAACTGGAGGACTAACAACTCGACATAAGGATGGGGGAGACTGACAACGGTGCTAGTCGTGCCATCCGTACAGAGAACTGGAGGACTAACAACTCGACATAAGGATGGGGGAGACTGACAACGGTGCTAGTCGTGCCATCCGTACAGAGAACTGGAGGACTAACAACTCGACATAAGGATGGGGGAGACTGACAACGGTGCTAGTCGTGCCATCCGTACAGAGAACTGGAGGACTAACAACTCGACATAAGGATGGGGTAGACTGACAACGGTGCTAGTCCTGCCATCCGTACAGAGAACTGGAGGACTAACAACTCGACATAAGGATGGGGGAGACTGACAACGGTGCTAGTCGTGCCATCCGTACAGAGAACTGGAGGACTAACAACTCGACATAAGGATGGGGGAGACTGACAACGGTCCTAGTCCTGCCATCCGTACAGAGAACTGGAGGACTAACAACTCGACATAAGGATGGGGGAGACTGACAACGGTGCTAGTCGTGCCATCCGTACAGAGAACTGGAGGACTAACAACTCGACATAAGGATGGGGGAGACTGACAACGGTGCTAGTCCTGCCATCCGTACAGAGAACTGGAGGACTAACAACTCGACATAAGGATGGGGGAGACTGACAACGGTGCTAGTCCTGCCATCCGTACAGAGAACTGGAGGACTAACAACTCGACATAAGGATGGGGGAGACTGACAACGGTGCTAGTCCTGCCATCCGTACAGAGAACTGGAGGACTAACAACTCGACATAAGGATGGGGGAGACTGACAACGGTGCTAGTCCTGCCATCCGTACAGAGAACTGGAGGACTAACAACTCGACATAAGGATGGGGGAGACTGACAACGGTGCTTGTTCTGCCATCCGTACAGAGAACTGGAGGACTAACAACTCGACATCCATTCAACGCACTTATTGGACACGACCTTTGTTTCTTAATTCATTGTGGTAGAAATGACAACAATTTAAGATTGTAAAGTAGGGATCTACGTGTGTAGGCTAGTGATGGACGATTGTGAATGGTAACAGTCAAAACGTTTCGAAAATTGGAACCATTCGAATGCCTTTCGAATGAATATTTTGCATTCGAAATTTTCAAAGCGAAATCACAATTATGAACAGTCTTGTTAACTTTAGATCAAATAAGATGCTTGAGATAGTTCTTAATTATTATTGAAGGTCTAGATAATTAAAGCTATATATTGTATTATGAAATAAATGATACAGCTACAAACAATTCAATCCGATACAAGTCTGAACAAAAATAACAGCTGTATCTGTAATAATTGCCGTACCATCCAGCCAGGATTGACAGAGACGAATGAATTCATTCGAAAACCAATACCTTTCGAAACTGGACATTTCAAAATCGGAACATCTCACAATCGCCCATCACTAGTGTAGCCTTAGACTTTCAAGTACATGGCTTCTGTACGTAACGTAACCACTTACATTGACACAATTGTGCAGTTCTGTTCTACTATTGCATTAAAGTATTTATGTGTTTCAGTATTAAAGCTTGCGCATTAAAACAGCTGATCTACTGAAAGCAAAAGAGGCGTAACAATGATACTGGAAATTAGTTCAACCAACCGTGTAATGTTCTCGTTTGTTGAATTTGTAGTCCGTTAATGATATTCAAAACAAAAATTAATTGTTTACATTCTTTGAATAAAGATTAATCAGTTTATATCGTTTTGACTAGTAATTTTTTTTATTATTTGACCCTCAACGTTATTGAATGACCGCCATAAGTATTGAACTACGTATGATAATAGTGATGGTGTGCCAAACTCTAGCAATAATTTTGTGAATGTAAGAAACGAGGGCAGTTTCGCAGAGTTGATTGTTTTTGTTGATCCAACGTTTTGTGATCGGTCGACTGAGCGATGGCGAGTGTTCGTTGTGTTCAGTCATTTGTATCGTCGGTCACGCCTTCCAACACAACAGAGAACTCGAATGGAACAGTTGAACGAACCTGCAACTTGTAAACACGGTTGCATAGTCGGGGGAGGATAGAGAATAATAGATTCGTTTCTTTTATCGCATTTGGAATTGTTTCCATTTAAAGCTCACAAAGTGGAGGATCTTATTCTCGTTTATACTTTAATCCCACAGTAATTTAAATTTACTGTGTAGAGTAGATTGGGGGGCTGTCAACGTAGTAGTGTAATTGTAGTAGCATGTATGTGCGTTATAAGATGATTGCACCTTTTTTATGGTTAGGATCGCCCATATAACGTGGCCAGATTATTAACATTTCTTGTTTAGTCACCCGCCCACCCATACACGAACAGTGGTATTGAATTTCACACATTAACACTGTACGTGTATGTGTGGGTCAATACCACTGTACGTGTAGGGTGGGGGGGGGTCATTAACACTGTACGTGTATGGGTGGGTCAATACCACTGTATTATGGTGTATGGGTGGGTGGGTAGGTCAATACCTCTGTACGTGTATTCAAAACCACTGTACGTGTATGAGTGGGCGGGTGGGTCAAAACCACTGTACTTGTATGGGTGGATCAATACCACTGTACGTGTATGGGCAAGCGGGTGGGTCAATACCACTGTAGGTGTGTGGGTGGGCGGGTGGCTCAAAACCACTGTACTTGTATGGGTCTCCATTATTTGAATAATTGTATCTACATTGTTTAATGTAGATACAAAAATTGGCTCAAATTTTGGACTCATCGATAAATCCTGTATTATTCTCTTGGCAGTTAGGGTTCATGACGAAGACAGAAAACTGCAAACAACATTGAACCACTAGAATCGACGTTGAAATGGATAATAACTTTGTATTGACAATAGTACAAAACTAATGAATTCAGTACGATACGGAACTGGAGAATTCTTCAGTAAGCACTAGAGTTAGGAGGTAAAGACCTGTAATTTAGGCGAGGGACTCGCGTGACTATAAAATTTGTACTGTAAAATTGTTCTCTGCCACGTACCTACTTCTTCCTTCCGGCAGCAGATCAATTGTAACTTCCGTGTTTAGTATTTTACACCATTCAATATCTGTATCAAGTGAACTCGTAAATGCCTACTGTAAAATCCGTCAGAATACCACAGTCGAAGAATCAGAGTAGGCCGTGACGCAGTTGTTCATTGTATTTGTGGTTCTTGCAATTATACAGTAGTTATACTGCTGTAGTACGTTGATACTGTACTGAAATATATAGACGAAGTGGAATAGTTGGTCGAATTTAAAGGTGTGATATAATTTAAACAATGTAAAAATCATGTGTAAGTCCTAAAATGTGTCATTAAAAACAACACATGACATGGCCAGCTTACAGAAATTTAACAAACTCTCTAAATAATGATTAAAAACCACCTTCATGTTGTAAGGGAATCCGGTTTTACCTCAATCACAGTCAAAAAAATGTTTAAAAGAATCAGCCGATGGTTCCAGCTGTTCATTTGTCATTGGGCCATTAGTTTATGACAGGGCTTACAAATACTTCGAATTTAGGCCTAATTTATCGGCTAACTAAACCTACTTATGCTCATTCAGTCTTAGGCTCCTGGTTCGCATACCACACTTTTTTAAGATTGTGTTTTCTGATAAGTAAAACTAATATATTCTTTATGATGATCGGTCAGACAATAGATAACTAACTGTTGCAGATTGATCATGGTATAGGGCTCAGGAAAAATTAAAGTTTGTAGTTCACCTTCTCTGCTTATCCGTGCGTGCGGCGTTGCCATAATGAAGAAGTCGGACAGTGAGACTATTAGCATTATTTTCACGCCAGTTTTGGCACTATACTAAATGTACTATGGACCATTACGGTACGACAACCGCACTCAGTCCACAAACGATCAGGGCGCTGCAAAGCGGACAGCCCACAAACTACCGAATGTGACACTGTTTTGCAAGGAGACAAGCGATCTGCTATGGATATGCTGAACTCTTGTGTCTTATAGTTAAGAATCAGTAAACTAATTTTGGTACAAATTAATACAAAGAAACTCGCTCGCACAGTTAATGCTGATTAAATTATTACTTAGTTCAACATTTGTTTTTAATCTGTTTAAAGTAATGAATTGAAGATAAAATATTCGTTGGGTGGTCGCCCAGGTTTCAAATGGCACGGGTAACTCCGGCATTGACTGTCTGACCCATGGGCCAAATGTCCGTATTGATGTGGGCTGTTTTATTGCTTCCTGAATACCTGATATTATATGTGCCTGGGCCAAATGTCAATGTTGATGTGGGCTGTTTTATTGCTTCCTGAATACTTGATATTCTATGTGCCTGGGCCAAATGTCCATAGTGATGTGGGCTGTTTTATTGCTTCCTGAATACCTGATATTCTATGTGTTTGGGCCAAATGTCCGTATTGATGGGGGCTGTTATATTGCTCCCTGAAAACCTAATATTATATGTGCCTGGGCCAAATGTCCGTATTAATGTGGGCTGTTTTATTGCTTCCTGAATACCTGATATTATATGTGCCTGGGCCAAATTTGTGGACTGTTTTATTGCTTCCTGAATACCTGATATTATATGTGCCTGGGCCAAAGTCAATATTGATATGTGCTGTTTTATTGCTTCCTGAATACCTGATATTATATGTGCCTGGGCCAAAGTCAATATTGATGTGGGCTGTTTTATTGCTTCCTGAATACCTGATATTATATGTGCCTGGGCCAAATGTCCATATTGATGTGGGCTGTTTTATTGCTTCCTGAATACCTGATATTCTATATGCCTGGGCCAAATTTCAATGTTGATGTGGGCTGTTTTATTGCTTCCTGAATACCTGATATTCTATGTGCCTGGGCCAAATTTCAATGTTGATGTGGGCTATTTTATTGCTTCCTGAATACCTGATATTCTATGTGCCTGGGCCAAATGTCCATAGTGATGTGGGCTGTTTTATTGCTTCCTGAATACCTGATATTCTATGTGTTTGGGCCAAATGTCCGTATTGATGGGGGCTGTTTTATTGCTTCCTGAAAACCTAATATTATATGTGCCTGGGCCAAATGTCCGTATTAATGTGGGCTGTTTTATTGCTTCCTGAATACCTGATATTATATGTGCCTGGGCCAAATTTCAATGTTGATGTGGACTGTTTTATTGCTTCCTGAATACCTGATATTATATGTGCCTGGGCCAAAGTCAATGTTGATGTGTGCTGTTTTATTCCTTCCTGAATACCTGATATTATATGTGCCTGGGCCAAAGTCAATATTGATGTGGGCTGTTTTATTGCTTCCTGAATACCTGATATTATATGTGCCTGGGCCAAAGTCAATATTGATGTGGGCTGTTTTATTGCTTCCTGAATACCTGATATTATATGTGCCTGGGCCAAAGTCAATATTGATGTGTGCTGTTTTATTGCTTCCTGAATACCTGATATTATATGTGCCTGGGCCAAAGTCAATATTGATGTGGGCTGTTTTATTGCTTCCTGAATACCTGATATTATATGTGCCTGGGCCAAATGTCCATATTGATGTGGGCTGTTTTATTGCTTCCTGAATACCTGATATTCAATGTGCCTGGGCCAAATGTTCATAGTGATGTGGGCTGTTTTATTGCTTCCTGAATACCTGATATTCTATGTGTTTGGGCCAAATGTCCGTATTGATGGGGGCTGTTTTATTGCTTCCTGAAAACCTAATATTATATGTGCCTGGGCCAAATGTCCGTATTAATGTGGGCTGTTTTATTGCTTCCTGAATACCTGATATTATTGTGCCTGGGCCAAATTTCAATGTTGATGTGGACTGTTTTATTGCTTCCTGAATCCTGATATTATATGTGCCTGGGCCAAAGTCAATATTGATGTGTGCTGTTTTATTGCTTCCTGAATACCTGATATTATATGTGCCTGGGCCAAAGTCAATATTGATGTGTGCTGTTTTATTGCTTCCTGAATACCTGATATTATATGTGCCTGGGCCAAAGTCAATATTGATGTGGGCTGTTTTATTGCTTCCTGAATACCTGATATTATATGTGCCTGGGCCAAAGTCAATATTGATGTGTGCTGTTTTATTGCTTTCTGAATACCTGATATTATATGTGCCTGGGCCAAATGTCCATATTGATGTGGGCTATTTTATTGCTTCCTGAATACCTGATATTCTATGTGCCTGGGCCAAATGTCAATGTTGATGTGGGCTGTTTTATTGCTTCCTGAATACCTGATATTCTATGTGCCTGGGCCAAATTTCAATGTTGATGTGGGCTGTTTTATTGCTTCCTGAATACCTGATATTCTATGTGCCTGGGCCAAATGTCCATAGTGATGTGGGCTGTTTTATTGCTTCCTGAATACCTGATATTCTATGTGCTTGGGCCAAATGTCAGTATTGATGGGGGCTGTTTTATTGCTTCCTGAAAACCTAATATTATATGTGCCTGGGCCAAATGTCCGTATTAATGTGGGCTGTTTTATTGCTTCCTGAATACCTGATATTATATGTGCCTGGGCCAAATTTCAATGTTGATGTGGACTGTTTTATTGCTTCCTGAATACCTGATATTATATGTGCCTGGGCCAAAGTCAATATTGATGTGTGCTGTTTTATTGCTTCCTGAATACCTGATATTATATGTGCCTGGGCCAAATGTCCATATTGATGTGGGCTGTTTTATTGCTTCCTGAATACCTGATATTCTATGTGCCTGGGCCAAATTTCAATGTTGATGTGGGCTGTTTTATTGCTTCCTGAATACCTGATATTCTATGTGCCTGGGCCAAATTTCAATGTTGATGTGGGCTGTTTTATTGCTTCCTGAATACCTGATATTCTATGTGCCTGGGCCAAATGTTCATAGTGATGTGGGCTGTTTTATTGCTTCCTGAATACCTGATATTCTATGTGTTTGGGCCAAATGTCCGTATTGATGGGGGCTGTTTTATTGCTTCCTGAAAACCTAATATTATATGTGCCTGGGCCAAATGTCCGTATTAATGTGGGCTGTTTTATTGCTCCCTGAATACCTGATATTATTGTGCCTGGGTCAAATTTCAATGTTGATGTGGACTGTTTTATTGCTTCCTGAATCCTGATATTATATGTGCCTGGGCCAAAGTCAATATTGATGTGTGCTGTTTTATTGCTTCCTGAATACCTGATATTATATGTGCCTGGGCCAAATGTCCATATTGATGTGGGCTGTTTTATTGCTTCCTTAATACCTGATATTATATGTGCCTGGGCCAAAGTCAATATTGATGTGTGCTGTTTTATTGCTTCCTGAATACCTGATATTATATGTGCCTGGGCCAAATGTCCATATTGATGTGGGCTGTTTTATTGCTTCCTTAATACCTGATGTACTATGTGCCTAGGGCAACCTTTTAACTTTTATACTTTTTACGAGATTATAAAACCGTTAATAGCAGTACAAAAGCTATTAAACAGTTTGTAGTGTGGGTAAGTTTCATCCCTCGGCAAAACTGTTTAACTATTTAAATGTAATGAATATTAATCAAATTTGTAACTATTCTATATCAATGTTCATAAGAAAAAAAAATGATTTTTAATAACGTTAAAGATATTAAAAATACCAGGCATGTTAGTGATAAAATGTTAACTTTCCCTCTGTACACAAAAGATACAAGTAGAAATCAATGTTACTTTAAGTGCACATACATTTTTAACAGTTATTTTGTGAATCCAAATATTAATGAAATTTTATCTAAGTATAAGGAAGCTGTAAAAAAGATTATAAATACAATATACTTAGAATTCAGTTATTAATTTGCAACTATTCTTAAATTGTTTAATTAATTTAGAATAAACGTTATTATTAAGTTCTTGATTGTTAATGTTAGTTTAGTTTATGTACAGTGAAAGTGTAGCAAAGACTGCTACTAAAACTAATTAATTAAATTAAATAATTTTTTTTTCTTTTTCAAGCCGCGCGTGCTTTTGTGCATAAGTAACTTATAATAAGTATTATGAAAATAAAGAATTTCTGATTTCAACCAAAAAATATGACATCCTCTGTTTCAAGAATACCTGTTGTAGTACCTTGCCGTTGTTTGGTTGCCTTTAAGAACAATTTTGTTGCCGCTTGATGTTATTTCTACGACAAATAATACACAAATTAAGTAGTATATGCCCTACGTTTTACCATGTAACATCTGAAGTGTAACAAGGTAGGACAGTTTTTTTTACTTTCTTCCATATGCGTTAGCATAGAGAAAGTATTGTGATCGTCAAAAAATAACTTTTTTACAAATTGGTCTAAAAATCCATTTAGGATCCCCAGAATCCAAAAAAGTAGGGTTTTCGAAAAAATGTTTGATGTCTGTCCGTATGTATGTCTGGCTGTGTGTATGTGCAGTTCGCTGGAGAACCAACGGATGGATCAATTTTTATAAAATTTGGTATGTGTGTATTTAGCCAATATCTCCAGACAATTTTTAACTTTTTTAAATTTTATTAATTTTATGGGCAAAACATACAAAAATGGAATTTTCTCAAAAACGGCTCTATCGATTTTGATTAAATTTTAAGGAATGGCGTAAATTACAATTTAAATTATTATGGTAAAAACCGCATGTCTCTAAGTTGACTAGTTTTTGAGTTATGGTAAATAAACATTTGGGAATCAAACTTGTAATATTCAAAGTTTAGATTTTTATAGTGTTTAATACTGTCCGTCTGTCCAGGAATAAATTATGTGAAAGACGCCAATACCTAAACACAACGTACCGTTGTCCAAAAGTGGAAGTAGACCTATAGACCTAGCCTCGCCTTCCTTTAGCAATGGTGTCTCCGCCTTGTTTGTCTAAGGGACTTAGAAAGTAGCAACTAAGAAAACTATTGTACCGGGTTTTTTGACCGGTACATTTTTGGTTACTTTTCGTTGTGGTTTGCCAGGCTGCCTGAGATCCCCAGGCACGACTTCCAGTTTTGGTGTGGAGTGGGTCTCACTATCCTTTGACTCCACCACTTCAAATTAAAATATATATTTATTGAAATGAAGTTAGTAGATTTATTATACCCCGCTAGTATGTACTGGACGTGCTATGTTGTGTTTAAAGTATAAATCTCCACTAATTGTTCGCTCTCGTTAATTCAAGTAAATAAGTTCAATAAGGCATTATTTATACCAAAGTTTCCATACTTTTTCATTCCTAATCGTTACATAGTTCTTTAACTAACGTTTCTACTTTGTTGTTCTTCGTTGTATAGCCAATGTCTCGTACTCAGCCACTCCTCAACATTCAGTCGTTCTTTAACTAACGTTTCTACTTTGATATTCTTCGTTGTATACCCAATGTTCCCGTACTCATCCACTCCTCAGCGTTCAATCGTTCCTTAACTAACATTTCTACTTTGCTGTTCTTCGTTGTATACCCACCCAATCTTCCGTAGTCAGCCACTCCTCAACATTCAGTCGTTCTTTAACTAACGTTTCTACTTTGCTGTTCTTCGTTGTATACCCACCCAATCTTCCGTACTCAGCCACTCCTCAACATTCAGTCGTTCTTTAACTAACGTTTCTACTTTGATATTCTTCGTTGTA
The DNA here is from genome assembly GCA_035578905.1 of Stictocephala bisonia. Lineage (NCBI taxonomy): Eukaryota > Metazoa > Arthropoda > Insecta > Hemiptera > Membracidae > Stictocephala > Stictocephala bisonia. Next base: position 241,761 of record JAQJVL010000731.1, read on the forward strand.
TACCCAATGTTCCCGTACTCATCCACTCCTCAGCGTTCAATCGTTCCTTAACAACCATTTCTACTTTGCTGTTCTTCGTTGTATACCCACCCAATCTTCCGTACTCAGCCACTCCTCAACGTTTAGTCGTTCCTTAACGAACGTTTCTACTTTGCTGTTCTTCGTTGTTTACTCAATGTTCCGTACTCATCCATTCCTCAGCGTTAAATCGTTCCTTAACTAACATTTCTTTGCTGTTTTTCGTTGTATACCCACCCAATCTTCCATACTCAGCCACTCCTCAACGTTCAGTCTTTCCTTAAATAACATTTCTACTTTGCTGATCTTCGTTGTATACCCAATGTTCCGTACTCATCCACTCTTCAACGTTCAAACGTTCCTTAAATAACATTTCTACTTTGCTGATCTTCGTTGTATACCCAATGTCCCGTACTCAGCCACTCCTCAACATTCAGTCGTTCCTTAAATAACACTTCCACTTTGCTATTCTTCGTTGTATACCCAATGTTCCGTACTCATTCACTCCTCAACATTCAGTCGTTCCTTAACTAATGTTTCTACTTTGCTATTCTTCGTTGTATACCCAATGTCCCGTACTCATTCACTCCTCAACATTCAGTCGTTCCTTAACTAATGTTTCTACTTTGCTGTTCTTCGTTGTATACCCAATGTCCCGTACTCATTCGCTCCTCAACATTCAGTCGTTCCTTAACTAATGTTTCTACTTTGCTATTCTTCGTTGTATACCCAATGATCCGTACTCATTCACTCCTCAACATTCAGTCGTTCCTTAACTAATGTTTCTACTTTGCTGTTCTTCGTTGTATACCCAATGTCCCGTACTCATTCACTCCTCAACATTCAGTCGTTCCTTAACTAATGTTTCTACTTTGCTATTCTTCGTTGTATACCCAATGTTCCGTACTCATTCACTCCTCAACATTCAGTCGTTCCTTAACTAATGTTTCTACTTTGCTGTTCTTCGTTGTATACCCAATGTCCCGTACTCATTCACTCCTCAACATTCAGTCGTTCCTTAACTAATGTTTCTACTTTGCTATTCTTCGTTGTATACCCAATGTCCCGTACTCATGCATTCCTCAGCGTTCAATCGTTCCTTAACTAACATTTCTTTGCTATTCTTCGTTGTATACCCAATGTCCCGTACTCATTCACTCCTCAACATTCAGTCGTTCCTTAACTAATGTTTCTACTTTGCTGTTCTTCGTTGTATACCCAATGTCCCGTACTCATTCACTCCTCAACATTCAGTCGTTCCTTAACTAATGTTTCTACTTTGCTATTCTTCGTTGTATACCCAATGTTCCGTACTCATTCACTCCTCAACATTCAGTCGTTCTTTAACTAACGTTTCTACTTTGATATTCTTCGTTGTATACCCAATGTTCCGTACTCATGCATTCCTCAGCGTTCAATCGTTCCTTAACTAACATTTCTTTGCTATTCTTCGTTGTATACCCAATGTCCCGTACTCATTCGCTCCTCAACATTCAGTCGTTCCTTAACTAATGTTTCTACTTTGCTATTCTTCGTTGTATACCCAATGTCCCGTACTCATTCACTCCTCAACATTCAGTCGTTCCTTAACTAATGTTTCTACTTTGCTATTCTTCGTTGTATACCCAATGTTCCGTACTCATTCACTCCTCAACATTCAGTCGTTCTTTAACTAACGTTTCTACTTTGATATTCTTCGTTGTATACCCAATGTTCCGTACTCATGCATTCCTCAGCGTTCAATCGTTCCTTAACTAACATTTCTACTTTGCTGTTCTTCGTTGTATACCCACCCAAACTTCCGTACTCATCCACTCCTCAACGTTTAATCGTTTCCACTTTATTGTTCTTTACCTTGTCGATTTTTACCTGATTTCATTTCTTTGCCATTCATCATTGTTGCCTCGATCCTTAACCAACGTTGCTACTTTAAGAGTCATTACTCTTTACCTTATAGTTCTACACCTGTTCGGTTGCATGCTGATGCGCAACGGTGGCTAGTTAGTAGGTTAAAAATTAAATAATGAAAATAGAATGTAAAAATGACTGTTTATTAAACACTTAATATGAACTGTTATAATTTATATGAATGAATAAAACAATGAATATAATACCGGAAACTAATCTATGATAATTATGAAAGTTAAAAAATGGAATAGAAATGAGGTAAATTAGGAGGACGGAGCTGAGTGCGTCCGTTGCTTCTCGCTTCTAACTTGACACAGATAAAAAATGGAATGAAATGAGGTAAATTAGAAGGAGGACGGAGCTGAGTGCGTCCGTTGCTTCTCGCTTCTAACTTGACACAGATAAAAAATGGAATGAAATGAGGTAAATTAGAAAGAGGACGGAACTGAGTGCGTCCGTTTCTTCTCGCTTCTAACTTGACACTGTCCTCGTCCCCTTCCCCCGAAGGGTAGAGGGCCTGGGGGTTCTGACCTTCACCAGCCATGGCGAAGACCCAACAACACCCAATTTTCAACGGGGGGGAGTATGTTGGGTACTCCCCCCCGTTGAAAGTTATGCTTTCAATGTAATAATTCAAATTACAAATCAATCTAAAATCTAACATATGCTGAACAATTTAACATGTTTGCAATGATTTGAACGTACAAGACAAAACAAATAATGACAATGATATTTAAAACAATAATGTACAAAAAATGAATCTTGCACCAATGTTTTGGATAAGAACAATTAAATATAGTTATCATCGAACTAACAACTATCAAGAATAAAAAATCAAAACATGTTTTGACATAATCTATATATATAAAATCCAATGTATGTTTGTTTGTCTGTCTATCCTTTATGCGCTACCAAACCGTCCAGCCGATCGCCATGAAACTTTGGGAAGTTGTTCTATATACCCCAGGGAAGGTTTCTGTCCTATTCCCGTTTCTTTAATCCCTCAGGGCTCCATCCCTTGGACTTCTAAAGTTTCAATGTTAATCAAATAGCACGATGCATGAAGGTATAATAAGTCAAATATAAAAAGAATATCAGCTGTGGGGTTTAAATATGTCAAAATTATACTGTTTATATTTTTATGTTTTGATTTCTTGTGAAGCTATATTAATTGATTGATTTATTTGTTTAACAGCTGTTAAATAAAAACAAATAGAATAAAATTGTGGTAGGCAAAACTTTCAAAATTAAAAATAATTGAGTACAGTTGTAGTAAACTACACAAAACATCAGCTGTTGTAAATTGGATACTGTGTAAACTGAAAGGTTGCTGCACATTTCCAATCAAAACTCAATATTATGACCGGCGAAGCGGGCGGGTACAGCTAGTTGCAAATAAATCCTAAACTGTGAATTAAACATGAGTAATGTACAACAACAAATACAGTAATAATGTAAAGGTTATTATTTAATTAAAAGAGGTAAACGACAATGAATTGTAAATGAGTTAGTAATCAATCATAGGAAGAAAAAACAAAAAAACTTACAAAATAAACAACATTATGATATTGGTGAATATACTAATATATGTGAATTGAAATACTAATGGAGATTAATAACATTAGCTCCATCAGCAGTGAATAAATACAATACGCAATTAATCCTAGAAAATAATATACAATAATTGTAGCTTTCTAACATCAATGAAAATGAAACAACAAATATACAAATAGTGTGTGCAATTATTAATAAACATGATGTTATGCGAATTTCATAAATGAAATATGAACTACGACAAGACATGAGCCCAATATAATGTGCAAATAAAATAAGCTTTTTATACATTGATTATCACAATGAGTTGAAATTGAAATCCAACAACTGATTTGTGTTTGGAATACTATTACAAATACTAAATTAAAGATTAAGTATCCTAAAAGATTAAAATAATACTATGAGAATTGAATTAACAGTGACATATTTATCCAAATACTATCATATTTTTGTCATGAAATAAATTAACAAAATACTTCATAGAATTATTAAATTATCGTGAATCGTTTAAGAATATGAACAACACAATGTTATCCATGTAACATTACAACCTAATACATAATAAATATTACAATTATTTACTACAGTACATTTCTTAACATATTAATCACTGTGCACAGTACACTGAACAAAATTCAAAATGATATAGACATATGAAAACGGAATTTTTATTATTTACATGATATGCACCACTCACTCACTCTAGTCGTACATAGGCAACACACACAGGCGATTTGCTACCCTCTTGAGTAGTCCAGAGGAAGTTGTGATGTTTGCCACTCTCACTTGCCGTCTGGTCCAGGATGAATGGGCTGTCCCTCTACCTGTGATCCACTTGAGTGGAGAGAGGTTGTCGTCCCTCAGGTCGACTAGTTTTTGCATTTGGGGCGAGTCTTTTCTTCACTTTGATCTTTGCTGAACGAGTGAAAGATACTCTTTTGACAAGCGTGACCAAAAGTGCTGGGACAGTTGTTGAAGTCGCTGTCACTTTGAGAGTTGGTTGCCGTTGTGTGCTGTCCAATATGATTCTGATAGCGCAATGAATGCCTCTCCAGTGAGGAAATGACCAGGAGTTAATGGATTGGGGTCAGTAGGGTTGATAGATAAGGGTGTGAGTGGTCGAGAATTGAGACATGCCTCTACCATTGTTAGAACTGTGTACATATGTTCAAAGGTTAAATTAACATTTCTCACTACTCTTTTTAGGTGATGTTTCACTGACTTTACTCCTGCCTCCCACAGACCAACGAAATGAGGGGAGTGTGGTGGAATAAAGTGCCAGTTTATGTGATCCTTTTCGATTTTTTAACTTACCAGATGAGATATGGCTGGAAGAATTACAGGATGCTTTTAAATTGGGATTAATTTTGAGTTTTCTCTCTGTACTTTGTAGTCGAGTAAGAGCTTGATTGTTGGTGTCCCCTATTTCATGAATATTATATTTTAGTGGCAAGCTTACGATGTATCAGCCTTGTTCATTACGTTTAGTGGTTTTTTTACATAATGTTCTTCACAAAGCTGTTCTTCTTTAGTTGTGGTATTGGTGTCGCTGATTTCTTCCATTTTCCAAAATTTCTTCATTTGAGAGTGAAGCTTGTCTGTTGTAGCTAGCAGGCATAGAGATGATTGGTTGGATTCATATGAGGCAACCTTGCCTCCAGCTATCCATCCCAACAACGATTTTTGTAGGATGGGAGCTCCTGGTGCTGGAATAAACTGCCCGACACACAGCAGTCTGAAGAATATTTCTCCACCTAGCAGCATATCAATTTGCCCCGTACTTCTTAAGTCAGGATCGGCCAGATGGACCCATGGAGGCAATTCCCAAGCTGAGGTGTATATTTGTGATGTTGGCATGTCTTGAGTTATTGTTGGGATGGCCTGGAACTCCAACTGCTCCTTGTAACTTGTACATCTGGGTGCGATGTTGCAGGTCACACTCCCTGTTGTGTAAGATGGTTTGTTACTAATCCCACATATGTTAATGGATTTATTGGATTTCTTTAAACGGAGTATTTTTACCATTTTATTGGTAATGAAGTTGGTTTGGGATCCATTGTCCAATAAGGCACGGCAGAGATGATTGCTACCGTGACTGTCTTGGACATAGATTACTGCTGTAGATAGTAATATATTTGAGGTAACTTAGTTGAAGATTTAGAGGTTAATAAAACGGTGTCTGCTTTTAGAACAGTTGATGTATCATGTTTGTTTAGTTGAACGTTGCCCTTACGTAATCGCTGAGGCTGTGCAGTGTCTTTATAATTAACATGTAATAAAGTATTGTGACGTTTCGAACAGATTTTGCATCTTCCAGACAAACATGATGAGTTATTGTGTCCCTTGTTGAGACAGTTGGTACACAAATTGAGGCTTTTTATTGTATTTAGGTTCTAGACGTTTTTGCCAGAAATCTTGGACATCTGAACAGTTTATGACTAGAGGCACTGTATAAACTACATTTAGCACTTGTTGACAAGTGGCTCAACATGTAGGGTTCTTTACGACTCTCAGAGCTACCATTGGATTGTCCCTGCTTTGTATTCGTTGCTTTTAGCTGGGGTTGGTTATTTGTCTTGGATTGGTTCATGGCTTCAAGGATTTGGCATCTACTATTGAGAAATTCTAAGAAAATTTGCATTTTGGGCAACTCTTGTATGGTGTTTTGAGTTTCCCAGTGTTTATGTGTGTATATATCTAATTGTTTACTTAATATATATATATATATATATATTAGGATGGTATCCCAACTGTCTGTGGGCTGACCTAAGCTTTTTAAACACCTCGAATGTTTGTTTGTTGTGTCAAGAAGGTTTCTTAAAGCAGTAGAATTCTCCTTGACAATTGGATCGATATTTAATAACGAACCTTTGTGTTTGTTGACGATGATTCGCTTGTTGTCATATCTTTCTTTTAGAAGGAGCCATGCAGTGGAGTAATTTTGTGATGACGCTTCCAGTGAAGAAAGTATGGGTTTTACAGTGTCATGCAAAGATGTTTTTAGGTAGTGGAACTTTTCTACATCTGATATTGATTGTAAATAATTTATAATATGTTTAAATGCATTATCATATATATTTAATACTATGATGTATACATATGGCTATGAATATATATTATATAAAATCATTTATATAACGATGAAAAGTTTGTTACAGGAACCTTAATATTGCATAAAAATTTGACTAGTAAACATCCTTATTGTCTTTCAAGCGGAACTTTCCCTGTAAATAAGTAGTTAGACCTAATGTATCTGTAGAAGTTTCTATGTAAACAAATGAGCTCTGATATATATTTCTGACACACGTAAACTGAGTAGAGTAGAGTCGAGTCCAGAATCAGTTCTTCCTTCTCATCTATACGTGTTGTTTAACTCGATCATTCTAAATTCTTTAACTTTCAGAGCTCGTCTCAGTCGTCTGTATCAAGTTATTTATGTTAATAATATCATATTTATTCTGATTTTGATATATAGTTAGTTTAAATTCTGTTTAAATAAAGTGATTGTAACTTCACTTTGGACAATTTTAATCAACATCCTCATCAAGAAACTTTACATTGATCGCCAACAACAACGAACATTCTTTACATGATTCATTATTGTGTACGAGGGACTGTAATAAATCATAAAATGGTATCCAATTTGAGTTGACCTAATGTGGTAAAGGTTTATGGCTATTTATATATTATGTGTAGATGTGAATTTCTTTTTCTTATATGATATTGTGTGATAACATGATTTATGACGTGTGATATAATATCATACGCTGCGTAGTTAGCTTATATCAGACTGTTAGTTAAAATTATCAAAGTTTTTCCGCTGTGCCGATCCATTGCTAATCTTCCATGTTCGATTTACTTTGATACGAAGATTTAGGTATGTGATTTCAACTGTAACTAATTTAATTGGGTTGTTGTTGTCAGAGACTCTAATATGAATCCGATAGCTAAATCGCGTCTCGTAATTTGATTTCATTATCTTTTTATTTTATTCTTTCAAGTCTTAATTGTATTTACATTCTAAAAATTCTAATAATGCTAAATGTAACAAACTATTAGACTTATGAGAGTAATGGAAATCAATAATCAGTGACTGTGGTGTTTATATTGACAATATGATTAGCAAGTTTTAAAGTTATATAATAATTTGTGCAAGCCCTTACAAGGCGCCGTAATCCTTTGTGAAGCAGACGTCGGAGACATAGACAATTGGAGTGGCGGCGATATAGACTTAGATGCTAAAGTTGACTGCCGATGGAAGCACTGCCACTGGTTTCCACTGCTGTAATAGTATCTTCAATTTAAGTAAAATCCGATGGATGAAATGAATCACACGACTTCATGTTTGTAGTTTCTCGTGAAGTGGTTTCAGTTAGACATGATACTGAATTGTAACACAGACATTATGAAAAATTTCCATATCGCACTGATGTAGTTTATATAAGTGAAGTTATATAATATATTAGTTAAGTCGCCGAACACATATTCCGTTAATAACAACGTGTTATTAGTAGTTAAAAATTATAAATATGAAAATAGAAAAAAAATGACTTTACTCATAACACTAATGGAACTAAATAATTTCTCAAAATCAAAAATGTAAAAAATACCAACTAATCATGATTATAATAAAAATAGAAATATTTAGTAAACATGATTCCTGGTTTATTGGCCATAAAAAAATAAATTGATAATGAGTTAAATAGATAAAGTGATCTCAGTTGACACTGTCCTCTCAAAGGTTTAAGCCCTATTAATAAACAAACATTATTAACCTTTATAAAAAGTAAACTAGTAGGGAACGCTAGGACTAACAGCAGAAACAGAGAATTTGAGTCTTGGGAAGATCTTAGATTCTACTTAGTCGACACTTACTCAGAAAAAAGATCACATGCCCAGTGGCAGTTAGAAATGAGCCTTTGCAAACAAGAACGTAACGAATCTGTTACATCTTATGCTAACAGACTAGAAAATTGCTTAGTTAGACTTACTAATAGTCTTGATCCTAGTCTTCCAGTAACTGCACGTAGTGCTAACGTCAACTTGCTACGTAGTCAGGCTCTAGCAATATTCTTAATTGGATTAAATAAAGAGCTAAATATTGTTGTCAAGTCTCAAAAACCCTCGACATTAGAAGACGCTATTAGTCTTGCAGTAGCAGAGGAGAAAGAACAACTAGCTAGACGTGAAATGGACAGACATTCTTATTCAAATATACCTCAAGCACACTCTAATTTTAACAGATTTCCTAAACCCCATAGACAAAACTACAATTTCAGACCTAATTATTACCAGAATACAAATTTTACACAAAAACCTCAGCCTAAAATATTTACTTCACACTCAATGACTAGTACTCCAACCAGTAAATTTCACAATAGATCTCAACAATTTCAACAACAAAACGTGAAACAATGTAGATACTGTAAGCACTTTGGTCATACCATAGAAGAATGTAGAAAACGACAGTATAACAACTCTTTTAAACAACAAACCATATCACCAACTCAACATCAACAAGGTAGCAACCATGGGACACCAAAACCTAATCAAGAGAGAAACAACCACATGAGAGATAGTTCAAAAAACATGTAATTCTCCCAGTTGACTGCCGAACTGTGGGGGTTACTTCTATTAAAAAAGGCAGACCCGAAACTGAAAATACTATTCCACATGATAAAAGTGTTTTAATGAACTTAACTAACTCTAGCATTAACATGAGTTCTGACTCTGAAAGCAATACAAACTCTGATACAGATAGTGAAAATGAAATAATTGTCACTAAACCAACCCCTAATCATGAACAAGTAAATAAAAATGAAACTATATATTTCTCTAATATATACGCATGTTCTGGAAACTCTGATGAGCCAGTTTTAATAAATTTACCAGTTGAACAACATAACTGTATAATAAATATGTCACTAATGATTGATACAGGAAGTTCTATATCAGCAATTAAAAGTTCTAAATTACCAATTCAAGATACATTAAATACAGACAATATTATTACTCTTGTAGGAATTTCCAAACAGTCAATACGAACTCTTGGGACGTGTAATTTAAAAATACACATAAATGACACCGTAATAAATCAAACATTCCATGTCTTAGGAGAGGATGCTAATCTAGAACCTGATGGAATAATTGGAAATGACTTTCTAAGATCTCATAAAGGAGAAATCAAGTTTAAAGACAATACTTTAACCATTACAGGACATAAAATCCCTTTAACACCTCTTAACCATGAAACCTCGAACCATGTCTTAACTTTACAACCTAGAACAGAAACTGTAATTAAGGTTCAAATAAAAAATCCTGAATTAAAAGAAGGAATTATTTCAAAACATAACATTAAAAAGGGAGTTTATCTTGCATCTTCATTAGTTAAAGTCAACTCAGAATCACAAGCAATCACTACCATTCTTAATACAACGGATGAAATCACTGAGATAAAAAATATTCAGGTTACCTTACAACCGATACAACAAACTTCCAACTTCAATTCACAAAAACATTGTCTCACTAATCGAATATCAAACACATCAAACAACGATGCATGTAATCTTGAAAGAAACCAACAACTTGAAAAACGGTTACGACTTGAACATTTATCAACAGAAGAACGAGAATCACTTCTAAAAATCTGTAGGGAATATAATTCAATATTTCAACTAGAAGATGACATCTTACCTGAAACAACACTAATCGAACATAACATAAAAACAACCTCAGAAACACCCATTGCTTCAAAAACATACCGTTATCCACAAATCCACAAAGATGAGGTCCATAGACAAATCAATGAAATGCTTAAACAAGGTATCATTTCACATTCCACATCACCCTGGTCAGCTCCTATTTGGGTTGTTCCAAAGAAAAAAGACGCATCAGGAAAAACAAAATGGAGAGTAGTCATAGATTACAGAAAATTAAACTCTATAACTATTCAAGATTCGTTTCCATTACCAAATATTACAGATATACTTGATCAGTTAGGCAATTCAAGATACTTTAGTTGCCTTGATTGCTACTCAGGGTTTCACAGTGTAAAGATGAATGAAAATGACGCTCCCAAAACAGCTTTTTCGACAGACATAGGGCATTACCAATTTAACAGAATGCCATTCGGGTTAAAAAATGCTCCCGCAACTTATCAAAGACTAATGAATGCCGTTTTGTCAGGATTACAAGGTACCAGATGCTTTGTTTACATGGATGATATTGTAGTGTACGGATCAAATCTTCAAAATCACAATGACAAACTAAAAGACGTTTTTGATCGCCTTAAATCAAGTAACCTTAAACTTCAACCTGATAAATGCGAATTCTTGAGCAAAGAAATCGTATTTCTTGGCCACATCATTACAGAACATGGTGTGAAGCCAAACCCTGAAAAAATTAAAGCAATAAAAGAATATCCTATACCAAAGAACCTAAAAGAAATTCAGGCTTTCCTTGGCCTAGCAAACTATTATAGAAGGTTTATAAAAGACTTTGCCATAATAGCAAAACCTTTAACTGAACTGACAAGAAAAAATACCCCTTTTAACTGGTCAGAAACACAACAGGATGCATTTGAAACTCTAAAGAACAAACTAAGTACTGAACCAATTCTCCAGTATCCGGACTTCAACCAACCTTTTACCCTTACTACTGACGCTTCTAATTACGCAATATCTGGGATATTATCTCAAGGTGATATTAAAAAAGATTTGCCAGTTTCATTCGCCTCAAGAACATTAAACAAAGCTGAGAAGAATTATTCAACAATTGAAAAAGAATTATTAGCTATAGTTTGGTCTGTTAGATACTTTAGACCTTATTTATATGGTAAACAATTTACCATAGTCACAGATCATAAACCATTGATTTACCTTTTTAATGTGAAAGATCCCGGATCACGACTCATTCGATGGAGGTTAAAACTAGAGGAATATGATTTTACCATTAAACATAAGTCAGGCAAATACAATACAAATGCAGACGCATTAAGTAGAGCAATAAATACCGAACCAGATATAAACACTAAGTTATCAAAAAAGGAAATATTGGTTATAAACAAACCATACAATGAAACAATTCCCACTTACAATGACTTCTTGAAAGATTTAAACACCAAGATTATATTAAACCCTAACTTAACTGAAACACAAGACTCTCTTCTTACAACAAAGAACAATATTATAGTACCAATTTCAGAAGATTATCACCAGACACCTAGTAAACTACTTGAAAACATTTATGAGAAGACAGGTCACAGAATAGAATTAGAAAATGCCAAATTAAAACATAAAGACGTCATGTGTTTACCTCACAACGACAGAACTATTGTATACATTACATTAAAGAAAAAATTAAATAATACAATTGAATATCCTGATTTATTTGAAATCTTCACTACAGTAAAAGAAGTTCTAATAAAACAAAAAATAAGTTCAATAGCTATACCTAAGCTAGGTAAACAAGAAGGACTTTTTTGGCCTAAAGTTAGATCTATGCTAAGATATATTTTTAAAGATATTAAGCTTAATATCATGATCCACTATCATTATAACATAACACCCCAATCAGATGAAATTATCAAAATACTAGAAGAAAATCATGCAACACCTCACAGTGGACATTTTGGATTTCACAAAACATATGCTAAAATTAAAAGTAACTACTATTGGCCTTCGATGAAAAGTGACACAAAGCGATTTATTCAACAATGTTCATCATGTCAAGAAAATAAATTAATAAGAAGAAAACAAAAAGAACCTATGATAATTACTGACACATCAGAAGAACCATTTCATAAAATTGCACTTGACATTGTAGGACCCCTTCCACTGACAGAATCAGGAAACAAATATTTACTTACACTACAAGATAATTTAACAAAGTTTGCACAAGCATACCCGATTCCTAATCAAGAAGCGCAAACAGTTGCAAAAACCTTTGTCAACGAGTTTGTTTGTAAATTTGCTCTTCCACAGCAAATACTGACAGATCAAGGGACCAATTTTACTTCAAGCCTTTTTAAAGCAATGGCAAAACTTTTCCACTTAAAACACATTCAGACATCAGCTTATCACCCTGAATCCAATGGAGGACTCGAAAGAACACACCACACTCTTGTTGAATATCTAAGACACTATATCAATAAAAAACAAACAAACTGGGATGAATGGATTCCAATGGCAACATTTGCCTTTAACACAACGGTCCATTCATCAACCAAGTTCACTCCTTATGAACTTGTTTTTGGACTCCAACCAAGATTACCATCTTCAATTATACAAACTCCAGAATTTCATTACACATACGACGACTATATCCAAGATTTAAAAATGAAATTAAACAAATCATATGAAATTGCTAGGAATAATATTCAACAAGCAAAAGAGAAAAGCAAACTTTACTATGATAAAAATACTCAACATTGTCAATATAAAGTAGGTGATTTAGTATATCTAATGAATGAATCTCATCCCCCATCAACTTCAAAGAAATTAAATCCTACTTATACAGGACCTTATGAAATTATTTCTGTAAACTCACCTGTGAATGTTACTATTAAATTTAAACGAAGAAATCTTCAAGTACACTCAAACCGTATTAAACATGCATTTGTTTCAGAACCCCGATAAATGAGCAAGAACATTTGTTTCAAGCCTCACAACTTGACACATCGTCAGGTATTTACTACGAGAACATTGGTAATGTAAAATTCTATACTAGCAATTGGAAACTTATAACCTACTTAAATATATCTGCGCTAGAACACAAATTAAATGTATTTCAAGAAATATTAAAACAAACAAATCAGCTATGTCAAAATCCTCTACTATCATCATACTCAGCATGTACTTCATCATTCAATATTCTTCTACAACTTCAACCATCTATTGAAGAACAAGATACTTCATTTAAAGACTTAATAGGACACACAAGATCAAAAAGAGGGCTCTTCAACGCCATAGGCAAGGTTTTCAAAGTTTTTATTGGAACTCTGGATGCTGATGATGCGACATATTATAATGACGCCATAAACGAAATTACGCTTGGTGAAAAAGAATTAACTGATCTTCTGAAAACACAAACACAAATTGTTCAATCAACTATAACAAATTTTAATAATTCTATGACAAACCTACACCATGCTGAAGATGTATTCAATAAACATATTTCAATTATTCAAAATCTAACCTTATCAACAAATAAAACTTTACAAACACAACATCTTAAACAAGATGTCGGTGATCACGTAACGCTATTGTTATTACTCTTTACAGAATTAAACAGAGAATATTCCAATTTGATTCACTCTATATTATTCGCAAAGCAAAATGTACTTCACCCTTCAATTTTGACTCCATCTCGTATAATAACAGAGTTAACCAAAACAAAAAGGTTTTTATCATCAAACACTAACTATCCATTACCATTGACCACTTCAAATGCTTATGAACTCATTGATCTTTTGTCTTTATCAGTTTATTATATGGATGCTAAATTAATATTTGTAATAAGTATGCCTTTAACAGAAAATAATCAGTTCATATTGTATCATCTATTGCCTTTACCAACAGAAACAAAAAACAATACTTATGTATTTATTAAACCCTCATTCGAATACTTAGCTGTTGTCACTAACAAAATGTTTTACACTCCAATGATGTCTATAGATTGTAAAATTATACTTAATGATACTCACATATGTTTTAGAGAAAGACCAATATATAATACATACTCGCACAAAATCTGTGAAACTGAATTATTGTTAACACATATCTCAATTCCCAAATCATGTGATATCAGAATAGGAATAGTAGACAATGAAATCTGGTATCAATTAACAAAAAATAATAAATGGCTTTATGTAGTACCAGAAATTACTCATGTGACTCTTGATTGTAGAAAAAAGGGAATTTTTGATCTATTGATTAAAGGAACAGGCTTTTTAATTCTAAAACCTTTGTGTAAGGCATATACAAAATCTGTAACTTTAACACCTACTACCGAAATGTCAACTTCTATATCCTCATTCATACCTAACTTTGATATTACCTTAAGTGATGGAAATCCTAATGAACCTAGAATACCAACCTTTGATTTTATTCCTTTACATATTCCAATTTCTAATCTTGATGAATTAAAAACAGCTAGCTTTAAGTTAGATCAAATCTCAAATATAATTGATCAAACAAAACATAAATTAAAAACAAATGATACTCTTGAATATCATAATGCTTTCATTTTCTCTATTTGTATGTTGGTTACTGTATTCTGCATTTATCATCTTTGTAAATGTATTAGGAAATGTAAACAAAAATGTCAAACACCAATTGATTGGTGCACAAGGTTGATGATTTGTAATGAGGACAGATCTGATATTGTAAACAGATCTAATACTGACATGATGTTAAGAGATATCAATACCTATGAAGCTATTCATCCTCCAGTTACCGACCATGAAACTTCCTTATCGCATGATCCCGGAACCATAATCCAAGTACAACCTTCTCCGAATCCTTCTACAATAACTCCTCGAACAATAAGGCGAAGTATCCGCCTTAGAGAAAGAATTTAAGAGACTTATTTAAACAAATCGGGACGATTTGTCTCCAAAAGGGGGGACAAGTGTAAATGACAAGTGTAAATAGTTTATTGATATTTATATTTTATTTATATTTATATATCAATTATTTCTTATATAATTATATATTAACAATAAACATGAATTGTAAGACGTAGAATAAACTAGTTAAGCAACGCCAGCGGAAGCACTTATCAAGAACTGTTTATTCCTAACAAATAAGAATACGTGCCGCTGTGCCGTCCAGCAAACTGTACCATGTACTATTTACTTGTACTATGATTTTGTTGATTTTTCCACTGTAACGGGTGATTCCTAATGAGCTTTTCGTTCTCCAAGCAAGAGCAGTCTATCATGAACTCCCGAGTAGCTTAAATCGCGCTCTCGTAATCTCACATCTTATTCTATTTCAATTTCTATTTCTGTTCCAAGTCTTAATTACTATTTCCATTTATACAACTATTAATTCTAAAGTTACTATTTCTATTAATTACTATATTAGGAATCACTCGACTATAATTATTCGAACTGTGTGTGTTATTATTTGAACAATACATGAACTTACATTCTACTTCAAGAGTTTTATTTCATAATTTGTGCAACCCAAGTACCGGCCCGTAACACAATCCTCGTAGTTGCCTCAGAATTTTGGAAGGTTAATGGCTGGCAGTTTAACTGAGCAGCCTGTGCTAGATGTGGAATTTGCTTGTCCATTTATATTGTGTGATTGATGATTTATTGATCGTGTGGATAGTATATCATCGGCTTTAGTTGCTAATTCGTAGTAAGAATTTTCAAAGTTTTCCCTCTCGTCATCCTGATTGTCTTGTTCTTCTTCTATGTCTTCGATTTGGCTTTGTACCTCATCGAAGATAGATAATAGTGATTCAAAATCCTTGAACCTTAATTTTAATTGGATGGTGTTGTCTGACTCTAAATATGATCTAAAGCGTGTTAATTTTGATTTCATTTGACGTCTTTTGGATTTTAATGCTTTAAGATCTTCCATTGTGTTTGACAGTTCTAATAATTCTAGCTAATGGCAGGGCAATGTAAACAAACTATTGGGTACGTTTGAAAGTGAGAGTGAATTGGAAATCAATATCAGCTGACTGTAGGGGTTGTCTTGGGTTGGAAGTTTAGGAAGGTTGTAAAGTTATAGTCATTGTGAGAGGCCCTTACGAAGGGTCGATCTGGTGTCCTTTGAGAAGCAACGGCAGGAGCCCGGGACAATAGCAAGTCTTCCCCGAAGGAGTGGCGGCCGATCGATACTCTGCAAGACTGCTGTAGGTTGACTGCCGAGTGCCGAAGGCGACGCCCTGGTTCCACTGCTGTATAGCACTCTTCAATGTTGGAAGTAAAGATGCGATGATATTGAAATTAAGTCTCACTAGACACTGTCACTGTTTGTAGGTAGTTAAACTGTGATTATGTGTGTTGTAACTGATGTTAACACTGAACACTGAATTTAACACAACACTTGGATGAACAAAGATTTCACTACTCGCACTGACTGTACGTTGTTTAGTAGTTACGTGAATTTATTAAATTTGATTAGAATCCGGCCCGGAAGACCATGTTCGGTTGCATGCTGATGCGCAACGGTGGTTAGTTAGTAGGTTAAAAATATAAAATAATGAAAATAGAATGTAAAAATGACTGTTTATTAAACACTTAATATGAACTGTTATAATTTATATGAATGAATAAAACAATGCATATAATACCGGAAACTAATCTATGATAATTATGAAAGTTAAAAAATGGAATAGAAATGAGGTAAATTAGAAGAAGGACGGAGCTGAGTGCGTCCGTTGCTTCTCGCTTCTAACTTGACACAGATAAAAAAATGGAATGAAATGAGGTAAATTAGAAGGAGGACGGAGCTGAGTGCGTCAGTTGACTCTGTCCCCTTCCCCCGAAGGGTAGAGGGCCTGGGGGTTCTGACCTTCACCAGCCATGGCGAAGACTTAACAACACCCAATTTTCATATTTTGGCTTTTCTTATCGTTACACCGTTCCTTAACCATTTTAATAGTTTATTGTCAAACTAAGACAATTTTTTTTCAGGAGGACGTTAAACAGTTGATTTGTGCTAATATTTTTGGTTTGACAACAGTTTATATTTTCTAATGTGTTGTATCGCCTATTATATTTAGTTATCGTTATATTATTTATTCACCACTCGCACATGAGTATACATGTGTCCCGGCTGGCACGTGGTACGGGTGGGCGGGTCGGGGTAAAGGTGAGGTCGGAGGGTGAGTGACCTAGATATGATCACGCGATCAATGAACTAACTTCTACTTCCACTTCATTCATCTTCTTCCAAACTGAAGACAATTGCCAAAATCCTCAATATCGCAAGTTTTTATACTTTATCCCCAACATCGCCAAAACCTTGATATAATCCGTCAATCATGGGTGAACCCAATAAATCAATTCGTGTGAGCTATCATGCATGATTGATATGATATCAGGTAGTTATATGACTGATGTGATGTCGAGTATACATTTTCATTAGTTATTATATTATTATAAGTTGTATTTTATATTACTATAAAACTTGGAATGATAATATATGCCTAATTATTTTGTTAATGTTTATCAGAACGTGGAACCAACATTGTGTTATAACCCAGCTACTTTGCACATTGTATGCGATATGTATGTTGTATGTCATCTCATTACTGTCAAAGCAACCACTCAATGGTTACCTTCGACGTGGATTCGAAAGATAAGTCTAGTATCATGTTGAATGTTGACCAGTGTTCGGATGTTACTTGAGGGAGAGAGTTTAGTGTCAGGCTCGTAGTCAGCAAAAAATCAGTCCAGTACTTGGTGGTTCGTATTCGATATGACGATAAAGTACAGGTCCTTTGGTTGCACTGGCCATTGCCTAGTAGTAAGTTTCCTTTCTGAACATAAGTCTATCTCATTTTATAACCAGACTACACACAGGTCTTCCACACTCAACATACACTCATTAGCCAATTCATATTGGCTGTAAAATAAATAAATTGTGTCTAGGAATTCTGATTTTAAAACATATATCCATTTATAAATTGTATGAAGTAGAATTACCACGTAAACCAGTCATGAGACGTGTTTTAGTTTAAAAGTTAAGGAAAATTATCAGATCTCGTCGAAAATTGCTGAAAGAGTGTATTCAAACACGTTTGACACGTGGGAGGAGAGCTGTGTGTTTTACAGTAACATCTGTCACGACGAAGAGATGTTTGTTATTACGACACTCGACCTACCAGCTCACCACACCTCACTATACAATAAGTTTGACACGCGGGAGGAGAGCTGTGTGTTTTACAGTAACATCTGTCACGACGAATAGATGTTTGTTATTACGACACTCGACCTACCAGCTCACCACACCTCACTATACAATAAGTTTGACACGCGGGAGGAGAGCTGTGTGTTTTACAGTAACATCTGTCACGACGAAGAGATGTTTGTTATTACGACACTCGACCTACCAGCTCACCACACCTCACTGTACAATAAGTTTGACACGCGGGAGGAGAGCTGTGTGTTTTACAGTCACATCTGTCACGACGAAGAGATGTTTGTTATTACGACACTCGACCTACCAGCTCACCACACCTCACTATACAATAAGTTTGACACGCGGGAGGAGAGCTGTGTGTTTTACTGTAACATCTGTCACGACGAAGAGATGTTTGTTATTACGACACTCGACCTACCAGCTCACCACACCTCACTGTACAATAAGTTTGACACACGGGAGGAGAGCTGTGTGTTTTACAGTAACATCTGTCACAACGAATAGATGTTTGTTATTACGACACTCGACCTACCAGCTCACCACACCTCACTATACAATAAGTTTGACACACGGGAGGAGAGCTGTGTGTTTTACTGTAACATCTGTCACGACGAAGAGATGTTTGTTATTACGACACTCGACCTACCAGCTCACCACACCTCACTGTACAATAAGTTTGACACGCGGGAGGAGAGCTGTGTGTTTTACTGTAACATCTGTCACGACGAAGAGATGTTTGTTATTACGACACTCGACCTACCAGCTCACAACACCTCACTGTACAATAAGTTTGACACGCGGGAGGGGAGCTGTGTGTTTTACAGTCACATCTGTCACAACGAATATTTGTTTGTTATTACGACACTCGACCTACCAGCTCACAACACCTCACTATACAATAAGTTTGACACGCGGGAGGAGAGCTGTGTGTTTTACAGTAACATCTGTCACGACGAAGAGATGTTTGTTATTACGACACTCGACCTACCAGCTCACCACACCTCACTGTACAATAAGTTTGACACGCGGGAGGGGAGCTGTCTGTTTTACAGTCACATCTGTCACGACGAAGAGATGTTTGTTATTACGACACTCGACCTACCAGCTCACCACACCTCACTGTACAATAAGTTTGACACGCGGGAGGGGAGCTGTGTGTTTTACAGTAACATCTGTCACGACGAAGAGATGTTTGTTATTACGACACTCGACCTACCAGCTCACCACACCTCACTGTACAATAAGTTTGACACGCGGGAGGGGAGCTGTGTGTTTTACAGTCACATCTGTCACGACGAAGAGATGTTTGTTATTACGACACTCGACCTACCAGCTCACCACACCTCACTGTACAATAAGTTTGACACGCGGGAGGAGAGCTGTGTGTTTTACTGTAACATCTGTCACGACGAAGAGATGTTTGTTATTACGACACTCGACCTACCAGCTCACCACACCTCACTGTACAATAAGTTTGACACACGGGAGGAGAGCTGTGTGTTTTACTGTAACATCTGTCACGACGAAGAGATGTTTGTTATTACGACACTCGACCTACCAGCTCACCACACCTCACTGTACAATAAGTTTGACACGCGGGAGGAGAGCTGTGTGTTTTACAGTAACATCTGTCACGACGAAGAGATGTTTGTTATTACGACACTCGACCTACCAGCTCACCACACCTCACTGTACAATAAGTTTGACACGCGGGAGGAGAGCTGTGTGTTTTACTGTAACATCTGTCACGACGAAGAGATGTTTGTTATTACGACACTCGACCTACCAGCTCACCACACCTCACTGTACAATAAGTTTGACACGCGGGAGGAGAGCTGTGTGTTTTACTGTAACATCTGTCACGACGAAGAGATGTTTGTTATTACGACACTCGACCTACCAGCTCACCACACCTCACTATACAATAAGTTTGCAGTAAGTTGAGAGTACAGTTATCTCGGTGGTTCTAGATGGTACTAACTGGTTGAATATTGGCTTTAGACCTACATGGCGATTTTAGTATGTATCTTGAATATATAAATGTATTATTTTGTAATTGTCCTCAACAATTATTTCTGGAATTTTTTAAAGTTGCCAATTGTTTATCATTGAAAATAACCGTAAAGTGACAAATACATTAATTATGGAATTAACAGTCGATAAGTGGTATAATCATCCAACCGTACCCAGCTTTGACGGCTCATATGATATGGTCCCGTTATGAATGAATCCTTTAGGTTTGAGTATTGTAAAAGTGGTGTACTTAAATCACAGACAAATATCAAGGCCACCTTGTTATAAATACAGTAGTGGTTAAATATTATAAAGGTTGTATTCTTTCTCTGTTCTTAAATCGACCACAATATTATATATTTATTTTTATTGTTTTCACTTGTGTTGCTTAGTGTCAATTTAATAAAAAGTGTCATTAGTACTAATTTTTTGTTCTATTTTGTTTTATGTCAAAGACACATTTTTATGAACTCTTTTTAATTGACGCATTATTATTCTTATGGTTTAAGTAATAAAACATTTCTAGATTTATGAAATAATTTAAATGTGTGTAAATGCTGTAATTGAATAAGTAAAAATAAAAAATAGGTACGTCATGTCTCTAAAATGTTTATGATTTGTTGATTTAAATATTCTATAGCTAAACCAGTTTAGAAATTAAATGAAAATGTGTCTATTTACAAATATGTCTCATTTTAATCAACTGCTTCTCGTGACTTATCAGTTGTTGCGTAACAAAATTATTTAGAACTAGCACCCGTCCTTCGTACAGGGTTTACGTTGAATTATATTGTGCTAATTGCATTCAGTAATACAAAAAATGTACCTACTGTCATCTGTATAATGCAAAAGTGCGTTATTGTCACGGCACCTCTAGGAAAGAAGACGGCAGGTATCACGTGCGTCTCCTATGACGTCACATGGATGAAATGACAACAAAAGACACATTAATTTAGTTTATGTGTCTGAAGATGGTAACTTTGTTACTGAAAGGCCTTACGAAATTAAAAAATTATTTACTGGAGTGTTTGTTTCATCTTATACATTAAAATATACAAATATACTGTTCTGATTCCTGAAGTTTACACTTCCATCTGATAAGTGGTAAATAACTTGCATACTACTAAATAATGCGATTGATAGATTTAGTCACCAGTATTTTATCGAATACTCATCCAGGTGATTTCGCTCATGTGACGTCACAGTATACTGCGCAACCTCGTCGTGATACCTACCGTTTTTATAGTTACCGTGGTTAGGTTTGGTCCGGAATTTACTTCAGAACAATGTAAGTTGTTTATTTATTCCAACAGCTGATTAATGAAAGTATTATAAACAGTTAATTGTCATATTGGTATTGCTATAGGGCCAGGGGTTACATTGATACTTCATAAAACCCTTGGGGTAGTTTCCTTATGGCATTTCAAAATAAAGATAAACCTATTTGTTAATGTGAGACCCTAAGATTGTCCATGCAACATTTCATATGAATGGGTCCAGTAGTTTTTGCTTGATTGAGTAGCACACACAGACACCATTAGATTTTTATGTAATAGTAAGATAAGATAATGAATGATCATTGACTACTTATGTATAAGTTAACTCATCGTTGTAAACAATTGTTATCGTTTAGAATACAGACCATTAACATGTATTTTGTTTTGACATTCTGATTGATATATAAACACCAGTAGAACCTTCAAATCCTGAACAAACCACATTTGTTATCATCCAATCCTCGCGGGACACCTGTGATCAAATTGTTCAGCTGAATACAAATCGAATTGTGGAGCATCATTGCCTCATAACCATTTATTTATCGTCGCCCAGGAACGTCTGGGATGCCATCCACGCTCGTTCCCGACCTCCGGTCTGTCTGAACCGACTTTTACTTTACTTAGTTTATAACCGATGACATCATCGACTTGGCGTGCAATACTTCTGACAAGATACCTGCTTAGTCATCAGCTCGCCCATGTACGAGCTAGCGTGAGCGAATGAAC
The DNA here is from genome assembly GCA_035578905.1 of Stictocephala bisonia. Classification (NCBI taxonomy): domain Eukaryota; kingdom Metazoa; phylum Arthropoda; class Insecta; order Hemiptera; family Membracidae; genus Stictocephala; species Stictocephala bisonia. The sequence goes on from JAQJVL010000731.1 coordinate 264,142, forward strand.
ATTTACTTAGATCAGTGTATATGTGTCTAACTCTAAATAGATAAGAATACCGACTTTTCATAAGTTAAGAAAGGTTCTTATATTAAATATAATAATTATAATTTATAATTTTGACAAATCATAAACATTTTAGAGACATGGCATTCCTATGTTTTTATTTTTACTTATTCAATTACAGCATTTACACACATTTAAATTATTTCATAAATCTATGAATGTTTTATTACTTAAACCATAAGAATAATAATGCGTCAATTAAAAAGAGTTCATAAAAATGTGTCTTTGACATAAAATAGAACAAAAAATTAGTACTAATGACACTTTTTATTTAATTGACAATAAGCAACACAAGTGAAAACAATAAAAATAAATATATATTATTGTGGTCGATTTAAGAACAGAGAAAGAATACAACCTTTATAATATTTAACCACTATTGTATTTATAACAAGGTGGCCTTGATATTTGTCTGTGATTTAAGTACACCACTTTTACAATACTAAAACCTAAAGGATTCATTCATAACGGGACCATATCATATGAGCCGTCAAAGCTGGGTACGGTTGGATGATTATACCACTTATCGACTGTTAATAATTATAATTTTTCCAAATAAATACACCCAGTTTCAAGCGTGTTTTACAAGAATATAACTTTTTAAAATAAGAAAAAACTGGCAAAGATTAGCTTATTCTTGCGGTAGGTAAGTTCAGGAATGTGACTTCTCTTTAGTATGAGTATGATTGACCTGTCTAGTTTACTTCGTTCGATTTAGGCTCAGAAATGGCCATTTATTAATAGCCAAATATCCATGGTAACCAAGTTACTTACAGCTTAAATTTTAATCCGAACCACGCATTATTAAAATCGTCGATGTCACTGTAGCCTATGAGGACGGCTGGCAGGCCATTGAAACGGCCAGGAATAATAAACATACCGCCTATGCCTCACTTGCTCAGGTCCTAGCGGCGGAGGGCTTTAAAGTTTTTGTCGATGCCTTCGTCGTTGGAGCCCTGGGCACTTGGGACAACCACAACTGGAAGACCTTAAGTAATCTGAAGATCTCTAGGTGGTATGGGACCACCCTCTCAAGACGATGAGTCTCTGAGGCTATTCGCTGGAGCCGTGACATTTACGTTACACATATTACCGGTGTCCAGCAGTGGCCTCAGGAGTAGTCCTCAAGAAATATTTATACACCTAACTCAACAAATAGCTTAACATTAATATTAAATATACTCATATATAACATATAATAAAATCAGTTTGACGAGGGACGTATCCCCCTTAATCTACATAACTATTATTATTATTTATTAATATAATGAGTTGAATTTATTTATTAATATAAATACTTTCGTTTATTTTAAACAAATAAAAATATGGCAAAAAGAGATGCCTTAGCATATTGGTCTGATGTTCAGCTGAAAAGCCTGATACACGCGTCTCTTGCTTAAATGTACGAACCCAGGCTACAATTAGTAGTGTCACATCAAAAGATGTTATATTCCTTTCTCTATGATAGTGTCCACGCCGATGGCAATTATTGGGCAGGCGCTAGAACACTGACCCTACAACCTCCACATCACAGTCCCCAAGTAGCTGGGTTACAGCACTTCACCACGTGTTCCGGCCTAGATCACTGACCCTACAACCTCCACATCACAGTCCCCAAGTAGCTGGGTTACAGCACTTCACCACGTGTTCCGCCCTAGATCACTGACCCTACAACCTCCACATCACAGTCCCCAAGTAGCTGGGTTACAGCACTTCACCACGTGTGCCGGCCTAGACATGTGTTTCAAGCAGCTGCCTGGTTTTTTACGCTGGAACACAAAATAAATGTAATATTACATTAAATTGATTTTAAAACGTACAAAATCTTGTGCCTGCCCTGAAGGGCTAATTTAAAGGTAACAACTAAACCCAAGAGTAGTTAAATGTCATCAATTAAGTAAACGATATATTAAAGATGTGAATTATTATTAAGATATCTGGTGAATGTGCAACTGCATCAGTGAACAATTTGCCCATGCAGACAACACATGAAACAATTTAATCATTGTTTCTGTTCCATTATTTCGATGATAAAACAGTCGTTATTATCAATATTTCAAAAATATCACATAGTCAATTATTATCACAATATAATTGATTTTATACACAGGTACATTGTTCGTCCAATGATAAAATTAGCGTATCTAATTATCAGCCAAAGCTTTTATATAAAATCTGCAAACTTTCGTTTATTATATTTCTGGGACAGGCAAATTTTTATTAATTAATGGCCTAGAGTACAGACATTAATTTACTAGAAATATATCTAAAAAATGTCGTTAACGTGAAAGTATCCTTGTTGCAGATATAATATAGGGGTTAAATACTCTGCAATACTTTGCACGGGTCCGTGTAACTTGTGGTACCATGCAGGATGCACGAATATTTGTCGAAAGATGATTGGAAAACATTTACTAAAGTTTAAATTAGCTCTTGGACCTTAGAACCCAAATATGAAAAAAAAATAAAAGGCAAAATTAGAAATATGGGGAATATAGAAGACAGCAACTTTGAAACCTCGTTGTCCCTCGCTGCAGAAGTCGGCTATGTCCTTATATTGGAAAACCAATAATTAAAAATGAAGGCAGCAGATATAAGCACACAAACCTTTTGAAGCAAGTATTTCAAAAACTTCAAGAATTAAAAATAGCCTTTCTAAATGCAGTCACCCAAATCATGAACTTCATAGTTGAGGAACTAGAGAGTAAAAGCGAGGCGATGCTAAACAAGTATGACATACTTGTAGACAAAGTAAAAAATTCCAAAAAAAAATAAACAGCAGTATATATATAGAGTTAGACAAATTAACCAGGTCACCAACATACATATACACATATGACAGTACACTACAATGTGCAAATAGCACTTATTATACAAAAACGAGCAATCCGAGCACTGAAAGGACTAGCTCAAATGGCCAAGATCTTGGAACAATGACAGATGTAAAACTGTATATACAAGTCCTCTCTGCCATCAAATCAGGTAAAACGAGAACTGGTGACAGGCACCATTAAAATACTAGACACGAAACCAACTTCCTTCTTGACCAACTCGTCCTGGCTGATAAGGAACCTTCATACCGAGGAGCAATGCTCTTTAACACTCTTCCTGACGCTCTGAAAAAACTTACAGATAAGAATTTCAAGACATCACTCCAAACCTGAACCTGCCTAATGAAACGAACAATATACTCCATCCAAGAGTTCCTTCAGATGCGGACATTATTCCATGACATACACTAACTATTGGCACTATTGTAACAAAAATACTTTTGACAGAAAACTGTACTCTATGGATATGTGTAATAAAGAATTTTGTATTTGATTGAGATCAGTTGTTTTAAGGTCCAGTAATGGAGCGCTAGTGTACATTTAAAAGTATTGCTGATAAAACCCAAGGTTCCTATACAAGAGGTTGCTTATACAAGTAAGCATCCAAATCGCGAGGTAACAATTACGTCATTGGGAGGCCTCAGTTGTGTTTTTTCTACTTTCACTGGTGTAAACAAAACAAACCGGAACAACGTAAAACATCTTATATTCGTGTTGATTAATTTTGAATTTGGTGTTTTATACTGTAGTATGGCTTTGTTTTGAATAATTGTGAATTCATATAACTATGTTTGTGAAATGCCTGAAGTGAGGTGTACCGTTGCAGTTTGTAATAATAGGTGTATAATATTAAAATCAGAAATTTAAATAATTCCAAAATACTCTTGAAAACAATAAAGTAATGTTTTTTAGTGTGTAGTTTTTATTGTTCAGCACGCTGTGTTGGAGCCACAGAGTAAGTAATACAAAAGTAAGTAAGTAATACTCTGTGGTCGGAGATCTCCCTCTGACGTCACAACTCCGCTTATATAGACCATATGAGAATGAGACAATCTGTTGTATAAAACTATCAGGTTGGACAATACCTTGGATAAAACCAGCAGTAGCTGCAAAATTCATTATCTTATCAAATTATGTGGATTACATAAGTAATAATATAATCAGGGATATTACTGTCAGAAGACACATAAAACGAAATTAAACATGTAAATACAAACAAACTTCAGGTATTGTTTGTGATTTGAATGGAAGAGAGAATGCCACTGCAAAAAAAATATAGGCCATCTGTTTTATTAAAATATAATTATTTCTTACAATATAGTGATTAAACAAAGTAAATACGTGAATTATTTAAAATTATATATTAGTAATGCAGTCGATACGGAAGCTTTCCGTGATGGAAGAATGCTCCAAAATAGTCACGAAATGGATTCGTGGTAGTACGTACGGCTAGGTCAGACTGATAATAGTTTATTGTATAATTTTAGTAGATGAATTTTTTAATAGAGCACGTCTGTCTATACGTCACGCAAGGCGAAGGAGGTGAAAAAACTCTTTGATCTGGCTCTAGAAACAATTCTCTTTGCCGTGAAGAAGCAGTACATTCGTCCTGTTTATTGGTTATCATGATGTAGATATGGTTTTATCAACACGACTAGTGTCGTGTAATACAATCGTGCTAACCATCAACAAGCATGCCACAACATGTCTCGCGGGACCGCCAAGTACTCTAATTAAAAATGTATGGGTCTAATGAATTTAATTACTTTACAGACTGTGCATGCAAATTGGCCACTTGCTGGTTGTAATCGTACTCACCGACACGCCATTTGTTATTATTTTAGAAGCTCGTTCATTGTTATTTTCATAACAAATAATTAATTATTTTCTTAAAATTTTGTTCGTAACGTTATTCTTAGAAATGTTGAACCTCGTTTTCATTTTATTCTGTCGTTATTATTGTTTATAAGGTTACATTTGCCTATATTGCACCTCCTTTGGTTTGTCCTTCCTGTGGTGTTGTATTTTAGTCATACATGACACACTAGCTTGTTTTTGTCTACGTTCATCATTGTTATGTACGCTAGAAAGTTGTCTTTTACTTTATGAGACAGGTCTTTCTTTACGTGAAACAACCAGAAAAAATTGTGTAGTTTTCCCCTAAATATTATTAAATATGGTGTAAAATGAGGGCTTATACATTACAACTATATTTTAATTTTAGCTTTCAGAGTAATACATATTCTCAAACAATACTTTTAAAAAGTCAATTATTAAGTTAAAGTTAAATTGGCAGAACTCAAAAAATTGTCATAAATCTCCTTTAAAATGTTAAGCCATCACTTATACTAGTTGTACGAGTCATATTTTTCTGAAGAGTTTACCTTTTTGAAGTAAAGAACTATTGTTTTTAATGGCATTAAAAATTCAGTTCGTGATGTTAACTTTGATGCTTAGAATATCTTTGACCTTCTCTACTATTTTACTGACAGTCTGTTCCGATCAGGTGTCCAGACAATTTTCTTAATTGAAAACAATTGTTCAACTGTTACAAAAGTATCGGGTAGTGAAAGAGGAAACTCCAACACTCTTTCAACATTTTCATACTTATTTTGCTTGAAACTAAGGGGAGGGAGGTGTGTGGTAGTATAATAGTGCATAGTCTGTGAGTTATCATACAAATACAACCTCTCACGAGTGACGATTGCCCAAAGTACTAGTAGTACATGTAGGTCTTTTTTTACAATATTAAATATTTTAAATATATTTTTGACTAACAGAGTGGAAAATACGGACATCGACCCTGATTTTCTTTTAACAGTACGGACATGGACTCTGAATTTAAAATACAAATCGTCCATCCGTGTATGGCAACCCTACTCATACACCATCTCAACAAATTGTGTATTAAATATATGCACTTTTGATATTGTAGTTAGCACATATCCACAATATCAAAATTGGGACCTATCCTAGCTGAGTACAGTATGGAGATAAACAAAGATAAAATCATTGACTATTGGAAGGAGATAACACATTGTTTCTATAGTAAATGATAAAACCAAGGTACTTGTAGTGAGTGTGTGGGACTCAAACAAATGTAATCTAGGATGAACAACGGTTACAATGTGGAGATGAATTCTCATGTATTGGGAGTAAAATAACAGCCTATGTAAACGGTTTGTGTGACATAATAAACAGAATAAATTAGGAAAAGACAGCTTTAAACAAGAATACTCCTCACTTCTAATAATATTTCCTTAAATTTAAGAAGAAGATTAATTTGAAAATTGTGTTTTCTGGCATGGAAGAGAGATTTTGACAATATTAGCCGCAGGGAAAAAAAATGAAGCTCTGAAATGTGATGCCATCGTAGGACATGGAAGATACCTTTGGCAGACATGGTGCCAATGAAGAAGTTTTCAAAAGAATTCAGGAAGTGCCTCTCTAATGGAACTTTATGCGAGGCAGTCATAAAAAAGATTACATTTCACAGATATAGAAAGAGCTACATTGGCCTACTCAGAACGAAAACGAACAGCTTGAGGGAAAAGTGGAGAAACAAAGTTGCAGCCAACCAATTTCCGGATTGAATGCAAATGAAGAATTATGCACATTAAATCACTAAATTGAAAATGTTTGAATTTTTACTGTAATTTTGTACTTGGTATTAGATTAACTAAATAAAAGTGTCCTTGAAATGAATCAGGTTCTGTTTGGTTTTGTTTATTCTTAGTCACTATTTATTAGCACAAATATACAGTACTGAGTTTATTGGTCATGTCCATACATGTCACAGACATGTTTGGAGTTTCTTCGTGATCTATATATTGAAGTCTTGACCGATTTTCAAAATTTTGTAAAACAAACTAGTAATGTTAGTGATTAAATAGTGATGTGTTACAATTAATTATTTTAAATGTAACATTAACCTAAAGCTTACCTAAATTTGTATTCTACAAGCGTTTTTACACCAAAACATAATAAGGTGTCTACAAAATGTTTGCATTGCATTGTCATCTATCAGTTATGATAAACTGTGGTCAATATATTGTAACAGATTCTGTTTGTAACAACATTAGCAGCAATTTTAATTCATGAATTGTTCTATTGATCATATTTAATTGTAATAGCTAAAAGTCAAAGGTCAATAAAAAAGTGTTGAAGAATGAAATGAAAATGAAATGAAAATTGTCTTTATTAGGCGGAGTTTGGACTATTAAGTCCTCTCTTCCACTCAACCTTGAATGTGTCAAGTAAAAAAGCTGAGATAATTTTACTATTCGTAAAAACAATATTAATAATAATTCGTAAAATAAATATTAATTCGTTAACTAAGGACATAAATTAAGGCGTAAAAAGTAAAGTAAATATCCTATTAAGTTGAAAAATATAGGAAGATTAAATCCATCAGAAGTGAAAACCCAGAATTTTATTTCACATATTAAATTAAAGAAATATCATCCTGTGCAAATACCTCCCACCCATTTACTCTCCGAAGATGGTTTACAGTGAGTAGTTGTTGTCTCTTTAATCAATACAAAACCATATTTATTGATGTAAAACATTACTTTTATTTGTTTTTCTCACATATTGTTTGCAGGTCCCAGTTCAATGGAAGATCTATTTTACAATCTATAAAATCAGTTATTAATAAGATAAAAAAAAAAAAAAAAATACAAAAGTAAAAAGTTGTAGCCCTTATAAGCTACCAAAAACCTTAGCTAATTTCTACCAACACATTTTTAAATACCTATTTGAAAGGTAGTTGTAAATCTGAGAGAATTAATCATGCGTAATTCTATTCATATTTAAATGGTGGGAAACACTATAATTATATGTGGCAAAGAATAACATTCATTTACATTATTATGTATCACAAAGGAGAAAATATAGATAATTACCATTACTAGTTATTTATGATAACTCTGTATTTTACTTGGGAGAATGGGGGGGGGGGGCTAGCTGTATATTTCCTATCCATCTTGTAGCTCTACCCCAACTACTGTTTATAGTTTACCCCAACTACTTCTGTTTTGAGTATAACTTTTTTTAATATATAAAATTAAATGCATTTTTATATGGCTCTCTTTTTGTGGTAAACAATACATTAATTACCTTTTCTTGGTTTTCATTGAAACATGAATAACTGACACTTTTAGTAGTAACCTCTATAGAAAATGAATATTTGTAGTCATTTACTATGAAATCTTATCTAATACATTGTTAAGTAAATGATGCAATTTTCAGTATAATTTGAATTATTGTATCAAGAAAAATATTGACCTACTTAAAAATAATATTTTTATATATAGTGGTGGGTGATATACAAGCTCTTATTTATTTTCTATAATTTAATAAATGACCATACTAATAATTTCTTATAAAAATAAAAACTTTAATTATAAATTTTGTTAACTTTTTTACTATGATATAACCGGCGTGTGATTGTATTAGCAGAGGTTTGAAGCGATACAGTGGCAGTGCCGTGGTGTCACGAATAACCTTTCTGTGGTAAATGTTAGTGGCAGTTCTCATTCTCCTCCTCGGGGTAGGGCTCCTATTGATCTCTGATTCCACAAATTCCTGATGTGTCATATTATACTGTTTGGAAACGAAAATTTAACTTAGATTATGTGTCACAAAATGTTACATTTGACATATCTCAAGCTGTAAATATTTTGGAATTTTCATTAAATGTTCAGAAGCATTCGTGTAATCAATATGACTTTGATTGTAAGAAAAGTTCTTCTATTTTTGGATCTTTTCTACTTTCAGACACAAATGTTGATATTAGGATATTGCTTGTAACTTATACAGATTATGTATAAATTCATTATTAATTTAGTTACTAGCCTAAAAATGTCCTCCAAATGTTAATTTAATTCCAAAACGTGTTTCAGATTATCTTCAGTTGTATAACTAGTTTTTATTTAGTTGATACAAAATATCCATTGTATAAATGCAACATATTTATCATTAAATTGTTCAACATTGGAGTATCCATCAACATTTTTATTACAACTGAAAACGGACTATTTATGTGACCGGAGATGGGTTGTTGTTAACCCGTAAAAGTTTTGCAAGTAAATTAAAATTTAGTCACTTTCAAGCAGTAAGTAAATAAATAATTAATTTAATTGATGTCTTTGTTAATTTTTAACAACAAATTTCTAAATTGAACACATTTCTAAAGACATTACTTTACATAAAATAAAAGGAACAGAAATAGGAGTAGTAATATATTACACGTACTATTTCAGCCACCGATTTGACCTGAAACAGTCACTATGAGACCGAAGAGGAGAGTTATTTAAGATGTTCTCTCTGTAATTACGAGGATTGTGGGATTATTGGTAATGGTTGCCATGGTCAATGATTATGTTTTACACTCTGTAATCTAATAATGTCAATAATTATATGAATAAATAAATTAATGAAAAATAAACGTAAAAGATAACTATTCTTAATTTAACATACATAACATTTATAGTCCTATTAATTAGCTACATTATATTTTTGCCTTCATGGCTTTAAGGAAAAAATTTTACATGAAACGCCATCTAAGTACTAGGGGACACCCCTGCATTCTTTGTGTGCCAACCCCGTCACTCGCTGTGCTCATGACACCTCAGCCTTTGCCCTCGGCATGTGACTTTTGAAAGCCGCAACCTATTTATAGTCTGAATATAAACACCCCATTGTATTACTTAGTTTGTTAGTCTAAAAATAAAAGAATTCTCCATCTATTTTTAGTGTTAAAATTGCCTCTTCATTTAACTTATAACACTATGTATTATGCAGTTTATATAGTTTGTGTAAAAAATATATCTAGAATGTTAGACTGCTAAGTATGAATTGTAATTAATGTTAGACCTCGCTGACAAGTATGTTTTACTGAGCGAGGCTACAAAAATTAAAATTATTCAAATAAACTATTCTATTTAAAATTTTCATCTGAATAATTTTATTTAACAGCAGATGATTACAGACAAACAGACAGACATTCTTTCGCTTTTTCATATCCATACAGGGTGTCTTAAAAGTTTGGGTATGGCTTAATATTTAATAAACCGTATCAGATAACATCTATAAACTTTGCTCAGTGTTATATGCCTACATAAAATATTTATTCTTGCTATTACCGTGACATGAATTCCATGAGGGGACGGCCCACAGAGGAAGTCATACAAATCTGAAATGTAAGCATACATCGATGTGCATTCCATTTTAAAGGTCATAATAAGGTCCATAATAATTAACATTACTATACTAATAAGAACATCATGCTAAAAGTTATATCTCGAAAGGTTAATCCTAAACAAATTGGTGGCGCTTGAAAGTTTCAATACTGATCTTATGTGCAAGTTCAAGAATGGTTTAATTCTATTGTAAACATATCAGATGAAGCCACAAAACTTCACACATTATTATTCTTCACATACACCTACTTTAAGATGTATTTAGTATCCTGCTATTCCTCTTTGGGAACGGTCCACAAGGAGTCAGCAGACAAATTTCAATGTAAGCATAGATTGATATGCACATCAACCTAAAGGGATGGTCAAGCAAAGGAGAATGTCGCAAACCGCACTTCAAAAGCTTTATCCGTTACAAAATGGTGGCAGTTTAAAATCTTTTAAATTCAACCATTTTGTAACGGATAAAGCTTTTGAAGTGTGGTTTGCGGCATTCTTCTTTGCTTGACCATCCCTTTAGGATGATGTGCATATCAACCTATGCTTACATTGAAATTTGTCCACTCACTTCTCGTGGACCGTTCCCATAGAGGAATAGCAGGACACTGAATACATCTTAAAGTATGTGTTTGTGTAGAGTAATAATGTGTATTTTGTGGCTTCATCTGATATGGTTACAATCTAATTAAACCATTCTTGAACTTGCACATAAGATCAGTATTGAAACTTTCGAGCGCCGCCATTTTGTTTAGGATTAACCTTTTGAGATGCAACTTTTGGCATGATGTTCTAATAATTAAGACCTTTAAAATGGAATGCACATCGACGTATGCTTACATTTAAGATTTGTGTGACTTCCTCTGTGAGCCGTTCCCCCATGGTAGGCAAGCCATGGTAATGGCAAAAAAAATTAGTTTATATAGCCATATAACACTGAGCAAAGTTTATAGATGTTATCTGTTAAGGTTGATTAAATATTAAGCCATACCCAGACTTTTCATACACCCTGTAAATCAATTAAAACTTCAAAATTTACTTTCTCTTAAAACTTACTTTCTCTTAAATTAAGAAAGATAATAACCTTCTTAACATTGTTTACATTCTAACAGCTGTCAAAATGTCATAAACATCACTATTTACATTTGAACAGCTGTTACTTTTGACTAATTTAAATCACTCTCCGTCTTACTCTTATAGCCAAAAACATACTTTGAGGCAGGGTAAAACTATTGAACTACCTTATTGCACAACTCTGAATAGGGGAAAATATTTTGACTCATCAAACGTTAAAATTTGCACAGAAATAAGGAAGTAGTTGCATCAACGAAAAATGGCTTTGCGTATTTTATATAAGGATTACAGGAATTTTAAACTCGTGGTGGATGTATTATTTTTATTTATTACTGGAAGACAAATTACCAAGATATGGTACTTATAGATGCAAGTTAGTGTGATGAGTGAATTTAGCCTTTGTCATAAACTAAGATTATATTTCCCCCAAAAAGTGTTCTTAATAAGACACCCACCCGCCTAGACACCTGGAGATCATAAATTAAATCATTATGAAATTTCTTTGTTTGAATCTAGGTTAAAATGTTGTATGAAATTTGATTGATCCTCTGTGTTTGATCCAGCGGAACACGTACTCCACATATGCGCGGGCCTAGTAATGTTGATTTTTTATTAAATGATTAAGCTCAAGAAAAAATTTTAGCTTTATTCTTGTTGAAGAATAACTCCACTTACCATTGTTATATTGTAAAATAAAATATATGTTTGTTATTTGTTTCAGCCTGCATCCTTCGGCAGAATGGACTCTCTTTTATCTACCTCATTCTGTTGCTGTACAACCCACTTGTTCCTGTGGCCACTGCCACCACCATTCTAGGTAAATTTAGTTTAAATCCCTGGTAATTTCCTTAGGTATTGTATCTATATCTTGCATCTTAGAACAAGAAAATGAGATAGGTTTTCAGGAGGTTTTTGTAGCCATATAGGCAATTCTATTTTAAGCTATAAATAAATAAATATCGTTATTCACCATTGACAGATACAAAGAATCCAAATAGGCTTCGTCAAATGAGTTAAATCTATTATTAAATTACTTAATATTACAATTCATCTTAAATCTAAAACTAAGAATAAATTTAGCTTTAACTATATTTAGTTATAGAATCACCAATATAGTTAAAGTTATATATAGCTTTTTCTATATTCTTAAAGTTAGCTTCTGTTTATTTATTTTTTAGATATAATTGTTGAAGATTAACTTATAATATGAATATCTACTACAAAGCCCCAATGAAATCACATTATGTAGAGTGTAAGTTTTTGTACACAATATCATTGGCAAAAATGGACATTTAAATACTAAGGATTTAATTATTTGGCGGCACGTCTACCCGGCACCAAATCTGACCACCGCTCTAAGGTTAATCAGGCGTTACTAATGTCACAACTTAACCCGGCACCGAGACAGTTTGAAGGTAGGGGAGCTGGGTTCCCCCTCCACAACACCAAACATACGCCCCTCATTCTCTTCTTTCCCTCCCTCGAACCCTAGGCATCTCATCGCCCTAACTCCTTTAACCTAACCTTACCTAACCTAACCTAACCTAACCTAACCTAACCTACTGAACAAAGCGTTGCCTTCATTTTACAAAGCTCACCCCCATTCATTTTAAAACCATCACACACCTTCGTTTAGTAAAGCTCGGTCCCCGGACATGGACAGCGCGAACCTACGGCACCTTACGAAAAGGGGAGGTGATTAGGGGAGGGGAAAGAGAAAGGAGGGGTTGGGAGGGGGTAGTGTAGGTGGAATGGGTAAGAGGGGTGGCTGGTGCCGGGTTGACATACTGTCATGGCGGCCAGTGAAAGGTCCAGTGCCGGGTTGACGTGTTTTTTTATAACATATAAAGCTTGGTGCCGGGTTGATGAACTCCCAATTATTTATGAGGCCTCATTAATGGATGATGCACAACAAGTCATCAGAAATCCATAAATCCCAGCATCCCTCCTCCCAGGGAATGACAATATCAACAGTTCCTCTTATCAGGATTCCAAACAGATCGATAACATTTTTTAGTTTCAGATTCCTGAGCTGTGATTCTGTCTAATACCTTATTCAAGGTTGATGAAAAAAGATGACCCAAGATTACTAACTGCCACCCTTGAAGTGTTAAAACCTTTTTATAAATGTGTTTACAGTTGTATCAGGCCCTTTAAACATTGTGATTCCCCAGAACTAATCAATACCAGCCCAGTGACAGTTCATGATTCATCGTTTCACTGGTTGTTTTTATGGGTTTATTTGTAATTCTTAATTACTGTGACAATAACTTATTAATCAAGTTTCAATTGTAAACAAAAGTAATACATTAATGTACTTATGTTTATTTCCTAACTTGTACTGTTTTGTATTTGTTTCGCTTTAATAATTAAATAAACTTTATTTATCCATTATTGAACTAAATGATAGTTTTTTAACATTTTTAATTAGTTTTACATTTGGTCAGGAGACGATGATACGTTTTTTGTATATGTATTTGAAGGACATTATGAGGGATGTCATGAGTATAGATAATTACTTACTCAGAAAGACCTATTTAATAAAAATCTAGTAGCTAGAGCAGTGTAGAGCCTTGCAGTTAATCAAAGACTCTGTACCACATGGTTTATGTATGGATTGAGAGCTAAGACACCCCTCAGCTCTTATGAATCATTATTTACAATTCAATACAAGCACTCTCTATGGTAAGTATTGTATGGTAAGCATTGATTACTAACAGGATATGTCTTGATGATAGTTTAATTCAGTGGAAAAAAACATTTTAAAGTAAATATAAACGAAAAGACTTTTTTATGTAGGGTGTCCCAGGAGGGAGGGTAAAGAATTTAATGTTATTCTAGAACTAAACATAACAAAAAAAGACTTGTAAAATTATGTCCAAAGATACTCGTTATCTTAAGAGTCTACAGGGGTTGTCGGCCATGTGGTTTTAGTCCCATAAGATCATTGTTATTTGTGAATCTATATTTTTTTGTTTTATTGACAAAAGTTGTGTATGAGGTGTCATTTTAAACATTATCATAATGTGCATTTGGTTTGCTTCTGATATTTTTAATACACACGCCTAGTTTTGAAAAATAGATGAAAATAATAACCAAATATTTTACATTTTTTTTCTATAATACTAATTAGGAATTCCCAAAGTGATTCCAACATGCAATCTTATTTTTGATCAAATGAAATTTGTTTGGAAAAAATTCTTTTAAAGAATAACTGTTTAGTTTGTTTGGATTGCAAGTCTGGTTTGAAAATAACATTGTTCTTATGGGATTAAAACCAACGTAGCCGACAGCCTCTGCAGACTCTTAAGGTTGCTTTTGCTCAAAGTGTGAAAGCACCTTTTTTATTAGTCTTTTTTTAAACATTGGTTTTGTACTAGTTCTTAGAAAGACCATGGGACATAGAGTTCTAGTGTATGTTTTATTGAATTTTCAAACTAAAAACCTATAATTTAAATAAGTAAAGTTAAATTCTATTCTTAGTAACTTCTTTTTAAATTTATTGTATAATTGATACTTATATCTGTGACAAATCATCTTCCACTGTATATAACAAGCCAACTAATAATTTTCAGACCAATTTTATAGGCCTTTTTTTCTTATTTTTAGCTCTAGAACCATCTCTTCAAATTTTTACCTCTCCTCCTGGGATTCAAGTGAAGAAACCACATTCTGAAGCGTAGACTAATGTTGGCAAATCAGAAATGAAATTTTTCTACTTTAGTTTTAAAAGTCAACTGTAATTACAGTAAGAAAGGAGTCATTTTTGTGCAAAAGTTTAACTTTTGCTTGAAAAATGTGTAAACAACTTAATATTATATAATTTATTCATTTATATGAAACAATCCTGTTCATTAAGCACTAAGTAAATTTCTTCTTAATGTAAGAGTAAGAGAAAAACATAACTATTTATTTTTAAGGTCGTCAAGATATGGACGAATATAGATTTCGAGTCAGTGTGATGAGTGAATGTAGTTATTGTTATAAACTAAGGCAGATTTTTCCTTAAAAAGTGTCATTAACTAATAGATTATATTTAATTCATTATTCATTTCCAAGACGCTGATTGTAGAGATATGGGCAAATATGAGGAGTGAATGAGTGTGATGAGTGTACATGAACAAGTGTAGTCATTGTTATTATGTGAGTTCGACTTAGCTCAGATAGGACTATTTATTAATAGCCAGGGCAACTATGGGACCTACAGCTTTACGTGGAATCTGAACCACGTAGTGTTGATCTGATTTTCAGCTAACTGACAAGTCTGACACTCAGTTCTCTTCCATACACAACATCTGAACATTGACTACCATCCAATATGGATACCTTAGACTTCTCTAGTTGTGTCCACGTCAATGGCAACCATTTAGCAGACACTGTGTCGGTATTAAGAGCATGGAAACTACCGCCTACAATCTCCCAAAAACTTTGTCCCCAAGTAGCTAGGTTACAGCACTGTGCCACCAGTGCCAACTATACAATAACTATAAAACAAGATTCAAGAATAACATTGCAACACCAATTCATATATTGAAATATTTTGAGAAGAAAACCTCTTTTATTGCTAGAAAGTTCATAAATGGTTTGCCAGATGCTATAAAAAAACTATGTAAAAATTTAAATTACTACCAAAGTCCTATTTTTTTAAAGTCACTAAACTGAATCAGTGGCCCCGAAATATTTCACTATCCAATTCTTTGTGATGTGATTGTCTCTCTTTCTATTGTGTACCAGTCTACCATGTTTATCAGTTATGCTGCTTTCCTTTCATTACTATTGAAATCCTAGGCCTAGTGCCCCAAATTTAACTTGTTTGTATTAAATTTGTAACACCATTAAAACTGTATACATTGTTACAGTAATGAATAAAGAATATTTTCTTTTCATTTCATCTCAAATAACACTCTGTGAATTAAGTATATGCTTTTATATTCTC
This sequence comes from Stictocephala bisonia, assembly GCA_035578905.1. Classification (NCBI taxonomy): domain Eukaryota; kingdom Metazoa; phylum Arthropoda; class Insecta; order Hemiptera; family Membracidae; genus Stictocephala; species Stictocephala bisonia. Next base: position 280,236 of record JAQJVL010000731.1, read on the forward strand.
TTCTTTAAGAAGGTGTGAAAGTAAATTATCCAGATAGATACTTATGCGTTGTTTCTCTGGAGTTACAGCGGTTTACTTTTTACATGTTCTACTTTGCTATCTGAAGTGCAAATTACTTGATAAGTAAAGTAACTCAACTGTCACAGAGGTTGAAATAACGGCTGATAAGTTCAACTCAAGAGACTTCAATAAACTGTTTACTCAATAACTTACATTAGTTGATTTTTTTACACAAAACATTTAAATAAACACATGGTTCCAGTGTTTGTATAAGTTCTGTTTTGTTAATTCTTCTTTTCCATTGCCACAGGTAGTGGTTTAATATATTGTTAGTATAAGGGCTGAACTGATTTAAGTTTGACATTTGTAGCTATTAGATTTTTTTTTATTTTTTTATTTATTCATAATACGCCGATCGTCAAGATATGGGCGAATATGGATTTCGAATGAGTGTGATGAGTGTAGATGAGTGAATGTAGTCATTGTTACAAACTAAGGCCGACTATTCCTTAGAAAGTGCCATTAATTAATAGCCCAATGACAAATGAACAGCCGGTGTTTATCAGCTGATCCTTCTCAAAATGTATTATGACTCTGATTAGGATCGAACTGAGAACCTTTAGCACATGAAGCTGGGATTGAACCAACTACGCTACCGACCAAAAGATTGCTTAATATATTTATAAATATAAAAAAAACAACACTAAGCAATCTTTTTTGGTGTTTTTAATGTTCAAAATCGATTTCTGTCTCGAAAGATCATCATCAGTTGAAAACAGAATACAAATAGGGTTATAACCTTTTTTTTATAACTTATTTGTTTTATAACCCTAATTGTATTCTGTTTTCAACTGATGATGGTCTTTCGAGACAGAAATCGATTTTGAACATTAAAAACACCAAAAAAAGATTGCTAAGTGTTGTTCTAATTTAAGTATTGTTTATTCAGAATGTTTCATTTTATATATATATTTAATTATCGCTTAATTATGCTTTACTAATCACAAAAGTAGTCAGTAAATTACCCACCAAACAATTGTGTATTTAATTTTTTTTCTTATTTTGGAAATAAACTCAATTATTCATAGTATATTTATTTACTGTAAAACTAAACAAACTAGGTTCAACAAAATTAGAGGAAAATATAAAATATAATTTGACTTTCTCACTTTCAAAGCATTAAAGTTATACAACATATTATATTATGTATCTTAGTATATATAAATGGTGATTTAGTTAGTAATTTAGTGAGAATAACCATTGACTATAGAAATAAGAAATCGCTGATATGAGTAACGTGAAGTCGAGCCGTCCTTGCAAATGCGAGGCCAGGAGCAGAATATTTTTGTGAGGCCTTTTTTAAGAAAGTAGTCTTTTTAAATTCTTGTGCAGAAAAGTGTGTTTTGAGCATTTTTTATGAAGTCATTTCATTTCAAAATACACAAATTGTTTGCCCATTATTTACATGTTTTTCTCATTTGCCAGGTTTGAGTCTTTTTTTTTTATGTATATGATATTTCACTCTGGGTAAAAGAATTGAGATAAGAAAGAAATATGATTTATGAACATGGTCTAAACTCTTCAACTTTAATTCTTTAATCAATGAACCATTAAGAAAATAATAATAATTTAGTTCTGACATAAAATAAAAAAATTTCTATGAGAAATAGATTTTTTTTATTGCTTTTGCAATGAATAATCAATAATAATTAAGCAAATATTATGAAATATTACTATTATTTCCACTTATTATTATTTGTTTAGTATTCTTAAGTAGAAATCTTAAATGTTGTCCACAAAAGTTCAATAAAAATGACTGAAAAATAAAAAACCGATACTTAATTGTGAATATTTATTGCATCTTGTCATTCCCTCCCTTTGTAAATGTTCATCTTGTTTATTTACTTTTTGTCAAGTTAGTAAAAAATGTTCTCGGCAGTCTGTCTGAAGGTCACTGGTTGTAGTGATGTAATAAGTGTGCACATCTGTAAAAAATAGAAGCCTTGTAAAATATGACTTATACGAGGCTCGTATATAAATTAATAAAATCAGCTATTAATTTATATTAATAGCTTAATTAATTTATATTATATTTTTTATATATATTTTATATTTATATTATATATATTAAATTTATATTAATTTATATTAATATTAATCCTTTGAAACCGATGAAAAAATAATAAGTGCAACTATCCAAAGCTATATAATTATATAAAAGATTGCATGACAATTATTATCTACTTAACTTACTTTATATGAACTGTACTTTTCTCGCCTTCATTCCAGTGAATTCATCAATAATCTCGCCAGCATTAATCTTATCTGTTGTCACTACTATAGATGATTGCCTTTCCTGTGTCACTACGATGGATGATTGCCTTTCTTGTGTCACTACGATGGATGATTGCCTTTCTTGTGCCACTACTATGGATGATTGCCTTTTCTGTGTCAATCATCCATTCAGAAAGAATGGATGATTCAATCAAAGAATTTAGAAAGCATGACTCACTCACCGGCAGGTGCAGGGTTTGAAGCACCATCTATAAAATCCAACCGAATCTATCAAACGATTTTTTGCATTCTTTTGGTCACAGTCATGACTATCTTGTTCGTAGTTTTGACATTAATCAATAATTTAAGATATTATTTAATACGTATTAATGTTCATTATTTTATATGTTTTATTCAACCAAAACTGTTTACTTATCTTTTAATTTTGCGCAAGTTAGGTTCCACTCTAAGAATGGGCCTGCCATGAAGCCAGTTTACCTATGAAATTTGTTCTTGTACTATACTATCTTCAAAAATAGCACCAGCAAACTCCCTCTCTCTGTTTCTACAGTACATGCCTGAGTCAAGTTTATAGTATGTCATTCAAGCACATGCATTTATCTACATCAATGGTGATGACAAACATTAGGTCTGTCTGTTTGTTTCTTTAATCACTGGTATAAAACATACTGTATTTGTACACATTGCAGTTTTAACATGTTAGTAACTCCTCATGTGAGGTCTCACAGGAAATCAGAAAAATCTGTCTTTTGATTTTATATAATGTCTTTTTCTCTTAAGAAGACACAGAAAGTCATGCAATCTTGATATTTTTCAAGTATGAACATAAAGAATTGACAATTATGTATATGTTGCTGTATGCTGCTGTACTTGTTTATACAATTAGTTTGTTTACATGAACTTAAGAGTGATGTCTCGATGAATCTGTTTTAGGTCATGCAGGATGTTACCTGAAATCAGTCGTTTTCTTCACAGTCCTCAATGCCGTAGCACAGTTTGCCTTTCAAATAGTCTTACTGACTTACCAACCTTACGGCAGTATCATTTTACCAACATGTAAGTATTCAGTATGTAATTTGTAAAGAACTTTTTATATAAAATAAATTCCACTTATGAAACCTTATCAACTACAAAATCAGCATCTAGTAATTAGCCTTAAAGCTTATTTCCACAAGATATAAGTGGAATATTTTTGTATTTAATATGTTTATGTAAATTAGCCATAACTGTATTAGTCTTTTATTTAAGACTATTCCCTACGTAAAAGAACAAAACACTGACAATTATTTTAGATTGAAAACCATACCAACTTACTTATCAAGCAATTAAAACATATTATACTATATATTGTACTCTAGTGTATTTGCATTTTTTGCCTACTTCTTGCTGTTGTTAAGTTTATACTGCATTCGTTGTGACTGATGTGTCGCGCAACACAAATTGTTAATACGTATATATAAATTTATTATTTTGTTTAAATTATTATTTTGGTGCTGTAACTGATAGCATGTTCAATGATGGAACCTCTACACAGGCTTTGCCTTAGAGGCCCTATTTATTTCCTTATGTCATGGGTTTTCAGGTTTTGTACTCAGATTCAAAGAGTGTATTGTAAAAGCATATTGTACCTGCCTTTGTCAACAAAGTTTTTAAGGAAATAAAGATTATTATTATTATTATCATCTGAATGTAGGGAACTCAAAACAAGTAGTTGGGTACCATTTTCTCAAAAAATTACATAATTCTTAAGTTTGAAAATCTAAGTAAATTGCCATTACTTTATTTAGATTGCAGTGAATAAATCATTTACTTATGAAGTATCACTGTAGTCTGGCATTGCAGTGTGGCTACCATTTACATCTTTTTGATGCATCAAGTTATATTTTAGTTAAGTATTTTGTACTTGTAACTTTTACAGACTTCCTCTAACTTAAGGGAGGCCCATATATCTCTTGTGATGGGAACCAAATTTACAAGAAAAAAAGATAAGAAAACCATTAACTATTGCAATAATCCATCTAAGAATGAGCCAAATGTACTTGTTTACTTTATCTTGGAACACTTGTTGCAGTGTATATGTTAAGGAGATTTTGTTTAATCAATCCAAAATGTGTGTGTTATGAATAAAACATAATAAAGATATGGATTTTTCTATGTATTCAAAACAACAATGCTATAAAACATGATCAACAGAGAACTTTACAATTATCACATCAATTGATTAACATGGGTCAACCATATTGATATGAATGACCGCTCAGTACACTCTGCCAGTTATATCATAAGTTTACTGTAGGAACTAATCTTCAAACAGATTACCGTAGTACAACCAGGAGAACATTCAATATATTATGCATAGTTATTTTCAGTAACCTAAGTAAGACCATCTAAATAATCTTAATATAAAACCTAAACATTCTATAAAAACTGGAGGTATGAAAAAATTTGCAAATATTACAATTTTAATGCAAATATAACATTGCCTTGGTTTTTTAAATCAAGCTCACAATCAAAGAAGTTTTATCTATATTTATTTTAATAGTAGAATCCAACACATTAAAAAAATTACATTGAATTTCAAAATAACTGAATAGAGGAAGTTCCCTCAAATGTTTTTACCATCTCTTTTTTCTGCTGAATTGTCTCACTAAATTATGTTCTTTCTTTCATTTAATTGTTTTGTCTTATATCATTATACATTGCAATTTTTTAACTGTGTTGAATTCCATTGTGATAGTGGCAAACAGTTCTTTATTTATGAGTTAATTTTGATAGGCAAGTTATTGTTAGGTTTGCATTAAAAAAGGCATTTCACATTGAAAACTGTCATGCCTACAACTAGTTTTCATTGAATTTGCTTTGATAAGTTAAAATTGGCACTGTTTTTGAAGTTCATAATTTTGAAATCAAATATTTATAGACCATTTAAATTTTTTAATTATTAACAAAACTTTCAAGTTTATTACCAATTTAAATGGTTTTGAAGTATAACATTTTCTTTTAAAATACAAGATGTAGTTAATAAGGTGGAATTAAAAAAAAAATTACTCAGTGATTTCAATTATTTTTAATCATAGAACCCGGTTCTGAAGAGAGCACTTAACTTTCTGGGATTCCTTGTATAATACTGGAACACTCACTGTCTCCATTCATTAATATATATGATCAATAATGTTCATTTTGCCCTTTTTTTGTGAATGAAATAATTAAGCCTTCTACAACCCTCTCATGTGTAACATGGTTGTTATAATAAAGAGTAAACTCTGAATGTCAGTTCAATTGGAAAAGTTTATGATGTTTGTTAAGGAAAACAAAGAACTGTTTTAGTACAAAAATATTTGTTTTAAAAATAATAATGGCGAACAGACCCATTATGTTTGACAGATCTGTTGTGCTAGTTGCGCTGATTTATATTTGTGTAAACTATCTATTTGGAGAATTCTCATATACCCCATACTCACTTATTTTTTAGACCCCAAATTTTATTAGTATTTAAGAATAACATATTATATAAAGAAATATTACATTAAAATTAATCAATATTTTGCCTCGAATTTGTTTTTATCTATATACTATGAATCATTACAAAACCAAGCTCGATAAAAGTTATTCATTTGTTTAACTTTGACATTTTTCTTTCGTTAATTCCAGCGTAAATTATATTTTAATTTAATTCACCCATTGCATTTTTTAGCTTAGGTTAGGGCACTTAGGACAGGAAATAGTTCTTGTCCCTTGGTATTTTTAGTAGAAGAATTGTTTGGTACTGTGCATAGCGTTCATGTAGTGTTTATACTCAATTATCTTATCAAAGGTCAGTACTGGTTCTTTAATATCTACTTAGCTATGCTTTATTATTGTGTATATGCATTTTTTGTATTGTACATTATTGAAAATAAATATTATCATTATTATCTTATTTACCTGACAGTAGATTTGAACATGAATTTCATGCAAGCCTTTAAATAGTAATAAATGAAAATCACCCACAGTTTGAATAATTAATTCTACTTTGAAGAAATTGCTCTTTAATGAAGGCATTTAAACACTTTTTTTATTGGGAAGGGATGAAAAAAGTATGTAATTTCAAATATAAATAAGACAATTTAGTTTTTAAGTAAAGCACACAATTTAAATAAAATTATTTGCTAAATACAAGGGAGGATTGTAAGCATCTGTTGGTTTAACAAATTTAGCAGAGGTAGAACTGTTAAACAACTGTTGAACCATGAAATGTAATAAGATTTATATATATAAATAGAACTTACTTTCACTCAAAGGATTTTGTCCTTCAAAGATGAAAAGAAGTATATTAAATTTCTATCATAAAAAGTGAATCCAAGTACAGAAGTTGGCTTCATTACTAAAGTAATACAATCAGTCTGGTTGATTAATAGCTCTTTGTTTGTGGTTCCGTCTAATACCGCAGCTTGCCGACTCTTGGAAACTGTTCCAAATTTAACTCTACTGTAAATACTATATTAAGTGAAACGCTTTCTGTTTGTACACTATTTTCAAGTAAAAATCTGTATATTGTAGACAGGTTTTCAATTCTGTATTATTAATTACTAACATTATTTCGTAAGTTAGGTTAAAGGGCACTAGACCAGGAAATAGTAAATTAGGAGAGGTAGGATATCAGCAAACTTACCTAAGAAGACAAGATCACTAACACCTTACAGTAGTAAACAAATACAGGAACAACTCAGTTTTCACAAATTTTCAGTGCCACTGACACATTCATCAAGTGGCTAGAGTACTATTTCCTTTTCTTCTACTCATAATGATGAAAATGAAAGTGGCACTGAAAATTTGTGAAAACTGAGTTGTTCCTGTATTTGTTTACTACTGTAAGGTGTTAGTGATCTTATCTCTTTAGGTAAGTTTTCTGATATCCTATCACTCTAATAAAAATGGTTTCTTTGATTGTTTTAAATTAATTATTTTACTGTTCTTAGTCTTCTCTATATTTTGGGAAAGTTTAAATTTTTAAAATTAGAACCAAAAATGGAGTAGTTATTTTCTTGTATGTAGATATTCGTGTCATGCTCTCAGACTTGGTGTCTTGGCTGATTGTATAGATAATTATTATAGTAATGTTGTTAAACTTTCAAATAGTAAATCACTAATATTATAAATTTTATTAGGGTAAATTATTTTAATTTTGGCTGGTTAAAAATAGTTCAACTTTCATCTAAATCAAGAAATTGAAATATTCACTTTTTATTCACTTTTCCTGGTTGTGGCGGCAGCCACACGGCAGCAAGAGGAACTATCGTTCGCGCATGCGCAGAACTCGGGGAGGGGGGTTGACGCGACGTCAGTCAGTCATGGCTGGAGAGTCGTCGTGCTGGAGCCGCAAGGAAGGGTGTCACGCCTCGCCGCATCCCAGGAGCCGGATCGGATGAGTACCTTAGTAGTAGTTTAAGTTTTGGGCCAAATCTTTCAATATGTTTCCTTTAGGCTAAGCAATCAGGAAGGGAGAGGAGTAGAACCATAATGTAGAGCTCAATTACCCTAATCTTGAATGTAGGAAGTACATAATTAGAGGGCACGAGGGGATCGCAGCCAACCAATTAATTTGAACTATTCATAATTAAATTATCCTTTTTTTTCAATTAATAGATTTAGAGCTGATCAAAGCTGGTTGTGATTAATGGGGAATCCGACGAATAGAACTCAAGCGGCCGACGCTTCAACCAACCCACGCGCTTCTAAATTGTGCGGGGAACAGGGGTCAAACAATTGTATTTTTTACCACGGCCTCCGCTCAATTAAAACCAATTTTTCCGACCTATCCACCCCGTCCTCCACATAGTGACATTTTCATCAGAGAGATGAAAAAAATTAAGCAATGGTTTAAAATTTAATATGTATTTTACAGGTATAATACTGATAGATTTTATGCCAAAGAAAATAATTACTGTGAAAATAATTTATTTGTCACGGCTAACACAGTTTATGAAGCTTGACATATTCCAGCAATCAACTAGAAATTGTCTTAATTTTTACCCCAAGATCTGTAGTTCAGGTTGTGCACATTAAATGCATGTAAAAATATGTAAATCACTTTTTAATCTAGACAGAATATGTTGTCAATTAATACTATTTGTGATAACTAGTTGTCCCTCATCATTCTTCCTTGGAAATAAAAAGGGGCTAAAACTAGTGAAAGGGATTAAAGTCAACAGCCTTGCAGTGTGTCGTCCAGCTACTTGGAGTCAAACTACTGTCCAAGTAGTAGGTTCTGTTCTTTTTCCTTATACCAACACAGTGTCCGCTCAATGATTGCTATCATCATGGAAACTACTAGAGAAGTCTGTGATGTCCTTGTTTGAAGCCAACAGCGTTGCAGTGCGTCATCCAGCTACTTTGGGGTCAAAGTTCTGTCCAGATATAAGGTTCCGTTCTCTTTCCTCTTTATACCGACACAGCTCAGTTATTGTCATCATCATGGAAACTATTAGAGAAGTCTGCAGTGTCCTTGTTGGTGCAAGGCAAAGTTTTTTATTTAGTCCAGGGAAGAAAATATCAGGCTTGTCAGTTGGCTGAACATCAGTCTTTTACTAAATGGTTCAGATATGCTGTAAGTCTATTAGTTGCTCCTGCCTATTGGGCTATTAATAAAAGTCCTTTAACAAAGCCTTCTATGGTCATCTACATTCACCACTCTTATTCAGAATCCATATTCATCTGTATAATTTTAGTGGTAGTATATGATACATTTAAAAAAATTAATAAATTCTTGCAAATTATTTGAAAAAAGACATGTATATGTCAGTGTGTTTAATTTTAAACAACGCTTTTAGCTTATATTTTGGGGAGTTTTTATAATGGAATATTAAGAGTTAAAACTCTTTTGACAACATAAGTTTATATATTGTATTTCAATTACTGCATAAGATTGTGCATTTAAATGTTTTCAATACATATATACAATGAGTACAAGTTATTCTGCAGAATTATGTGGACAAATTAAACCTGCATTCATGACAATGCTGCACACACAAAACCGTTTGCATCGCGTATATATTACAGCAAATGTGTATCTCCCCATGGTGTCAATATGTTTGTTTAATATTCTCATTGTATAACCAACAATAAAAAAGCAATCTCTGATAGTGGTATTTACTTTGCTAATAATTAATTTTTTAATTACTGAGTAAAGTTAATAAAATTAGTAAACTCTAGGAGTATTTTCTAGGTAGTTTTAGCATAATCTCAAAATGAGATGAATAAGAATTTTCTAAAACTGGGTAGAATACTATAGAGCCATCTGAAAATGCATTAATATTGTAACCAATAAGAATCATCTAGACCAGGGATACTCACTACGAGGCCCTCGGGCCGCATGCGGCTCTAACACAATTTTTTGTGGCCTTAAAAACTATAAAATTTACTAAAATATATATACGCTGTGGTATTTTTATAAGCCACAAAAATAGTCAGAATGCTTTGTCTTTCTTTTAATGCACTAAATACTAAATAAATAGCAGAGAGACAGACGAAATGCAAGCTATAAAACATACGAAAAAAACTGTATGTATATGTACTTGCAGCCCTTAGATTATTTTGAGAAAGGTAATAAGGCTCATCATGAAATCCTAGTGAGGAATCCTGATCTAGACCCTAGTACATTCTAAATATAATTCATTCGTTTTGACAGAAATTAAGCAAATCTGTCATTTGATACACGTTTACTTTAGTTGTTCTCGTTCAACCTGATTTGTCTGGTCTGCCTGCTGTTAGAGCTATGTCATCATGTGTAATGCAGATAAAGAGACTTATGATCAAGTTGATGAAGTAGGCATGGATGTTGATAGGGTATTGATGTGCGAGTTGTCAGTAAATACTCAGTTTTCAAAGACAAATCTAAAATGCACTATGTAATGCAATAAAAAAGTAAAGAATTTTCTTTATTGACTTAAGATCGGCCACTTTACTCAGAAAACATAGAAAGCATGACATCTATTATTGTTTAGTGTAAGAATAAATTTGTAGTAGCTATAAACATATCTAAAAAATGCATTTATTAGACATTATTAACTGAGCAAAGTTATGTAAGTCATTCCTCCTGGATCAGCAAAATAGCGCTATGGTCTTTCTATTTACTGACAAGATGGTAGGTCTTCACATAGGGTAAAATCCACATATTCAGGTAAAAACTCAGATGTCAAAAGATCAATGATTTCATCCTCAAATATAAGTAACTGCTTACAATTTCCGATTCTCTTGCGTTGAAGATACGTCTTTCTCTCAAGGACTTGCATAAACGTAGTCATGGCTGCACCTAATCTAAAAGTTAGCACCTCTTATCCTAGCTTAAAACATTTAAAGAATATTCTAACTTTGGCTAGCAAAAACTAACGTTTATTCACTTGCCATGTATAGAATATTATAATCTTCTTGATCTTAGTATCTACTAGGGGGTTGTATATTCTTAAAGTTTATTCACCTTAAACATAGAAAATACTTTTAAAAAGCTTAATTTAAGAAACTACTAGTTTTTATACATCTTACCCACTAAAAACATGTTGGTCTAGTGTGTAAGTCCATGTAAGTATCTTTTTATAGCTTGACATTTTTAACTTAACATTTTGTCTGGTGTATTTTTACTATTCCAACAAACAATATGGTTGTTACAGGCGGAGAACTGGAAAGGTACTTGAGGTATGCAGGGTTAGTACGGCTGGATATGATCGACCCTATAGATGCCATACGCATCCTCTGTCCCGAAGTGGTAATGCTTGCAGTGTCTATCTCAGTTCTCATTCTCTGCCGAGTGCTAACATACAGAGTCGACACTGATGATGACCAACTTCTGCCTGTCGTCAATTCACCAACTCCTGAAGCTCAGGAAATCACACAACGCCGTAGATATTCCTTACTTACCATTATAGGCAGGTTCAAAGATGATATACTAGTAGGAAGATTAGAAAGTGGGTTTCTATTTTGTGCTAGAGTTCTTCTGGTTATTCACTTATAAATAATTTATCCTTAAAGCATTTTCAATTTTTGGTCTTTTGTTGATTATTGAATTGTTTAGGTACTAAAACTATTGTGGTCTTCAGAACTTGACCATGTCAAATTCTGTACATTATGTACAACGGCTGGTGCCGACGTTTCAGCCTCATAGTAGAGTGCCATCCTCAGGGCGAGTGACACGCTACTGGTAGCTAAACGCTGAACTGTAAGTATGACTGGCCACACTAGGTCTGAGCCGGAGGTTATTCGGCCAAAACCTAGCATGGCCAGTCATACTTACAGTTCAGCATTCAGCTACCACTAGTGCATGTTGCTCGCCCTGAGGATGGCACTCTACTACGAGGCTGAAACATCGGCACCAGTCGTTGTACAAAATTTGACACGGTCAAGTTCTGAAGACCACGATAGTGTTTTCGTGATTTAGATGATCTTGGAAGCTTCACCAGGAAAAATGTTTAGCTACTATCATAAAAATTCTAATTTTCCTTGTCATTGGAATTGGTAAAAACTAGTCAGCAGCTGTTAAATGTCAAATTTGTTTAGTTAATTAATATTTTAATATCTATTTTAATTATGTGTGCCAAAAAATCTTTAAAATCATAGTTTATAATTGTTTATATTTAAAAACTAATTTTGCTTTAAAATAGATTCTCATGGTTTACTTATTAATTCCAAATTATTAAAAACTATGTACATACTTTCCAATGAACATAAAGAAAAACTAATAACCCCTAACATAAGATGTAAATTAACCCATTGACTACGTAATTGATTAAAAACAAAAAATGGTGATAATAAGCTAAAAATGAGCAAAACTTTTGCTGTTACTCTTGACTCTGGCCACAGGAGACAGTGACTCTTATCTACTAGACCACCGAGGTACGATGCAGTATGGGCCAAAACCGGTTCTAAACTTAGAACTCTTAGCAGGAAATTTTTGTTTTACGATTTGGAAGTATATATATAGCTGTAGTTCTTTTTTTTACCACTAGTTCTGCTCATAACAGATAGTGCTCTATCATAAAAATGTTGTCTCTCAACAATTTAACTATTGTTTGGGGCGTATATTCACTGTTGGAACAATGACAAACATTGGATGAGCACTGCACATCAGTTGTCGCCAGTGGGTTAAGAGGTTACAGATTTTTCATTAGATTAAAAAAAATTACTAACAAATTTTCTTAAATTTCAATTTTAATCTTCAAACTCTGTGTTTCCTAGCAAAGCTAAGATTAATATAATGAAATATAGCATCAGTGCATGGGTAATTATATATATATATATGTACAAGATGCAGGGTAGATATTATTAATACCCTCTATACTAATACGAATTTCACAAGAAGTTGGTGAAATTCTCTGTTTAATACTTCAGTGTTATATTTTGTTGTTCCTTTGGTGTATTTTCCATGAAGCTAGTACTGAAATTGTATTAAGTGGAGTGCATATAAGTGTATATAAGTGTATATAAGTGAGATAAATATTGAGGCCCATCTCCTACCAAACTGGAAATCTTAGTACCGGGGGATGGCTCAAAACCAGACAAGCGATAGGATCATGGGCGGCAGTCAGAGGGTTAAATCACAAAAAGGCAGCTGAGAAAAAACTATTTATTACCAAAGAATTCAATAATTTTAGGAGAAGACCACAATATCAAACAAATATACTCAAAATAGATAAACAATATGAAACACATAATAAGCAATGAATTACAATTATACACAATATAACATACCGAACACAAATTTGGTGAAAGCTAGAAATACTATAAATGATATTACAGATGTGCCTATCTGCAGAATTACTAGAAAGACAATTTTACAGAATTTACAATGAAAATTTAGAGATTTGAACTAAAACAAACAACCAGCAATTTAGCCTACATCTCATGATTCCACCAAGGCCAGGGAGTCAGCCGGAATCCCTAGGCAGCTTTGAATTGAAGAAAAGTTAAAACGTTGTCAAATAATCCTCTTTTGGTGAAATAAATTTAAAAATTAAGAAAATAAAAATAAAATATAGCATGGTATCGTTTTATCCTACATTCACAACAAAATACTACAATCGACCAAATAAATAATACTACATAACCTATACAAAACTAAACAGCTAGGCCTACACATAAAAAGAACAAATAGATACACAAACCAACTTAATAACCAGGCCTAAAATAACAGAGATGAACAATTTTAAAAAATTTTACAGTAACAAAAATATTAAATTTAAAAATAAGAGATAAATATTTAGAAAATACAGAATAACAAATTAAATAGCATTTAACGGTAATAATAAATTTCTAAAAAAAAATATATATAAATATACATCAACTTTAAGTAATAAAAGTGGCCTATTAAATTATTTGGCTGTGTGAAACACAAAGTTTATAGTCCAGACTTGGTGCACTTTTTTTTCTTTGGCCTAGGCTTATTTTTAAAAACTGTTCATCTCCCAGCCCAGCCGCCAGGAACAAAATGGAAAGGACTGACCTGAGGACAGAAGACTCACTGTTGTAAGGAGGGCATCGGGGCGCAACTTTGCTCAATTACATGGTCCCCAGGCCCAGGCCAGCACAGTCGAGATGGCAGCACGGCCGGCTGCAGGCTGAGGGAACAAGTCCTACTCGAGGACTCTGAACTAAACAGCCAAACCACAGCACATTAGAATAAAGTACAGCCAAAACAAAATAACAAACATTACAATATAAAATATACAAAAAAATATTACATTTTAGGAACAAACTTGCAATAAACTACAGATTTACAGGAAAGACCTAATTGAACGGGTGGTAGAAACTATAAGTTATGCTTACAGGAACTAACAAAATTAAACAGGTAGAATAGGTTATTGTCAAAGAACAGAAATATAGTAAAAAGGTACCTCAAATTGCAAAATGCTCACTAAAAGGGATATAGACACCTATACAAACTATTAGAATTAACATTAAACATAAAACATAAATATTATAAAGAAATTAATGATAAAAAATAACATTGAGCACATGGGCTTGAACGTATGTTGACCATCATCTAGACAAAGGACACAAACAATCTAACAACATACTGAAAAAAATAAACCTGATTATTATTATTTAAACAAAAATATTTTCACCAAAAGGTGAAATATACCACACAGGTTGCTTTCAACCTGGCTCAATTATAGCACTAGCTTTAATTAAAACAAATCATCAAAATTACTTTGGTGATGAATATATTCATAAAGAAAATAATCGACAGGAGTTGGGTGTGTTATGTTATGAAATGGCCGAACTGATTAGAATTGCCACAAAATAGTACAAATGAAATTTTCACATTTTTATAGTTTCTTTATAGTTTTATTGATATTTTTTTCAGGAAAGTACCTGGTATTAGCATCACTCTGCTTGGCGGGAATTCTGCGTCCATCAGTTTTGAGTGGGGTGTACTTTGCTGTGTTCCTAATGAGCATGACGTGGTGGGCCTACAACAAAAACCTCGGCAAGTGTTTTGCCATCCTCTGCCGGTTTTTACTACTCCTAGTCAGTGCGCATATCATTGTCATCTATCTCTACCAGATGCAATGGTTCCAAGAACTGCTTCCACCTGACTCACCCATTGCAAGGTATACACTTATATCTGACGCTGCATTATATTAAGAAAATAATCCATGCTTCTACTGTTTGATGCATTTCTTAGTACAGTAGTATAAAAGTGTATTTTTGTTTCGTTGATAGTTGATGAACATACAGTGGTCTCTTTCTATAAGAATATGCAAGAGATCAGGAATTTTCATTGTTATAAGGAGATATTACTATACAGAGAAAGACAAAAATCGTCACTGTAATAATAATACTGTACTAAATAACCTAGTTTAATTTAAAAATTTGATCAAAACTGAAATGAATTAACTCTTTATATAGCCTACTGTAGCCTACACAACATGCATTTACTTTTATTAATAATTAAAGTAAGCAATAAATAATAAAAATATGCTATTAAATAAAATTATAATACTGTAATATGCTACTTTATTTTTATAAAGATACAAAAAAGATATGATGGAGCCATAACCACAGTATTAAGAAGGTATTTAATAATTCTCTACTGTACTTAAATTCTATATTTATTTACTTACATCAACAAAAAAAGTCTGTTATCTTTGTCTGTTTCCTTTTCCCTTTCCAAAGCAGAAACCTTACTTTGTCCTGAAAAAGCATAGCATCTTCTACAGCCCTCATCTCGTCATCCTGAATGAAAAACCGATGAAGGATTTTCGCCGCATCCGATGCCTGCTGAGGGGTTGGAGCTAGTTCTGGCTCTGGTTCCACTTCCATGTCACTGTTTTCTTCTTCTTCTACACAAACTGCATGAAGGATGCCCTTATCGGAAACTCTTGCTGTTGTAGCCACATTTTCGTCAACTTCTTCAAAAACATTTAGCTCTTCTGGTTCGTAGGTGATGAGAAGTTCAAACTGTCTGGCCCAAACAGCTAACGGCAAGTCATTTTCATCCTCAGCCAATCCTTCATCTTCCAGTGTTTGAAGGAATATTTTATCATTTTGCTAGTCACCTCATCCCAGGACTTACTAATCATTAGGATGGCGTCAAGAACGTTTAGTTTGAGATCACCACTCTCAACCAATTCCATCAAAAGTCTTCTCCTATAATGGCTTTTCAAACTCTTAATGACACTTTGGTCCATGGGATGGAGAACACTCATTGTTTTTGCCGGCAGGAAACAAAGTTCAATGTTTTGGAGGTTGCACAGTACAGGATGAGCAGGTCAGTTGTCTACAAAAAGAAGAATTATTTCCCTTTAAGCTCAACATCCCATTTTTTAATCGCTTCTTCAAAAACTTCCAAAGTCATCCACGCACTCTTGTTTGCGTGTTTTTCAACTTGCCTATCACTAACAATTTTCTCTTCACTGGTACCGTCATGTTAGCGGCCACTAAAACCGTAATGCGTTCCTTAGAGAGCTTTTCTCCAACAATACTTTTCCAATTTAAATGTTAAAGTTCTGTTTGGCTTCATTTAAAAAAAAAAACAATCCAGTCTGATCAGCATTAAAAATGTCGTCTCACGCATATCGTGCCTTCAGTTCAAGCAAAACGTTTTCTAGCCAACCATCCATTACGTTTTTGTTAACATTGCGAGCCTCTCCATTGATCTGCCCGTAGTTAATCTTTTGCCAGCCCATAGTTTCACTTGCTCAGCCAACCCTCAGATGCTTTGAATTTTTAAAATTCCAAGCTCAGTTGCAAAAAACTCAGCTTTTGATCTGACCACAGGCCCAGAAAGTGGAATATGGTTCATACGCTGCTGCTGGAACCACTGAAGCATATCGTGATCCAAATCTTCATGTTAAAGTTTCCGCAACGTCTTCCTGCTACCTCAATCCATTTTCGCTTCAAGCCACTTTTTTCTGTCCTTCCATGCCATAGTTGACTGAGACAGCCCCTTACGGCAAATGACATCCAGCCCCTTACGGCAAACGACATCTGATTGTTTTTCACCTTTATTGTCTGAACTAACAATAACTTTTCTTCCACCAAGAGCACTTTACGCTTTTACAAAAACATTTTGACCATTCACACACTGAGACATAACTAAAACTGGAAATGAGAAGTCCTCAACAGATGTCAAAACATCTGTAAACAGTTAGTCACGAACAATAAAAGAGCGACGCTCAACCTGAGGGTAACAATGAGTAGCAGAGGTGGCCGCATTCCTTAGGCGTAAAACAAAACAACTGATCGACAACGACCCTGCCACTTGTGACTCAGGTAGTGTGGACTTTAACAAAATAACACATTGGACTTCGAATATTGAACGCTGAAATCTCATCGTTATAAACAAAGAACGATTGGTATAGAGAAAGAATAAATACATTGTCCTAATGACAAACCAAGCAGCGTTTACTATTTTCATCGTTATAGGGTAATTATCGTTATATAGGGAATCGCTACTGTATTATATAGTAGGCTGAGCCCTAGTAGAAAGACATATGTGGGGAAACCTTTAAAAAAGTTATTCTTATGGATATTGTGCAGTACATGTAATATTTCTTCAGTTATTCATTTTGAAACTATGATGTTTCAAATTCATTTTGAAATGAAAGTTATTTTTAAGTGGTATATTATAATTTTAATTAAAATAAATTAATATACAATTTAAGATTGTTAGTTTTAAATTCCTCACTTGAAATTTTTTTAATTTGAATTTTATGCTAATGTATATTAATATACATTTACCTTTTTAGAGAACTAGTACATGTTTACCGTAATACTAAGGCAAACCGTGTACATATGTAAATGTGAATCTAAGCACAGTTTAATATCTTGGTATGGAGACTTCCACGGTCGATATTCAAGCTATTTACACAATCGTAATCCGGGTTGGACCGTGTCTGGTTATTATGTACACTATGTAGTAGTACATAATAACTAGACACGGTCCAACCCGGATTACGATTGTGTAAATAGTTTAATATGTATTTATTGTTTGTTGTCAACCAAAGTAGGCCATTAACAAGATTAAGGATGAGGAAAAATTGGGAATGGATAACTTACAAAGTATTAAGTCTGCAAATATAAATAATTGATTTATGAAAATAGTTTTTTGTCCTGTACATTTTCATTATAAATGTAACTTTATGACTAGTTTCACAATAACTTTAAGATTAGTGTCGGCAATGCTGTAATCCAGCTACTTGAGGACAAAGTGTTTAAGCTTTACGAGTGGTTTGTTTCCTAATGAACTAAAACAAAGTGTTATTGTTCCTATTTTCAAGAAGGGTGACAGGGACCTGGTCCAGCACTATAGACCTATTGCCTTGTTGTCTGTACTGTCTAAGGTTATTGAGTCTGCAATGAAAACCAGATTATTACACTTTCTTAATAAACATTATTTTTTTAGCCAAAGACAATTTGGATTTTCAAAGGGCAAAAATACTGAAACAGCAATTTATGACTTTATGGAGGGAGTTTACAATAGCATTAATAATAATAACAAGTCTTCAGGTATTTTCATAGATTTTTCAAAGGCTTTTGACCTTGTGCATCACGACATTTTATTTAATAAACTTGAATTGGCAGGTATTAGAGGCATTGCGCTACGTTGGTTTGTGAGTTATTTCTCAAATCGAAGTCAACGAGTCCGAATAGGCAACACCTTGAGTGAATGTAAAGAGACTAACATTGGAGTCCCACAGGGGTCCGTACTTTCCGTCTATTTATTTTTGATCTACATCAATGACTTGCTTATTCATCAATTTAAGGGTGAAATTAGCGCCTTTGCGGATGACGTGTCTCTCCGATATTCCGGAAGTACATGGGACGCAATTTGGGACGATATGAAGATCGACTTAAAAACAATTCGAATGTGGTGCGACAACAATAAAATGATAATAAACGCAACAAAAACTAAATTTATTAATTTTGACCTTAAGGGTTTCTATTTCCAATCTGACCTACAGATACATTCAAATAACTGTTTAGAAATTCCAAATTGTAAGTGTGAAAAAATTGAGCAAATTGATAAATTAAAATACCTTGGTGTGATTCTAGACGAAAAGCTCTCATGGAAGCATCATTGCTCAAAACTGCATACTGAACTTCAGAGAAACATACGACAATTTTACCATTTGAGAAATTACCTACACACTGACATGCTGCGAGTTTTGTATTTTGGCCTCATCCAATCTAGACTACTGTACGGATTGGAATTTTGGGGTGGAACGGACTGTGTCACAATAAATCCAATAAAAGTAACACAAAACCATTATGTACGGCTAATCACCTTTAAAGCAAAGCGTGAGCATGCGTTTCCTCTTTATTGTCAGCTGAATATTTTACCAATTCGTCATCTTTTTGTGTTTAAGGTCTTGAAAGTATTTTATATCAGAAGTGGCAACACGGCAGTTAATAGGCTCTATAGTGGAACTAGAAGTGCTACTTTAGGTTTGTTTATTAGGCCAAAGGTAAATAAATCATTTTTTAATAAAAGTTTCATATACTTAGGGCCTAAACTGTACAACCAATTACCACAACACCTTAAACAATGTGAAAGACTGACTATATTTATATCTAGAATTAAGAAATGGCTTTTTACCAAAAGCAAAATTGATTATATGTTTGATATCTTAGTGTAAATTATTAAGACTTTCCTTGAGAAATAGTGTACTTGTTTTACCATTGAGGAGGGGATGCCTTTTTTTGTACAGTTGTTAGATTAAATTGATAATTCAAGCTTCAATATTGTAATTGTGAAGCACCACTTAGCTTATTGTTAAACCGTATTTAGCAGCTTACTATTAATTTAGTGAAGATAGCGTATGGACAAGCACATACTGCAGTGACCGTCCTTATCAAGTGATAATCTATTGGACTGATAAGAACATTGTTCATGCAAAACACACCTGCGCTAGCCATCGCCTACTTGAAATGATGGCTTGAATTTCCTAGCTAATTAATACATTGTTAATATTGTACAAATGTTGGATGGAATAAAATATATTATTATTATTATTATTATTATAGTGTCGAGGAGATTGTGGGCGATAGGTTCTATGCTCAGTCCTCCTTATACTAACACGACATCTGTTCAAGGTTCAGATGCTGTGTAGGAAAGAGGAGTGAGTTTCAGGCTTTTCAGTTAGCTGAAAATCAGACCAAGTCTACGTGGTTCAGATTCCATTTGAAGCTGTAGGTCCTTTAGTTGCCCTTGCTATTGGGCTAGTAATAAATATCTCTTTTTGAGGAACAGTTGACCTTAGTTAGTAACAATGACTACACTCGTTCATCTACACTCATCACACTCATTCGCCCATATCTGGACAAGCGTCTTACTCATGAATAATGAAGAACAATATTTACCAAAACATAGATAAGTACGAGACAAGAGGCAGAAAAAGAAACAACTAATGGAATGAGAGACACAGAGTATTTAGTAGTTTATGACCATTGGCCTCGTAGGCAGTTGTCTGATCTATCAACAGATTGCCATTTCAATGTGTTAGCGAGTTGCCAAATTGTTTTATGTTGCATTGTGGTTTTGTGGTATGAGTGTCAAAATGTTGTGTATTAATACTACCATAAAGTAGTTTAAACTGTGTAAACCATAGTAAAAGATCTTTTTTTAATCTTCATTATTAAGATGCCGATTGTTGAGATATGGGCGAATATGGGGGTGAATGAGTGTAGATGGACGAGTGTAAGTAATAAAAAGGCCAACTGTTTCTCAGAAAGAGTTATTTATTAATAGTCAAAAAGCCAAGAGAACTAAGGGACCCACTACAGCTTTACATGGAATCCAAACCACGTAGTGTTGGTCTGATTTTCAGCTAACTGATAAGACTGACACTCTTTATCTTTCCTACACAACATCTGAAACTTAACTACCATCCAACATGGGCACTTCAGGCTTCTCTAGTCATATTCACGTTGATAGCAACCATTGAGCAGACACTGAGTCGTTATTAAGAGGACTGAGCCTAGAACCTATCTCCAACAATCTCCTCAACAATTGTTCCCCAAGTAGCTTAAGTTGATTGAATTGAACAGTTTGATTGACTTTTTTAGCATAAATGCATTGGCAGATCTACCAATCTGCTCCATATGTTAGGTTGCTGATTTATAAGCAGATAAAAGAGACTTTTTGTATTTTAGTTGTATGTGATTTTTTTGTTTAAGAAGTTCTACTATAAATTAATATGAGCCTTAGATCACCAGTCTTAAATGTAAAGAAAACCTTAATTTACCATAAGAAAATTATATCTGTATACAGGTATTTAGGGTTGACAGCCCTGCAGACAACTGACTGTTTGGACCCTCGCTCTGGTCACATATCTGATGAGGAGTGGGCGTCGTTTGTCTCTCCTCTTGCATTGGTCTGGCTCTATTTAATGCTTTGGTATGAATCCAACATGCTGATGAGTGTCCCAGTAAGTACATTAGTTAACAGTTAATTTGTATGTGTATTTTCAGGTCTGCTTTGCATCTTCTTTGTAGTCATTATTTTTGTGTGTTATTTTTTTTCATATTTAGAAACATTTGTCCTTTTAGTATTAGTGATTATTTTAGTACATTTAGCTTTAATGTGCAAGGAAAATATAACTAACTTTATTTCTTATATAATGTTTATGAGTTTAAAGAAAGGTAAAATCTGTGCCAGAATTTTTCAGTTGACTTTAAACACAGTTTTAACCAATATTCTTTCAAAGTAAACTCTTTAATTATAATTTTGTTGATTTGTAAAAATTAAAGTTGTTTTTGAGAGTTATATAAATATAAGAGACTGTTTAAAGGAGGAGTTGCATTTTTATCTAACTTTTGTTTTGAATTAAATCTAGGGAAATTCCATTATTTGCCAAAAAACAAGTAGCAAGATGTCAGTTAATGAATACTTAACAATTTTGTTGAACTTTCTGAGTAACAGGCTGGTTGGCCAAGTTTATTTACTTTAAGTCAGTAATAAATAATACATATATTACTCCTAGTCAAACTTAACCCTTTGCACTTGTATAAAATAACAACTTTCCTTGGCCTTCGTTAGGTACAACAGGTGTGCCATCACTATCTTGCTCTAGAAGTCGTAATTAATTTGCGTAAGAGTCCACAACACTCGTTTGGTACAATGGTTGTACCACTCCTAATAGCCATTTCCACTTGCATGGTACAGCAAATGTATCAGTGTAGTGGTTGATTTGTTTAGTCTCAACATATACAAACACCGATATATCTGTTCTTAAAGGGCTGCTCTCGATCGGGAACGAACAACACAACAGGGAGAGGAACCACTTATAGTACTCGAAGTCCAAAATTGCTTCAGTCTGTATGAAAATGGTTGGTAGTCGTGTGTACAACCTTTCTTTTAAGATATTTAAACTACTAATGCGTTTCAATGATACAATATGGCTGAATTAAAGTCAGATTACATTGGGAACAAATATTAGTAGGGTTGTGCGATGCAATGATATTTATTGATGTGTCTTTTAGAAATAGTACTTTGTGTTTTGAATAAAATATCAATAGTTGTAAAACGATTATTACTCAAGTTTGTTTTCGTTCCGAGTGAACAGGGATGAGCGATTAGACCCAAACCAGATTATCACAATAAAGAATACATAGTTGGACCAGGAGATGTAACTAGAGCTGATATGAACATGATATAAATCTGTCAAGCAATGTGTATGTATATCGTAATTTACGTGGGGGCAAGGTACAATAAATCAGTAGAACATTCCCTTATAGATAGTACATCTATTTCAGTTAATCGGCAATTATTTTGGGATCAGTATTTTGATAAAAAATTAATACGAATTGTTGCGTATTTAATTGGAATAGCAAAATAAATTAGGTACTTCTATTGTATTTTTGGATATTTTTGATAAAAGTCGGAATATTCCTGATGATAACAGTTGAATATTGCAGATAACATCAGTCCATTCATTATCGTGGCTTTTGTTATCATTTCCTGTCTGATGGGTACGTGGCCTCTACAGTCCATCCTTTGTAACAAAACATTTCACAACCAAAACATAGTATTATCTTGTTTCCTTTTATCATTTCAAACTTGTTGCATTTTAACGGTAATTCATGCTCGCCGATACGGATTCAGTTAATTCGTTGGCACTGTGTTCTAAAATACTTTACTCAAGATTATTTTCATTAGAAAAAGTATAATTAAACGCAGTTAATAAAAACAACTGTATTAACATATATTTTCAACCTTTTTATTTGTAAATATTTTAAATTAAAATTAAAATTCTCAATGTATTTAATAAATTTCATTTTATTTCATTTGTTGTAATTGTTTTATTAATTTTAATGTATTGGCTAAACAATAATGGATTGTTATACTTAAATCAAAATAATGCTTCTAAAAAAATTCTGTGATATAGTACATTTTATTTATCTATGCTTATGTAACTTTTCATAAATATTTATTTCAGTCAAGTCAATGTAAGTTAAAAAGTAATCAGTTATATGGCTGTCATCATTTTCCAACAATTATAGTAAATAACAATAATTAAGTTGTTTTCCATTATTTTATACATTCTTCTTTTGCCTGTGAAAAATATTATTTTAACTGTAACAAATTAAATTTTGATAATTTGAACAATTACTCTCCCACAACAACAGCAAAATAAAACTATTTGCATTTTAATTTAATGCATTTAATTCAGAGGCATCAACTATCTTTTCACATATTTGTCCTTAATTACTTAATTACATAAGCATGTTTAGTGCTAAACAAATTTATGAAGTCTTAAAATTCCTTATCAAAATAATTATGACTTATTGTGCTTTAGGAAAATTAATCTCACTGGCTACTACATTTTTTTAATTCCTTCATCTAACATTCCTTATATTATTTTTAATTGACTTTCTTACTTTGATATAAAGTTAATTTTTATAGTTTTGTTGCTTGCATATAACATTAACTATCATTTATATGATAAAAAAATGTATGTTTTAAACTATCTTTCTTTGTACTAGCAAGATACATGTAACAAAAGATGTTATTGTTACTCTAACGACTTCTAAAACTTAATAAAAACCACAAACTCTTTATGTGCGTACCTATAGAATTGAGTTGCATAGAATCGCATTGAATTGAATCGAAATTCTTTGAATCGCATCTCTGCATTGAATCAGAAAAAATTTCCTGCATCGCACACCTCAAATATTAGACCAAGAAATAGATGACAGTTATGAAAAGGTGCCAGAAAACAGTCTTTGTACATTTTTCTTCAGTCATTTTGAAACATTCACTAAACATGAATATCATGTTATACATTACTTGCCATTTGTTTTATCAAGAATTTATTCAATGCATAGTTTTTTTAATAAAAATGTTAGTGGTCCATAAAATGAGTATATTTTGTAGAATAGTTTAAGTATTTCTCAGTTTTATTTTTTTTATTTTGTTAAATATAACGTATTATTTGTGGATAAGAATTTATTGTTGTGTTTAAATTTTTGTTCCAAAAATACAAATAATTTCATATATATCTGTTACAATTAATAATTTCATAGTTTCAAATACATTCAATAATTCTCTTATTTTAAATGTATACACAGAAGAATATGTTTTAACTAAAATTAATCAATTGAATCAAAGATTACAACATTTAACTATTTAAATTACAACTTAAAGGTTAGTGACCTGAAGCACAACAATGCAATTAGTGTTTTTAAATCTGCGTTATATGTCATGACGGGTGTCAATAAAATACAAGTAGACAGTTGGTACAGCATCTGTCCAATCCAAGCACTGAAAGATGACGTGTGCTAAACAAATATAACTTCTATAGCAACATGGCGATGGTACACCATATGTACGACCTGAGTGCAAAGGGTTTACCATAATGTATACAAATAATATTTGTATACATATGTTTTTTTGTTGAGTTAAGAAAAGTAAGGAAAGTAAGGAAAGTAAATATTTGTGTATTAAATAACCACCCTTCCACTTTTTGTAATGTTCTTATTTCCTTGAGGATACTTAGACTCATACCTTTTAACATGAACATTCGAAGATAGTAAAACTGAGAGTCTGTGTTTGATGGAAAGTATTGACCCTTTAGAGTTAATAGACATTACATGTTATTATATTTTTTTTTAACATAATTGGCATACAAAATAATATAAGTTCATATAAACTGTAGTTTTTTTTTTCTTTTATAAATGCTTACTTGTTTTATAATTTTGTATAACCGTAGTTCTTAAGTAGGTGGTAATCATATTTTGCTTTTTCCCATTTTTAATGACGATTGCACTGTTGATTTATGTTCTAGTTCATTTTAATTTTGTGCTGAATCCATTTTTGAAATGTTTTTGAGCATTGAACTATTTTAGTATTAGTTTTTATTTTATCAGTTTTCCAATGTGTATAAGGGCCATCCATACTCAGATAAATCAGTCATTTCTGTTTTTCATAAATATAATAAAGAAAAAAAATTAAACATTCTAAACTCATCAAATCTGTTTTCATTCATCTCTGTCAAGGCAATGCTTATTTATGGATTGATAAATAATATATATAATAAATAAATAATCATAGATGTATTTGTTTAAAATAATAAGTACAATGTATACAATATGTATAATATTATTTATATTATGTATAATAATAATGTATACAAATGGGCCCGGATGAAAATAAATATACTATAATAACACATACCACCAACATTATAGTAAAAAAACGAATATAAGTTTCAATGAAAAAGGAAATATCAGGAAGATTGGGGTACGTTCTTTTGAAATGCCAGTAATAAAAGAAGTAAATGCAATTTTCTTCTTTTAAGAGCATTTTACAACTTAATACTTCTTGAAACTTAAAATGTGACTATACAATATAAGTGGAATTTTACAGAGAATATATCTAAAGGTGGCCATTTCCCATAGCACCAAGTCACCGATGGGAAGTCAACAGGTTCAGACATCCCTATAGTAGCCATGCTATTTTACCACCAGCTGGCCAATACAAGCTATTCTATTTCAACTGTACAGTTCATGTTTATTATTATAATGAGTTATAGTAAACACTATATGATTATTGAAGGTTCAATCTAGTGGACCACAAGTTGATATTATGTATTTATTAAATTAAAGTCATCAAAAATTATGTGTAAAATGTCACATGTTTAACTGTCGGAAAATTTTTAAAGTACTCTTTTTTTTAGAAAACTTACGGTCCACTAGAGCAGTTCTTCACCAATCAAATGATTATTACAGACCTATTCGTTGAAATAGAAATCCATGCTTTTGGCGTTTTTCGTGAAGCGAAACGGCCCCTTTAAGTGATGGGTAAACAAATTCTGAAATTTGCACCATTAGTTTTAAGTTTTATAGTTTTGATACATGATAGAAAGAAGAAAAGAAAGATACTTTTTTTGTATGAATTCATTACATTACAATAAAGTAAAAGCCTATTTCAAAGACAACAAGTTAAATATCTTTATAGTGCAGTCATTGAAGCGAAAAATACGGTCTTACCTCAGAATTTTTTTACTGTGAACCGATTTGTATGAAATTTTGGAATTAGGCTCATCTTAACCTTAACTTCAAAAGTGAAAATGATCTGAACTCCGCCTATTATTTTTAAGGGGTGTAAACAACCCCTTAATGGAAAATTGACATTGAGCCATTTTATCGCTAGAAAACATGTCTAATAGTAAGTGGTGAAATTGTAAAGTGTTTTCTAACACAATTACCTCATATTAAAATCATTTTCAACCCCTTGAAAATCTTACAACCCTTGCAAACAACCCCTAAATAAAAAAAATCACAAAAAAATACTTTGGTATGACATAAAAAGATGTAAGTATAGAGTAAGTAATATTTTATATTCTCTATAATAATTATCACATTTTTAACCCCCTTTCAACCCTTGAAAACTACCACTGGATAAAAAAATTTAAAAAATTTTTTTGATACAATGAAAAGGATTTAAATATTATTCCACACTCTCGAAAATGATTATCATATTCTTAAGCTTTTCTACCCTTAAAACTACTCCTAAATTAAAACAGTAATTATATATGATTACATATTTAAAAATAATTAAATTTAGAGTAAAAAAATGCCATTTATTGAATAAAACTTTAACAAATTATATAAAATTGTACTATTATTATTAAAATATAATATTATTATTCATGACTCAATATCGGAGTCGCTGTCACATTCAACATCTTCTGGCTGAATTGGAGGGCTATTTTGGCAGTTATCTCCACTGCACGTTCCACAGGTACTATTACAAAATAGACCAACTTTTCTGCATCCGCAAGACGCTTCACATCCTTTTTTGCAGTTGCAAAAAATCATTTTCAGGAGTTCTTGTGGTGCGGGTGGATCTACAGACTTAAGTGGATTTAATAAACCGTCATTCATGACCCACCCCCAATCTGTTGGATGAATGTTTTTGTTGCCAAGCCAAATCTGGGTTTGAAGATAAACCCTCTTAGTATGTTCATTTATGGCACCAACGGTTGGAACTAAGGATGATAATTTTACGGCAGTGTTTTTCGTAGCAGCTTTGAGAAAACTTTCATAGCGCATTTTTTCAAATACAGATACGCAATTAGTGAAAAGCTATTGAAAAAAATCGCTTCCACAAGTATTCTTTTGAAGATGCTTTTAAACCCTCTTCACCCTATGAAGTAAGGTCCATTTTAATTTTCTTAATTAAATTGTATGAATTATAGTATATTACACATTACAATAGTTTTGGGTCTCTATTATACTGCGTACTTTCACATTGCTCCAAATATTCACACTCCGAAATTTTCAGTTACTATGTAGAAAAAATATGATAAGTTTTCGGACCATAACTCCTTCAATTTTCATGCTATCACAATTTATAAAAAACCATTGTAAAGATAATTAAGAGAGCTACAACATCCTTTATTGCAATATATAGTAAAAAACCTTTTTCTAAAACGGTGAAGGGTTAAAGGGCTTAAGAGAGGCTGTGATTGCGCTGCCACGCGCTCTTTAAACAATCATATCTCCGTCAATTTTTGTTTGACAGAAAAAACAAAGAAACCAAATTGTTTGTCAAAAATATACCTACATTTTTTATCTCTACATATTTATACGTATCTGTCGTCATTTTTGAGATATTATGAAAAAAATGTGGTTTTTTAAAAATTTTAAATTTTTTGTTGTTTTTTTAATCGTGACCTTTTTGAAAAATATGTGTCCTGAAGCAGCCAAACTGATACAATCTATCAAAATCTTCATAGTAAAGTTATTTCTAGGCGGAATACGATTAATTTTAATTTTGGTGGAAATGGCACTTATGAAACCCATTGATTTAAAAGAAAAAACATTAGATGCTCCTCTTATTTGCAATACAGCTCACTTATTTTACGTTCAAAAGACTTTTAATAGTGCTCATTTTAAAGCTTATTTCAAGCACTACAAAATCATTTTTTATTAGAATGCCTAAAATGCATCTTCTCGCCGCTAGATGGCATTGACCACATCGATTAAATTTCAGACAAAGTAAAAAACGGCTTTGATCTTTAATATCTAGCTTAATATTGCACTTAGAATACTTTATAAAAAACTACATTGTTTATTTTTGTACTTGCTACAGTTTTGTTCTTTATAAAATTTTCGATAAAACGTATATTTTTGGAGATATTTGCAAAAAACCGATGAAAAACGTGAAAAAATTGCGTATTTTCTATTGCCAATAACTTGAAAAGTATTGGATTTTTCGAAAAACTTTATAGATGATTTTGGGCTTAGAATTAGGCCTTCTATTGATATCCGAGGTTATTTTTTGAAAAAAAAAAAAAAATCACCACCGAGAAGGGGTGGCAACCACCCCCAGGGTGGTTGCGGAGTTCAAATCATCTTCACTTTTGAAGTTAAGGGTAATATTAACCTAATTCCAAAATTGTATGCAATTCGGTTCACAGTAAAAAAATTCTGAGCAATAATGCTTCAATGACTGCACTATTACTAATAACTAAAGCTTCCAGTAACGACTGTTTCAAGGTGTTATTTACAGTATTTACATCACCAAACGTTTTGCCCATGCTGTGATGTGGCAACTTCAGAGGTATCTCTAAGAATCACGGACAATGCCATATCACAGCATGGGCAAAACGTTTGGTGATGTAAATACTGTAAATAACACCTTGACACAGTCGTAACCAGAAGCTTTAGTTATTAGTAATTACACCGGCTACTTAAGCCTACGAAATAAGATAAGTTATCTTTTTGGAAATAACATAGATTGAACTATATTAGAAAATGTTTTTCACAACTCACCACTTAATATTAGTAATCTACATCAATAATGAGATGTTTACAAATCTTTACTGAAAAACTTATTCTTAATGATTAACATAAAATAATAATAATAATAAAAAGCAACTCATCAAAGAAATATTAGGGCCCCTAAGGCAATGCCGGTTTTTGGGGGAGGGGATCCTACACATTAAGTTGATTAAATTTTTTGCTCTGAAGAGACATAAAATATAAAATTACATAACTAAAGAAAAACTACATTTGTTTTCTAAAATTTAACATATTTGAATGTTGATTTACCATACCTGATCAATATAAAACAACAACAAACTTAATATAATTTTAGCTCTAAAAACGTATAAAAGTGGCTAAATTGTCTCATATGAAATTAAGAAGAAACTTAAGAAATAAGTTTTCAATGCCTTCAATATTAAGTACGATAACTAACTGTTAAATTTAGTGTTAAAATAATGATTTAAATCTGAACCACTGTCAAACATTCAATAGTTTCAAGGGCCATTAACCAAGCACAAAGCTTAAATAATTACTTAGCTTTAGTTCTAAAGGTGATTTGTGGTACATTCTAGGCCCATAAAAAAGATAACAGTTTCCAATTTGAGATCAGATTAGGAATAGATAACAACTGTGAATTTCTTGAAATATTTTTATAATCATTATTTTTAAGGTAAATTACCATTCATGCTATAAAGTGACATTAAAAACTTTAAAAAATGTACAAATATGTAACAGGAGAATTTTATTGTTAATAAATAGATGGTGTGATCCTTCCATTTTTTCATTTAAAAAAATAACTTTTAAAACGATTTTTGCTGAGTGAAAATTGGGTTTAGAATTGTATTCTATGGCCTGTCCAGCAAGTAATTCCATATTCGGTTCTTATTTGTGCTAATTAAAAATAAAGTATCCATAGTATTTTTGTGCTGCAGAATTATTTTAAAAAGTAAAAATATCTTAATAGATTTTTTTATCTTAATTTTAACTGTAAAGTGTAATTTGTTTTCAGTTTAATTCACCGTCTATAATTACCCCCAAGAACTTTATGTTATCTGTTTCCCCAACCCAGAGCTGCAATTTATAGTCTGATGACACTAACAAACTGCACATTGATGTAATGTATCATCCAAAAACAAAAATTCCCAAACTGAAGTTTCTATATTTTGTTTTTTCAAGGATTAATAATACAAGGAAAACACCACTGTAGTGCTTTTAAATCTTCGTAAATTGTATTTTTTTAATCTCTAACAGTTATAAACTTAGCTCAGAGCTGTAACATCAACAAAGAATGTTAACTACTTAAGAATTTCTGTTACAAAGATCATTTATATATTAAAAATGAGATGACATGGAGAACTGACCCTTGAGATTCGCCATGTTTACTTATTCCATTGTCATTTTTAAGTTATGTTAAAGGGCACTAGGCCAGGAATTAGTATATTGGAGAGATAGGACATCAGCAAACTTACCTTAAAAGACAAGTTCACTAACACCAGAGTAGTAGTAACATACACAAAAGAATCAAATAATCATACGAATTTTCAGTACCACTGGCACTTTCTTCGTGGATTCTTGGAAAATTTGTGTGATTATGTGATTCTTTTGTATATATTACTACTACTCTGGTGTTAGTGAACTTGTCTTTTAAGGTAAGTTTGCTGATGTCCTATCTCTTCAATATACTTATTTCATTGTCACAAATTGCTAAATTTATTTTACACATTGTTTTCTATTTTTTAAGTGCTTTTTAAACCAGTCATATGCTCTAACCTTAATGCATAAAAAATATAGTTTGTTAAATAGAATTTCATGATTAACTAACTGTATGAAATGCTTTTTTATGTTCAGAAAAATACCACCAACTTTTCAATTTAATCTATAAAATGTAGTATTATTATTATTGCAACAGCCAAGGCAAGTAAAGCCCATTCACCCATACATGTATGGTGGTATTGGTAGTTAAAGGAAATTCAATTCTTTATTGTTAAAATACAATAAATTGACGTCAAAAGTAGCACTTCTGAAGTGTTGTTTAAGTGAATAAGTATTAAAATGTTAAAATAGAGCCAATAAATTTTAAAACTTGAATTTGGTCTCAAAATTTAATCAATCCAACTTTTTGGCTGTGTTTTCAAACTATCAGATGCAAATACTTACTAATGCCAATTTCTGTCTCATTTTGAGCTTTACATTTTTGCAACTCTAATTGAAAGAGATGAGTGTTTGGTAGGGTGCATGGGTGGTTCAGATGACAGCATGTATAACACCTTACAGGTTAGTGGCTCTGAGGACGGAATGTCACGGCAACTGTCTCTCCGCCTCTCTCAGCGCAGACTGCTGCGTAACCAGACTAACCGTTGGCGTTCAGCTACACGAAAAGTCAGAGTATGTACCTTTCCCAGCCCACTCCTGCTCATCCTTCCATCGTTTCCTTGTTGTTAATGTTTGCATGAATTTCCAAAATGTTAATTCACATTTATTTATGTTTGGAAAAAAAGCAATGTAAGCTCAATGATTTATACAATTTATATGTTTGTGAATATTCATGTTGATAAAGTTTTTGTTAAATTTATTTTGTTTTGCTGCAAAGTATAAACTTTTAGTTTTTTTTAATATATACATTATTTGGGCCTTTTAAACTTTAGGACTTAATGTTAGATCCGCTTAAAAACAAGCTATGTAATTTGCATATTTGAACATGTATTTAATCTAAATCTATATAAAATTTATTTTGAAATCTGCAAATCAGCAAGATACATTGAATTGTACATCTAGGATTAAAATTTAAGTGTACATTTTTCATTTAATCTTCACAAAACAGTACAAATTCTTGTGATATATTCAAACAATGTTTAAAAATATATTTGTTACACCACAAATCCTTATACAACAATAGGGCTCAGAGATAACAGACTTAAAATAATAATTTTCACATGTTTGGTCAAATTATCTATCCCAACTATAAAAATATTTAATAATATAACAAAATTAATTGATTAAAAAGATACATTGTGTATTACACACAAATTAAGGGGCTC
Organism: Stictocephala bisonia; assembly: GCA_035578905.1. Classification (NCBI taxonomy): domain Eukaryota; kingdom Metazoa; phylum Arthropoda; class Insecta; order Hemiptera; family Membracidae; genus Stictocephala; species Stictocephala bisonia. The sequence goes on from JAQJVL010000731.1 coordinate 312,317, forward strand.
TGTTCAACAGTTCCAATGCCAAGAATTTATGAACGTCCACAGAACCTCACATCCAATCTACATTATTATCTTGTTACTTAAAAAATGTGTATACCCAGTCTACTCTATGAATTAACAACTTGCAAGAGGTCTTAAGCCTATTCCATACTATAAACACAACAAGGTTTCTACATCCACCCTACATTATGGCTGAATGAACAACTTGCAAGCAGTCTTACGCCTATTCCATACTATAGACATAACAAGGTTTCTACATCCACCCTACACTACGGCTGAATGAACAACTTGCAAGAGTTCTTACGCCTATTCCATACTATAGACATAACAAGGTTTCTACATCCACCCTACACTACGGCTGAATGAACAACTTGCAAGAGGTCTTACACCTATTCCATACTATAGACACAACAAGGTTTCTACATCCACCCTACACTACGGCTGAATGAACAACTTGCAAGAGGTCTTACGCCTATTCCATACTATAGACATAACAAGGTTTCTACATCCACCCTACACTACGGCTGAATGAACAACTTGCAAGCAGTCTTACACCTATTCCATACTATAGACATAACAAGGTTTCTACATCCACCCTACACTACGGCTGAATGAACAACTTGCAAGAGTTCTTACGCCTATTCCATACTATAGACATAACAAGGTTTCTACATCCACCCTACACTACGGCTGAATGAACAACTTGCAAGAGGACTTACACCTATTCCATACTATAGACACAACAAGGTTTCTACATCCACCCTACACTATGGCTGAATGAACAACTTGCAAGCAGTCTTACGCCTATTCCATATTATAGACACAACAAGGTTTCTACATCCACCCTACACTACGGCTGAATGAACAACTTGCAAGAGGTCTTACACCTATTCCATACTATAGACACAACAAGGTTTCTACATCCACCCTACACTACGGCTGAATGAACAACTTGCAAGAGGTCTTACACCTATTCCATACTATAGACACAACAAGGTTTATACATCCACCATACACTACGGCTGAATGAACAACTTGCAAGAGGTCTTACACCTATTCCATACTATAGACACAACAAGGTTTCTACATCCACCCTACACTACGGCTGAATGAACAACTTGCAAGAGTTCTTACACCTATTCCATACTATAGACACAACAAGGTTTCTACATCCACCCTACACTACGGCTGAATGAACAACTTGCAAGAGGTCTTACACCTATTCCATACTATAGACACAACAAGGTTTCTACATCCACCCTACACTACGGCTGAATGAACAACTTGCAAGAGTTCTTACGCCTATTCCATACTATAGACATAACAAGGTTTCTACATCCACCCTACACTACGGCTGAATGAACAACTTGCAAGCAGTCTTACACCTATTCCATACTATAGACATAACAAGGTTTCTACATCCACCCTACACTACGGCTGAATGAACAACTTGCAAGAGTTCTTACGCCTATTCCATACTACAGACATAACAAGGTTTCTACATCCATCCTACACTACGGCTGAATGAACAACTTGCAAGAGTTCTTACGCCTATTCCATACTATAGACATAACAAGGTTTCTACATCCATCCTACACTACGGCTGAATGAACAACTTGCAAGAGGTCTTACGCCTATTCCATACTATAGACATAACAAGGTTTCTACATCCACCCTACACTATGGCTGAATGAACAACTTGCAAGAGTTCTTACGCCTTTTCCATACTATAGACATAACAAGGTTTCTACATCCACCCTACACTACGGCTGAATGAACAACTTGCAAGAGTTCTTACGCCTATTCCATACTATAGACATAACAAGGTTTCTACATCCACCCTACACTACGGCTGAATGAACAACTTGCAAGAGTTCTTACGCCTATTCCATACTATAGACATAACAAGGTTTCTACATCCACCCTTCACTACGGCTGAATGAACAACTTGCAAGAGTTCTTACGCCTATTCCATACTATAGACACAACAAGGTTTCTACATCCACCCTACACTACGGCTGAATGAACAACTTGCAAGAGGTCTTACGCCTATTCCATACTATAGACATAACAAGGTTTCTTCATCCACCCTACACTACGGCTGAATGAACAACTTGCAAGCAGTCTTACACCTATTCCATATTATAGACACAACAAGGTTTCTACATCCACCCTACACTACGGCTGAATGAATTTTTGGAGATCTTACACTCATCTTAAACTGTACACATATGACTCAAGATCCCTTAGACCTAGTCTACACAACTGTTAAGTAACCATATACCTATAATAGCTAAGGACTATGATTATTAGTGACACCAACCTATATCCATTCTAGATCACAGAGGAACGATTGTTGATGGATGTCAAACCCAGTCTTTATAATGGATATATGAGATCTGGCTCAAAAATCACCAGATCTATGCTAACCACTTTTAATAGTCAGACAAAGTGTGAACCAGAAAGTAAAATACTACACTGCAGAGTTACATGAATTCTCTTCTCCATCCCTATTGACTAAAAGCCTGCCGACCCCTCAGAAGGGTCCCTTCCCTTCTTGTGACCATTTATCTGCACCCTGTCAAAAAACTGCTCAGTGTTCTCAAAGAACAATCAAGGACAAGGAATCCTCTAGGCTGTTTACTACTGCCCGTCAAACAGATAATTGATATGTGTTTTGATGGGCTTGTCATTTGTTTTGCTTTTGATAATAATGTTGTTATTTACGTGTTGTGTCTTGTGTGTGTGTTTCACTTAAAGACGAAACCTATGGTAGACCTCGTATTTTCATTTGATAGCTGAAGAGGATTGTATTGAAAATACTGAAACATGTACTTACTATTAATTGATCTCCCATGCCTTTATAGCTGATTGATGGAATACAGTAATTAGTTTATCCTTACAATTATTAACGATTAAGGTTAATAATTGTATTATTGAAGGTCTGCCCCAGAAGTAATTATTTGTTAAAACAAGTCCTTGGCAGTAAATTTCTGTTACTATTCAAGGTTTAGCATTGTTTAAATGGTTCAAAGAAAGGACAAGAAGGAATAACAAATAATTCCTATTCAACAAACTAAAACAATTGAAAACCCAAATTTAAGATAACATCTGAGATGACCAATAATCGTCTGATAGAATTATAAGTATAATATCAGTTTAGACTGTTTGGAAGTATTTATGAAAACATTTTTATAGAAGAGAGTTTGTTGTTGAAAAATATTTTCCAAGAACCTTTTGCTTTAGGCCACATTATAATATCCTATTTTTAAATATTGACTCAACTCATCTAACTTATTTGTTTGACATCCCTCCTCAAGCAATGTAAAATCTGAACTGAAAGGACAAGATTTCACATGATTGAAGCAGTAAAAACGTGACATTGAACCGAAAACATGCTTTCAGAAAATGACTTTAAACATTTCTTGGTTCAGTAGAAAATTCTTTCGAAGCAATGTATGGATTTTTGAGGGGGTTATATTGAAGTAGATGATTTTAAGATTTTGAAGGATTAAAAATAGAATGCTATATTTTAGCTAAATCATGTATAAGTGGACCCCACAGCCGTCTTGCAATATTTAACTTATGACCCCAAACATACCTTAATTATATCTGATATTCAAGAGGACATATAGGACAAATAGGAGGACAAATAGGACATTATCAAGAAGTTCAAAATTATATTGCATTTTGGACCCATATTTTTCAACATTCTACGCCCATTCTACATTGATTACATCAACAACGCTACATATAAACAACTCATGGATTCATCCATGTCATGTTAAGTCAGCTCTATGTCGATCTTTTCACCTAATTTATGTTTACCAACTATAACCAGACTGTATATACCACGGTATCACTACCACTGAACATGTATGGGTGGGTGGGCTTTTTATGTGTTTATAACAGATATTTATATTTATCAGATTGCTCTTGTATTATCTGCACAATTTGATCGTATCCAATCATAAAGGAATTTTTGACATAACTAACATCAATAACAAACAAAATTATTCTTAAAAATTGAAATCCCTCAACATACATTAAAAATAGTTGTTAATAAAAATATATCATCTCAGTGAATAGGTCTCATGTTCATATACAGTACAGTAAAAAGTGCAAGTATTACCTCATTGTAACAAACTAATATGGCTGAAGCTTATACAATGTAATATGCAAGTTCATTTGATATCAAATCTTGAAATTGCAAATTATCTGAAAACATTAGGCCTTTAGAGACAAAAAAACTGTAGCTAACTGGATTCCTATGATGATGTACGAGGACATGAAAGTGGCACACGTGAAATCTATTATACAGTGTGGAAGAAAAGTCCCGGAACGGTTGAATATTGTTTGGACTGTTATAGATAAAAGTACACAACTTTGCACATTTCTGATGGACATAAAACGCTATTTTACCATGTATTCAGTTATCTGCTACCTTCGTAGGGGGACAGCCCACTATAAGTCTGAAAAGAATCTTAAATGTAAGCATATGTTGATGTGCATACCATTTAAAAGGTCTTAACTTGTAGAACATGATGCCACAAATTATACCTAAAAAAAAACAAAATAGTGGTGCTCGAACTTTCAATACTGATCTTAATTTTAGTGCAAGTACAAGAACGGCTTAATTTTATTGTAAACATATCAGATGAAGCTACAAAACTTCTCACATTATTACTGTACACAAACACCTACTTTAAGATGTGTTCAGTGTCCTGTTATTCTTCTATGGGAATGGTCCACGAGGAGTCAATAGAAAAGTTTTAAAGCATAGGATGATATGTACATCATTTTAAAGGGATGGTCGAGCATAGAAGGATTCAAAATCTTTATCTGTTACAAAATAGTGGTGGTTTAAAATCTTTGAACACCTACTGTTTTGACACGGATAAAGCTTTTGAAGCATTAGACGGAAGTGCGGTTTGCAGCATTCTTCTATGCTTGACCATCCCTTTAAAATTATGTCCATATCAATCTACGCTTATTAAAACTTTTCTACTGAATCCTTGTGGACTATTCCCATAGAAGAATAACAAGATACTGAATATATCTTAAAGTAGGTGTTTCTGTACAGTAATCATGTGTGAAGTTTTGTAGCTTCATCTGATATGTTTACAATAAAATTAAGCCGTTCTTGTACTTGCACTAAACTTAAGATCAGTATTTAAACTTTCGAGTGCTGCCATTTTATTTAGGATTAACCTTTTGAGGTCTAATTCCCAGCATGATGTTCCACTAGTTAAGACATTTTCAATGGTATGCACATCGACCTATGCTTACATTTAAGATTTCCTTCTGACTCCTAGTGGGCCGTCCCCCTACCAAGGTAGTGGATCACTGAAAACGTGGTAAAATAGCGTTTTATGTCCAACAGCAATGTGCAAAGTTGTGTACTTTCATCTGTAACGGTCCAAACAATATTAAACTGTTCCAGGACTTTTCTTCTACACTGTATAATTGGATAATTTCAGTATACGGTATTTAAGTAACTTGTTGACTAAATCATTAATTTAGTGGTCTGAAGACGTTCTATTAGACTGTAGGAAATAATTCTATAAAAATAAACTTTTATTGTAAATTTGTAAAATAAAAATCACCTTCAATTTTTATTTAGATTGAATGATTATCATAAATCCATAAAACAATAAAAACAAAACAAAAATACTTTCTTGTATATTTCAGTTTTGTCCATATCTCCAAAATCTCCTCCAGTCATTCCCTTGTCAATCCTGTGGCATGTTTTTTCTTTTGCACATTAAATTTGTATTTTTCAGAAATAGGTGGTGTTGGCTGCTGCCTGGTTTCTTTTATTTATGCTCTTATTAATAATTTTGTATATAATGCATACTTGTTTGTTTGTTGCAAATCAGTTAAAATTGGTTTGTGCATTTTTCAGACCTAATTTCAATAATGTTTATTCTCCAGAAAAATATGTTTGATTAGTCATTCAAAAAGAGTTATAGGAAATATACATACATAATAAAGAAGATAAGTTAATAAAAACAGAACTATTTTGTATACATCTCAAAATCAACAAGTGTTTGGTGCCATAGACACCTTTTTTATGGTCCGATAAGCTTGAACTTTTTTATCTCTAATGTGACTTAAAATGTCTACATTTGTTCTATGGACTTGAAGTTTACCAATTCTTTTACATCTGTTGAATTGTTCTAGCTTTCTTCTAGTCTAGCCAAAAATATTAAGACAGCAAGTATTATAAGTCTGTCTGTATTTTCCCTTTGTTCAAAAGAAAATAGAGATTGACAAATGAAATTTTAAATAAAGATCATCATGATTTAATGATGTCTGATACTTTGTATTATTGAGAAACTGTAATTAGGAGAAAAAATAACTTGAGGAACTTTCTTATGAGTAAATAGCAACTTTACTCAGGAAAGAATTCCATTAAACAGAAAACCCCTGCCTTAGAATTGCACTATTTCTTGTTCCTCAATTATCTTCTCGCAACTCTATCAGAGGAAAGTGTCTTTGAAATAGAAATTCTACGTGGCTTTCTGATTTTCATTTTTCCGTTCAGAGACCGTATCATCCAAGGAAATGTTTTTATGGCTAATCACTTTTATGAATGTTGATTTAACAGTTGACAATTAAACATTACCAACACCAGATATTTTGACTATCTGCCACACTTTTAGTTGTAATATATATGGCTGCCAAAAGTGTCTACTTGGAAAATTTTAATTATATTAAAAAAAGCCTCAGAAAGTTATGTATAAAATTTAATTTCCAGTTTTTTTAAATTAAATTTCAAATGATTATGATTGTTAACATGATACTTTGTAATCCTGGTAAACTGATTGGCAACAAACTGCTTAATAACACTTGACATTTTCACTGCATTTAGCTTCTCACTGCTAATTGGTGTTTGGAATTTCTTTTCTGTTTTGCTTTTGTTTTAGGAAAATCCTTCAAGGTCGGTCTCTTATTCAGAAACCACTCCAGTATGTATTGCAAATAGTATAATTAGCTGTATTTTACAATGTGGTGGAAGATAGATTAAAATTAATTGATTTGAGGTAGGATTGTTGTGCAAAAAGTAGTGCTTAAAGGACTTTGGACGTACAAGTTTTGCTGGAACTTTGCAGATTGTATATATTTCTCTAAATAGCTTGGTTTATTATGAGAGTTTTTGTGGGAATTTGTAGTTGTATAACCAGATTCAACTAAGGTTGGGACATTTTTTGTATTACATTCTTTTATTTTGTCAGTTATGGTTTATCAGTTACCTCAAGAATTTTATGGACACTTCAGAAAACCTTTGCCATGTTTAGAGTGTAATTTTATTAAAGTTTAACGTAATTTAAATTTAAAATAAATTATAATGTAGCCCTTTAAAAATGTTCTAGTGTTCATTTTTTATCAATATTTAAAATATTCTTTTCTGACATTTATCTGTAGAAGAAGCAGAGACCTGCTTATTTTCTTTTTATGTAAGTTCCTACATTTTCAAAATCCAAATAAATTAAAAAAAATAAAGTTTTTAACAAAGCAATGAAAGACGCAAAACCTAGTTTTCAAGTTATATACAATATACATTCACTTAAACAAGAAGACTGTAGCATCTACAGAATCAAGCAAAAAACCTGACATGATAATCAAATCCAATACAGAACTCAAGCATATTACAGAATCAATTGGCCAGACAAAATAAGAAATATGGATAGAGGAACTAGAAAATAAACTCATATATAATCATTTCTTTGCTGGGTCTGTAAAACATATACAAAATCAATTTATGAAAGAAAATGAAATGGGATGAACTTGAACTCATGAAATGCCTTTCAGTAGCGAAGCGTGATGTATTCACCTGGTCATCAACGAACACAAAATAAACTTAGAAGGACATACTCATATAATTAGCATTGCCACTTAGTGTTTCTATAACACCAAGTGGCACTTCAACCTGGAGATATCTGACCACTTTACAATCAAATTAACATTTTAATATTGAACAAACAATTTTAAAATTTAACACGCTAAAATGTGATTAGCTATGTATGCTAGCAATATTGATGAAATTAAAATTTAGTTTGTTCTGTAATTAAAATAATTAATTCAAGTTACAATTTGAAGTTAAGCTCTAAATCATGACATAAAAAGTTAACACTTTAAAATCTCACAATTTTTTACTTTTTGTTAAGTAAGGAATTATTAATCTTTAAAATATTGTTAAGCCTTCGTCAACTCTTTATTCACCAAAATTATACAAATCCATGATATACTGAAGATGACTTTTGGATTTTTCATGACTTGGCAGATTTTACTAGTCTACTCATATTACAAAAGCCTCAATCCAACAAAATTTTTGTTTGAAGATTTTGAAAACAAAACTAAAGCCAACAAAAAATGTTGATTAACTCTCACTTCTTCACATTTTTAATAGTAATAGTAAAGTGCTTATTGTAAGATCAAGATTTTTCCGATAGCTTACATGTCAAATTTTTAAGTAGTTGAGAAAGACGACTGTTCTGTATTATTGCTAGCGTACCCTCAAATTAAATTGAACTAAATTGTCTTTTCTTTACTTTTATAACTAACTAAATCACTGTAATTATTTGCCTTAGTCATTGCTACAACTTATTTATTTTAGATAATTATAAACATGTAAACGACTATTAACGATAATCTCATTTAAAAATATTTAAAGAAAATTCAGCATTTCCCCTTTTGACACATCACTAAAGGACTAAAACATCATGAAGGCAAGAGAAATGAGGTTGTCAATTGCTTACTACTATTGGGGAATGCTGCCAATAGTATCTGGGAGGAGCTTATAGTACAACCAATATAAGCTTATTGACGCAAGATAAGTTGGCTTTAATAAAGCAGCAGGTCTTTATGGTCATTATATGGCAGGGATGGGTGCAAGAAGATATGTACTGCACTGAAACAGATGCACCATCAAAAGATTCAATTACTCGGGTATAGCTATTCTGCGTCATTCTTTCAACAAACTAAGCACAATTTGGTGTTTCGTAGATATATTTTTTAATTTGTATTAAAAATATACAGGTTGTTCTGTATGTAGGCAGCCAAACTTGAAGAAGTTATTCCAAAGGTAAAAAAAAAGAAAAATATTCATGTGCGGTCTGTCTTGCTCCGTTTTCCTACATCTGTCTTTAAGTTATTTTACATAAAGCTTTGTATCTCAAAAGTCACTTATGATAAAATCATAAAACTTAGTAAGAATCTTAGCCTTTATAGTTAACATATTCCTTAAAAATTTAATTTCTGTACTCAATTTGTTTTTTAAATAGAAGGCATTAAACATTTTTAAAGCTAAATATATCTCAAAAATTTAAATTTAAGTAAAAAACTGTAAAACATAAAAATTTGGAAGTATTTAGTTCTGCAAATTATGTTATAAATATTTTAAAGATCAAACAAATATTTATCAGAAAATCTGAAATTAAAAAAAATAATCACTGTATTCTTTGGCCATGAAATCATTTTCATTTGATAAAAATGTCAGTTTCTCAATTAATAGATCTCAATCTTAAAAATCACTATACCGTAATTTGTAGGACTAAGTCCTTCAACATTTTTGTATGTAACAGGTTATTACTCAAATTTAAGGTTTTTGAGATATTTAGATTTAAAAATTAAAAATAGCCACCATTTGAAAAAGACTGGAGTACAGGAATAAAATTGTTAAGGAATATGTAGACTATTAAGACCAATATTCAAACTAAGTTTCATGATTTTTATCTCAAGTATTTTTATAATACCAAGCTTTTTGTAAAAGTAATACATACAGATAGATGGGAAAACAGAACGAGATAGACCACATGTTCAAATGGCAGCTTTGGAGTAACCTCCTCAAGTTTGGCTGCCTACATACGCAACCCTGTATAATTTTCAGGTTCAACAATTTTGCTTTGTTATCATTGTCATTATTCAAACGCCTCGCCACTGAAAATACTATTCAGTATTCAGCAAGAGCTGAGAGTGAGACTTCTCTTAGACTGTTCCTGTCTCAAGGGATAATAAGAACAGGGTGTCAACGTAAAACCTTGATTTACAGCAAGACACGTTCTCCAGTGTGTCAGTCAGACTCTGGAAATCAGTTTGCTCATATGTTCTACTTTGTATCATGAACATGTGAATGTATGTGAATCGGCCCAGCAACTACATTACACTAGCAGTAGGCAAAGCTGCACTTTCAACTCTTCCTGAATATTGTATAATCGCTGGTTTTCCTGTAAATGATATGCAGCATTGCCTTTATAATGTACTTAATTGAACAGCTGTTTTTTACGATTATTTTTTCCATACTTTTATGTGAATAAAAACCAAATAATTTTTTTAATGTACTTGGGCCGACACTCTACCACATCTCTTGATAGATAGTAATGTATCCTGTTGTTAAAAAAACACAATTTATTGAATTTTGGTTAAAAGTATATTCAACTACAGTAAATTCTGATCAGTTTATCTATTATAATGAAATGAAATAATTATTAATTTTATATGTTGATGACAAATTGTTTTATTAGTAATTTACATTATATGAAATAGTTTTTAAGTTTATTTTAAAATATTTGTAAAGTGTGTTACATCTTCTAAGATACAGGAGATTCAAAAAATATTATAACAACATTATATTTTTTGAACCATTGGATACAGTGAACTTATATAAATTCTATTCCTAAAATATACTTTTTAAAGTAAGTATAAAATGTTTAATTTGTAGAAAAGAAACTTCAATATTCTAATAATTTAAGTTATTATTGAATGAGTTCTTTTGTTGTCAAAGACAACATCATCAGACTAAATAAAATGTTTACCACATCAGGTAACATTGATGACTCATAAGAAGTGAGAAGAAAATCTTAAATGAGGGTATAAGTTTAGCAGTACATGAAATTAAAGATATCACACAGGTAAATACAATACCTCAAGTTGGACCTTAAAGGCTTCATCTAGAATAAAATGGCAGGGGTTTAACTTTGGCCTTGGTTTGGTTCCAAATGGAATTTTATGAATTTCTAATGGGTATGATTTATGACCTCTTTCTTAGTTTATGGTAAAATGTTGTGTTCAAATTTAGTTTTAATTTTATGTATCTTATATATAGGACAGCATTAAAACCTTTCTTTGACCTCTGTATAGATAGTTCCCAGTGAAGATGATGGTCAATGATAGTCACTATTCTGAAAAATTATTCCTTATATCAAGTGCCTAATGACTGAGATAACTACTGTAGTCGATAACAAGAGAAATAATCAAGTAATGTTTCAATAAGCCCAAGTGTACTAGTTTCAACCATTGCCATTTTCTGCACGGCAGTGAACCCTTAAAGGCAAAATTTGAAACATTCTGTTTACCTGTGTGAGATCTCTAATTTTATGTATAACTCTTGCTCTCATTTAAGGTTTTCTTTAGCTCCTTCTGGGCCAATCCTTGATGTGGCAAAAGTGTGTTAGATGCTTGAAAAGTATATTTTATATATACCATCGATATTCTGAGTTTGAATGATTATTTTCCAATGGTTTCAAAAATATAACGCTCTTTTAATATTTTTTAAACGCACTGTGAGGATTGAACTTAGGGATTCATATTTATGTTAAGAAACATTTTAAATTATCTTGGGGGATACTGAAATTGTTAAATTGTGATACATGGCAAGGATTGAAATAAATATTTTTTGTATTTATTAGGGAACGAACAGTAGCTAATTTACTCTTGAACTTTGTGGTAGTATCAATAGATTACTAGTGAAACTTAAGTAGAATTATAGGCATTGTATATACCTACTTTTGATCTATGATTGGTTTAAATTTCAATACAGAATACCAATGATGTATTGTCAATTTTAATAAAGAAAAAATATGTAGTCAGTTATAAATAATTAATTTTTTACATTTAATTTTTTTTACTAATGGCAAAAAATGCAACAAAAAAAGAGTTTCTGAACAAGATACCATGCAAAATAAGCAAATCATTACTTAAAAGTATTTTTTTCAAATAATTAATACTTCTCTTTTAGAACTAATTTAAAATCTATTTTCAGCTTATTCGTGGTCGAGAGTCAATTTATCGAAAGCAACCAAATCGTGTGAGAGAACTTCTTCAAGACTCCATTGGCAGTGTTACTATTCCAGATCCAGTGGAAGAAAACATCAAACTGGAGAATGTGCCTGAGGAGGGAGGTGAGATTTTGTACTCAGTCATTTACAGTAATGGGAAGTTCTTATACTTGCTTTGAATTTATTCTTATTTAATTTGTATTCATTAATTTTATCTAAAAATGTATAGATAGTAATAAGCGTTCAGTTGTAAGGTGGGAATTTCATAAATTGCCAAGCCACTGCTGAAAGTCGACAGCCGTATAGTAAACATGCAATCTGACTGCAGGCTAAAGTCAACTGTACAGTTTGTGTTTATTATTACAATGAATTGAACACTGTGTGATTATTGAGGTGCAATCTAGTTGGCTATATACTGATACTTAGAGCTTTTTAATTTAAATGTTCAAGAATTACATTTGAAACTTCACATATTTAATGTAAAAAAATTATAAGAATACTCAATTTTTTATAAAAAAGTTACAGTACACTAGAGTTGTAGTTCGCCTATGAAATGACTTAAAGTTCAAGTAAAATGACCATTTTTTCAGACTGAATCCTTGAAAATGTAAGCTATGTTTTTGACACTTTTCATGAAGGTAAACAGCCCCCTTAAAAAATAAAATGAAATTACTCAGTTCTTCCTAGATGAGTGAAGGGGGAAGGGGAACATTGTAAAAAAGGAGGTGATTGGTCATTGGTACTTGAAAGTTAGTAAGTTTATGAAGGTTTGATTGTTTAAATTTTTTTTGTGTTTAAAAATGCTGTATGTATACATACTATGTTTCCTTAATGTGCAGGTGTTCCAAGAAGTATGCCGGCATTTTCATTTAGTACCAATTGAAAACTTTTAAATGTAAATAAATTATTTTATTGTTAAGTTTGTTGTTATATCATTGTAAGATTCAGTATGAGCTCCATCTGTTGACATGCAGACATAAAAATTATATTTATTTTTTGTCATCTCTGGTGTGGCAGTTGTGATGGAAGATGCCTCCATTTATTTTCCAGCACAGAAATTTGATGAAAGTATAATGCCATTTGATGTCTATGGGTAGGTGAATGGGTATGGGAATCATTGGATATCTATGAGTGGGTGGGCGGGTGGATCAATACTTTTGGATGTGTACTAGTGGGTCAATACCATTGGTTGCCTATGAGTGGATGGGTGGGTATTCATTGGGTAGAACAAGAACACAGTCAGACTTTCTAATCTCGAAGCACTTCAGAGTTGTGTATCAACAACTAGAGACCACCACAGATATGAAAGAAACAGAGGCAACATCCAACAGTGTGCAGCACATGTGTCTAGTAGTTATTTTTATCCACTTTTCCATGCAATGGCAAGGACCAGTCTTCCCTTATTCCCTCCCTCCCCGAATCTTCAAGGATTCTCACCATCATATGTGGGTAGGTCTTCACCACTATACTTGTATGGGTGAGCAAATCACTGGTAATAGTGATTTGTTAACTTATACCAGTGAATTTGTAAAGATTTGTTCGCGTGAAATCATGTTAGATGGCTATCAGTTCAAAGGACAGCAATGGTGAGCAAAGTAAGCACAAGATCAGGTGCTAAGAAGACGCTAACTGACTTTGAGCCTACAGTAGCATAACCGTTCATAGAAGTCATAGTCAAACAAAAAAATCAGGAAATTATCAGCACATTCAGGAGGTTAAGTGATTTTAGGTGAAAAGGAAATAAATATGCCATATTTCACTTTGATTCAGTCTCTCTTTTCATTCAAAATTATGTTTGGAAAGGTGCTACTGGTTCTTAAAAACTTTTTGTTGTCAGAAGAAAAATGTTAAAAGTCAAATTAAAGAATCCAAGAGATGTTTGACTGACACTCCTTTATAAAATTGGATGTATTCTTTCATTACATCAATAATACATACAAAAACATCTTTTAGGTCAAATTTACAAACATTTACATGTAATTTTTTCCATGACTGCATTATAACACTAGATATGTAAAAATTGTTGGTACTGCTGTTATTACAATAATGAAAGAATTTTCTAAAACAAGTTCATTTATATTCCACAGGCATTATTTAAAATTATAAATAAATATTTTAACTACTTAAATTTGTTTAAAACAGTTCTCTTTAAGCATTTAAACTTAATTACTGAAATAGAATAATATTTATATAGTTATCACAACTTGGCTCTATAATATGGTCCCCAGGCCAGGCCAGGACAGTTGAGATGGCAGAAATTCTGCCGGGCAGCGGGGCTGAGGGTCAAACGTCCCAACTCAAGGACCCTGGACTTAACAGCCAAACCACAGCACATTAGAAAAAGTACAGCCAAAATAAAATAACACACATTGCAATATAAAATATACAACAACAAAAATAACATTTTAAGAACAAACTAACAATAAACTACAGATTTACAGGAAAAGACCTAGTTGAATGGGTAGAACAAAAGAGAACCTGAAACTCTGGTAGAAACTATTAGTTAAGCATACAGGAATTAACAAAATTAAACAGGTAGAATGGGTTATTGTCAAAGAACAGAAACATAGTAAAAAGGTAACTCAAACTGCAAAATGTGCAATAAAAATAATATAGAACTAACATTGAACATAAAACATAAATTCAATAAAGAAATGAACGATAAAAAATAACATTGAGCACATGGGCTTGAACGTATGTTGACCATCATCTAGACAAAGGACACAAACAATCTAACAACATACTGAAAATAACAAATAAGCCTGATTATTATCCAAACAAAATATTTTCATCAAAAGGGTGATTAGGTTTTCAAAATTAAACAAAATTGAACAACTTACGTTTAGAGACAATTAGCCAGACATGCTCCTGGTTTGGGTAGCTGAAGGAGAAAAGTAAAATAGACAGGACAACCAGACAGACCAAGAGCTGGAAAGACCAGAGTCCGAGCCAACAGCTTTGAAAGTAACATATCGACAGCTCAAGAGTGATCTCAGGCAGTCTGGCAAACCAAAACGAAAATATATATCGGTCAAAAAACCGGTACAGCGTCAACATCACCTGTAAAACTAGTATAGCTTTTAATAGCTTTAGGAACTGGAAAAAGTACTTTTTTTCTTCTTTACTGTACCTATTAGTATTGCCTAAAGGTTGCACACTATCGAAGTTAGATGCTACTGTCACAATATTATTGTCTTTCCACCTCATCAACATTAGCCCATTATTTTTTGTATTATCCCATCATTCTTTACAATAAAACTACACAATTATCAGAAAAATACACACATAAATAATACAGTTGATGACCAGAGTATGTATAATACTCCACTAAAATAAAGTGCTGGCATAAGACTGAGATTGGAAGAGTTTCAGGTTGTAACCAGGGCCGCAACTACCATTGGGGCAACCGGGGCAGAGCCCCGGGGCCTCCGGCTATGGGGGGCCCCGCAGGGGCCCCCGTTTGGTTGGCCGTGCATAGATTTTAATGATGAAAATAAAAATATGTGTTTTAAAAGCCGATCCCAACGAAATATTTTCGAATGATACAATTAAAAAAAAACGTACAGGGGCACCCTAGACCTCAACATAAACTTGTAAATGTAATAAGTGAAGTGGTATAGAGTGTATGTTAAGCTACATTCTTACTTTGTGTCTCAAGAGATTTAAAACTAATAAAATTGAAACGGTAAAATAAAATTACTATTTATAATATAAATCTTTTGATAATAACATCATATTTGTAAAAAGACAAATTACCTTTAACATTGTTCGGCTACACTGTAGGTTTGTAATCGCCTTATACTGCCGATGAGCAATATAACACGATTACAGACCTACAGTGTAGCCGAACAATATAATTAACATTATAGTATATTTTTTTATGAAAACAGTAAAGGTTTTATATTGATGGTACTTGCAAAATGATTTTGCTTAAAATAGGTGATTTCAAATTTTTTTTGTATTAGTCAACTAAAATAGCAATATGTAGGAACAAGAAACTTCAGTCATGGAATGCATTAAAATGCGTTTTCAAAGGGTGTAACTTGTTTCCTGTGGTCCTGTCTAGAGGGAAATAGACACTGCTCCTTATCACTGTCATATTTATAGGGCAGCTATAAATAAATGCTTCTGAGGCCTAAGTCCATTATTTTTTTTGTGAGGTAAATTTTATTGTACTCTTGTATATTTAGTAAATTAATTTATATGGATAAATGCCAGCTATTACAAAAATATGCGTCATAAAAAATATAAATCTTATTGTGATTTAAGAACAGATTTTAAGTCTACTTTATAAACTCATAAATAAGTTTCATATTCAACATATATCTTTAAAATGGTGTATAGTGTTATTTTAACACATTTTTAATAATATTAAATGATTTCTATTATTTTATAACATTTTAAAATATTAAAAAAAATAAAATATATGTGTCCTAAAAATATGACAGTGGTAGAGAATGGGTTTTAATCTCAAACGAATTTCTGCCAAAAACCAAGTATGCATTAACTTGGGATATGTTTTATACGATAATCAAGTTTCTGTTATCAGACCCTATGACTGTCATCGGTGGAATGAACCTTCCTCGTAAGGAATGGACTATGTTGAGTCGTTTTCACACAGATTTGGGAAGATGCAACTACTGGAAATTTAAGTGGGGATTGACAAATCATTAGTCATGTGATTGCGGAGCTGAAATTCAAACTATGTATCACATATTTAATGATTGCATTAGCACATTCTTTTCTATTGCATTAGCTGGTCTTCATTCAATCGGAGAAGCGAGTGTTGAGTGGTTATAATACCTGGTTTAGCTCTGTGAAGGGAGATCATCATTTAAGCACTTAGATAAAAGTACTTTGCACTTTATATTTTGTTATATTTACAGTTTTAATTGTTGATCCACTTTCAAATTTTATATATATATTGTATGGATTTTAAAGCCAGCTACAAAAGTAAAAGGAGACAAAAAAAATTTGAAAGTGGATCAACAATTAAAACTCTAAATATAACAAAATCTAAAGTGCAAAGTATATTTCAATTGTAAGAGACAGAAATTAGTGAGCAAGGTTCAACGCATTCTATTGCAATCTATATTAATGAAAATATTAATGATCAAGACTTGTTTCCCACAGAGGAGGAGTTAGAGGAGAGCAACGAACCCGGCTTGCTGGAGATGGTACTGAACGGAGTCATTGCAGTAGCTCAGTTGATTGCTCAGTCATCTTACATTGGCACAAATATCATCATGATGGTAAAACATAATACTTTCTTCACTCTAAAAATTAGTTTAAACTTTGTTTTTAGGCATTCCTGAATCTATTTTGTTCTAGAACAGAATTTTACAAATAATAGTTGCATTTTGAACTAATTTTTTTTGAAAATAATAATGAGTAGAGTAAGTTAGTTGTAGAATTATGACACCACTCATCGTACTTGCACAGTTATCTAATAAAGAGCTTGAATTGAATGTTAAGCTTGGTATCTTTAAAAATTATTAAATGATAATTTATAACTTTAACAAATGATAAAAATTTATAGCATAATACAAATTTAGCATATTGAAAAGAATTGAGCAATCACTAAGGATTGATTACTTTTCTTATTATCATTCCAGTTTGACCATGCAAAGTTTGTTTTCATTTTTAACTTTCATTTTGTCAAAAATGTATATGAATGAAGGAAAATCATTTACTGTAAATAATTGTTAATGCAAGATAAGTATTAAGGAAGAATATACTAACATTGTTGTAGCATTGGGATATTTTATATCATTATTTGTTTTCAATTGTAATTGGGAGAAAAAATTAAAAGAAAATAGCACTCTCGGATAGGATGTACAAAGAGCCTCACTTATCCTACGTAAAGGGGATGGTATTAAAAACATGGCACTAATTTTTCATAGATACTACAACTCATTTTAGTTTGGAAGCAATTTTACTGGGCAAAAGTTCAAGTACTCCCATCAACCCGAGAGTGCACTGCTCTGAGTCAACGTATTGTGAGAGAGATGGTGCAGAAAGACATTCAATCTTTCTGGTATCATCGAATATATGATCTTTCTGGTATAAAAGTCAATGACAATGACGGAGAGAGTTTAAGTTTTTATATTTTAATTTTACCAGCCTGGTAAGCAGAAGCAAATTTTTTTGTCATTTTGTTGTTTTACATTAAGAGATATACTTATATGATATACTTTGTTTTACATTTTGTTGTACTAATAAAAAAGAAATGAAATTTTACCATTGATATACTGTACTGCAGTTAGTTTGTTCGAATAAATTATATTATTATTATAAGATATTGAAAGGGAGTTTGAGAGAGAAGGTTTAGGGTTGAAGTGAGAGCAAAAATAAGGAGGCTATTCCAGTGGTCATGTTCCTATTTTTGTCTGTTCAGTTTGTCTTGAGTATTTTTGACATTTTTTCCGAATTGTTGGTCTTGGCAGTGATGTTATAGATTAGGCTGTGTACAAACATAACTGGAAAAAACAGGGAACTTTCTTTCTTCAGATTTCTAGTAAAAAATTATGAAAGGTAAAATTTAACAGTTTCATTTATCTCACCATATTATTGATTGTTTCAAAATATAAATAGCCTACTTTACAAGAAAAAAATGTAAACAATCTGCTTGTGCATCAATTCAATAGAAAGTATAACAAATAATAAGGTTAACATACTTTTGTCGTCTTCAGCTTCAAAATCCTATTGTATTGGATTACCGGTTTTGGAGCAAAAACTCCATGGTCACATCCACTGTAGGTTGTCAAATAGTTAAAAACAATCACATTAAAAACATTTATACGAAAATGTACACACTAACAAAAAACAAAACACACAATAACACGGGCAACCGGTATGATGGTCAGATCTGGACTGACAATAGTTGTGTTTTGTTTTTTGTAAATGTGTAAATTTTCATATAAATGTTTTTAATGTGGACTGTTTTGAAGTATTAGACAATGTACAGTGGATGTGACCATGGAGTTCTTGCTCCAAAACCGTTAATCCAATACAATAGGATTTTGAAACTGAAAATGACAAAGGTACGTTAACCTTATTATTTGTCATATATATCAGCTCAGGAGGCTTTAACAATGAATAAATCGAAAAAATCATAGACAATTAGAACATCCTTTATTGTTAAATTGTAAATGATTTTTAAAATTCTCATATATTCCAATAAAATGATTTATTCTGTGAGGCCTTTCGTCTACAATGTAGGCATTCTCAGACATCAACAGAATTCTAATTTAAAACATTTGTTTGCAAAATATAATAATGTAAATATTTTAAACATATGGTAGATTTAAAAAATAATTAAATTTAAAGTGTGCTTATGTAAATATGTAGATAGTAATTTATATAACTACGATATGTTTTAAATATTTACATTATTATATTATGTAAATAAATGTTTTAAAATTAGAATTTTGTTGATGTCTGAAGATGCCTACATTGTAGGTGAAAGGCTTCACAGAATAAATCATTTTATTGGAATATATGAGAATTTTAAAAATTATTTATAATTTTAAATCTTCTAATAAAGAACTCAAAGAAGAAATCCTTCTTATCTTAGTGCTTTTGATCAATATGTAGACATACTATATACAGTCCAAAATCAAGGGTTTTAAGTTACTTGATTACAGTTTATAATTAAAATATCAACTATTTAAGTTTTCTAATAAAAATGTGCTCTCTATTTGTATATAGACTTTACCAAATATATTTGATATACATATTTGGTAAAGTTTAAAATGTAAAGTTGTGAAGTTTGGTAAATGTTGAAAATGGTATAAGGACAATGGTTTGAGTCCTTGTTTTGTTTGCTAATTTTATTTGTAAAAAATGTCTTAGTAGTTTTTATTGTTAGATTTCTTTAGATATTTACGTACGTTCAGTCTCTTACCATGGCATTTCTTACGATTGTAGATATTTGTGAGCAGCCAAATATGCCAAGGTGTGATATCAGCACTGTAATCATTATTTATCCCCTTCTGTAATGTAACCTTGATAAACAACTATACATTTATTTGCCCTGCTAACTACTTATTGGTGGTTTACTGACTAACACTCTGACTGCGGAATGAAAGAAGACTTTCGAATTTCCAACAGCTGTCAGACAGTACATACTTCACTTGTAAACTAAAGTTCACGCTCAGTTCAGCAGCCATGTGAACTGGGATTAAAGTTTTTCAGTTAACAAAAAATTAAAAAGAGTTTGCAGACTAATTAAAAATATATATTATTAAAAAATATTACTATTAAAAAAATGTTTTTTGAAATATTATTTATATCTTTTTAATATCAATTAAAGGTTTGTATTTGTAGGCATGGAGTATCACGTACCACAGCTGGTTGACTTTCGTATTACTACTTTGGGCCATGTTCATGTGGATGCTGCCAAACCAGCGAAAAACAATGCTCCGCACATCTCCATTCCTGGTTCTGTACGCAGAGTTCCTGCTTATAGCACAGTATGTCTACGGCATGAACCTGACTGATAAAGAGCTACCTCAGACCATTCAAGGGCTCAACCTCAAGCAAATTGGCTTTGAAAAGTGTCTTCATCTTCCTGTCCAACCTCTACTAATTAAGGTACATAAGTCTATTTCAAATTATAATTTTAATAATTATCAAGCAAGGAAAAATTTTACGAATAACGTTCCTTTATTCTGATCCTGCATCAATCGTATTATGATTTAACTTTCCTCTTTCAACTTGTTCATTTATACTTCTCTTTCGAACAGATTTATTAAGCACCTAATTAGTCAGAAGTACAGGGTTTCCGAAAAAGAATGCCCTGATTTTGAATGGGTGTAATTTAAAAACTATTCAAGATATTTAAACGATTGAAACGTCAAATTGAAGAGGAAAGATCAAAGTTTTGTTTTCCGTGTGGCATGGGAGTGAGCGTTGACCTTGGCATGTGCAGAATTGCTGCGCAGTGACAGGCCGCCATTGCCACAACACGCCCGCCAGTCATCAGTGCAATGTTCACCACGCAACAGAAGGTACAGTGTGTTCTGTGGTACGCAGAATTGAAATCGTTTGTTAGTGTGAAGCGTCGGTTTCGAGTGACGTATCGAGGCCTAAATCCGCCCGATGACAAAGCAATTCGTCGCTGGCTTAACCAGTTTCGTGAAACCGGGAGTGTGTTGAAAGGACATTCGCCTGGCCGGCCAAAAACAAGTAATGACAAAGTTGAAGAAATCCGACAATCTTGCATTAGAAGCCCGAAAAAATCGACTGTTCGACGAAGCCTTCAGTTAAACATACCTAAATCGACACTCCACGATGTTATTCGTAAGAGATTGAGGCTCCATGCCTACAAAATTCAGTTAAGACATGAGATTAAACCCGCCGATCGCCCCAAGCGAACAGACTTTGCTACTTTTATGCTGAACGAAATTGATGACAATCCTAATTTTTTTAAAAGAGTGCTGTTTTCAGACGAAGCAACATTTCACACAAGTGGTGTTGTAAATCGTCATAATTGTCGTATTTGGGGTTCCCAACAGCCTAACATTGTGCAGGAACATGTACACGATTCCCCAAAAGTGAACGTGTGGTGTGGGTTGCTGTATGACAAAGTTATAGGCCCTTTCTTTTTCGCCGAAAAAACAATTAATGGCATCATTTATCTAGATATGCTAGAACAATTTTTGTTTCCCAAATTGACGATATTGAAGCACAAGGCGGTGAACGAGTAATTTCAATGCAAGACGGCGCGCCGCCTCATTACCTTCAATTAGTGCGCGATACACTGAACAACAAGTTTCCAAATGGTTGGATAGGCAGGGGTGCGCCCATTCCCTGGCCTCCCAGGAGTCCTGATTTGACCCCTTTGGACTTTTTTCTTTGGGGCTACGTAAAGAACATTGTTTATGCCGAAATGATTTGGGACTTGCCACATCTGCGTGCGCGAATTTCGGCAGCGATCGCTACTGTTACACCTGAGATGCTGCACAACATATGGCGAGAAATCGAATACCGATTTGATATCTGCAGAGGAACAAACGGAGCACACATCGAAACATATTAAGATATGAGAAAAAACTTTGTTCTTTTCTCTTCAATTTGACGTTTTAATCGTTTAAATATCTTGAATAGTTTTTAAATTACACCCATTCAAAATCAGGGCATTCTTTTTCGGAAACCCTGTATTAAGCAAACCAAAAGAGAATTTTCATGAGTAAAAAGTTTAAAGTGAAAACTTTTTTAGTACATTTTATTGATTGTTTTTTTATTAGAAAAACTATGAATTCATGTTATGTTTTACGAAGGTAAACCATGTGGTGAGACAAATAAAACAAAGCAAAACACATGATTTAAATGATTGCCGTCGCAAACGTGAATGGTTTATTATGAGCAAAACAAATGTTTCTCCTGATTTTGTTTCCTATTTTAGGAAGTACAAATCAATCCTCCGTAGGGTTATTTCTCAGGCAAACTTAACTATAACAAGAGATTCATCAGAGAAAGTAAAAACATGGGGGAAGCAACTTGGAGGATGAGAAGTTGGGCCTTTCTCATGAGGATGAGAAGTTGGGAACTCTGACAACCTGATTCCCTTGTCGGAGCCAACTGGAGCTGTTGAGAGTCTGGAGGAAGTTGAGTGTATCTTTAATGAATATTTTATCTCTATAGGAAGTCATATGTCTGAAAAAGACTCAGATAAGGCATCTTTTAACTATCGGATGAATGTCCAAGAATGTTGACAGGGTGGGGGAGTTTCCATGGATTACTTTATGTCTGCCACAATCAAAGAGGTTCTCTATGCTCTTAACAAACTAAAAACATCAAAGTCCAGTGGTTGGTATGGTATAACATCGGATATTCTCAAACAATGTGCCAATGCTATTGTATCACCCTTGCTTCACATGATAAATATATCTTTGAAGCATTCCGGAACATCTGAAGCTCTCTGTCATGCATCTTATCTATAAAAAAAGACAGAGAACCGATAATTAACTACAGATCAATTTCACTTTTGCCGACTATCTCCAAGGTGTTTGAGATTATCATTCTTTCAAGACTTGAGCATTTCTTTTATTCAAACAATCTGTATCTAACTCACAGTATGGCTTCAAGAGGAGCTGCTCAGCATCTAATGCTGTATATAGTGTCATCCAGGCAGTTTTGGAGGCCTTGGACCGATCGAAGTTTGCTGGGGCGATTTACTGTGATCTGTCCAGTGCTTTCGACTGCGTGAGTCATCCTATTCTATTGGAGAAGCACTATTTACACATAAATATACAAACCAGTAAAATTAAAAAAATTTTTTTGATTAAATGATGAATTTAATTAAATTAAATGTCCTTAAACTATACTAATTAATCTACATCTAAACAGAACAAATTTTATATATGAAAATGAATATAAAAAATACAAATAAATAAAAATTAAAAGTATAATCCTTTTTTTATTCCCTAACCTCATTCATTCATACACACGCATACGCGCACATGCACACACACATCGCGCACGTGCACACACGCATACACGCACGTGCACACACACATACGTGCGCACACACACACACACACACACACACACACACACACACACACACACACACACACACAGCCTATTGTAGCAGCATAAAAATTTAACATAAATAATAGAAATGTATTATGTATGTAAAACATCTTACTTCTGTTAAAATTCAATAGAACACTTTCGTACATTAAATATCTGAAACTAGGGATGGACGAGAGGAGATTTTTAGGTTCGGGAGGAAAACGAGAGGGAAATTAATTTCCTCCCAAATTTCGGGAGGGAAATTAATTTCCTCCCAAATTTCGAGAAATTTTTGGAGAAAATTTTTCTCAGCTTATCATACATTAATTTTCAAACTTAGTAGATAAAAAAATAAACCGAATCATTTTATAGTAATAATAATTTATTGGTACATGATCTAGTAGGAAATTCAACCATTAATGTTAAGGCACATTTATGTACTCCTTATTTTATTAAATCTTTTTTATTTTTTGCCTGCTATCCACAAAACAGAAAAAAATCAAACAGGTTTAGACTAAACAATAACAGATTACACACTTAATAAACAAAGCAATATTATCTGATATAACTGAATTAAAATTGTAACAAGCGAAATAAAAGAATGGTAGTTACATATT
Organism: Stictocephala bisonia; assembly: GCA_035578905.1. Classification (NCBI taxonomy): domain Eukaryota; kingdom Metazoa; phylum Arthropoda; class Insecta; order Hemiptera; family Membracidae; genus Stictocephala; species Stictocephala bisonia. The sequence continues at coordinate 336,510 of JAQJVL010000731.1, forward strand.
ACATGCCAATTTTAATTAAAATCATCATAAAAACTAGACATGGGTGAATTCTTCAATTAATTAACTGAACTACATTATAACTAGGAAATGAAGTTGCACACAGAGCCAGCATCTTGGCAGTCCCTTCCTTATCCCCCCCCCCCCAAATCCTCACGCATAAACTTAGTAATTATTACTGCACGTGTATTGACTATTGTAGAGATGTGCATTTGTTTTAATTCTATTAATAACTGCCGCTGTAGTCATAAGAAAGCAACCTCTATTGCTTTCTTTTTTTTTTTTTTTTTTTTTTTTGTTGCTATCTTCTCTATATCATTGTTTTTCAGTAATTGTTTCTGTTCTTATATTTTTACTATTGCCTTATTGAATAATTATGTTTATTATAATTTATTTAGAGATTCATTTAATTTACTGTTTTTCTCGCTAAAATTTTACTATCATGAATATTTCTAACATTGATTCTATTTCCTTTGATACAATAAGCAATGAGTTCTATAATCCTCTTCATCTCCACAATAAGTTAACTTCTATTATTTATGCCAATATAAGAAGCATGAGAGTTAATTTTAATCAGTTTCTTCTGGAACTAAATCAGATAAAAAAGAAAATGGATTTTATAGTTTTGACGGAAATTTGGATTGGCAAGGATGAAGTTGATTTGTATAACACTCCGGAATATAAATTTTTTGCATGTTGTAATGATGATTACCGTTCAGGAGGCATCTTATGTTATGTAAATGATAGTTTTAGTGTCAAGTTTATAGATATACAAATCCTAACTGCAGATGTTATATTGTTGGATGTTAAAATTAGTAATGATTATTTTAAGCTGTGTTGTGTTTATAGATTGCAGTCTTTTCAAGAAAATCAATATATAAATGAATTAGAAATCCTAATGCATAGAATTAAAGGCAATGCAATATACATAGGTGATATTAATATTAATTTATTAGATAACAGTTTACAAACGCAAAATTATAATAATTTATTAAGCAATCATGGTTTTATATCAGCAATGAATATGCCCACTAGAATTACCACAGTTTCCAAAACGTGCATTGATCATATTTTTGTTAGATGTAAAGATTTAAGTTCCTTTAAAAGTGTAAGATTTGATATAGGACTAACTGATCACTGTTTATTAGGATTAACCTTTATAGCGAGTAAACTTTCATCTAACAATAAAATGATAAAAGATCCTTTTGTCAAAATAAAGATAGACTTCAACCGATTGCAAACTAATTTAGAAAATATTCAATGGAACGAAATTTTATCAGAATATGATATCAATTATTGTTATAATAAGTTCATAAGTAAGCTAACTTGTATCTTAGAGAACAGTTGCATAAAAAGTTATATTAATGATAAATTAATCAAATATAAAGCAAGAAATCCATGGATTACAAATAGTATACTTAATAAATTAAACAGAAGAAGAAAGTTGTTTAAGATCTACAAACGCAGACCTTATGACACCTGCTTCATTAATTATTGGAACAAATTTTGCAATAATTTGAGACTTGAAATAGATTTAGTAAAAAATGAATATTATAGAAATCTGTTTAACACGTTAAATGGCGATTCTGCCCAACAGTGGAAGATAATAAATAGTTTGACTGGCTCGTCCAAAGCCAATACTGTAGATAAGAAACGCTTGACAATGACGTCATTGTTACCGATCCAACTGTTCTAGCTGATATGATAAACGAACACCTGATCACCGTACAGTCTGGAACTAACACTAACGTCATCAGTCATAACATACAATTAGAAATGCCTAGAATGTTGCACTCATTTTTTATGCTACCAACAACACATTTTGAAATACTAGAAATAATTAAAACCTTAAAGAATAAAAAATCAACAAGTCATGATAATTTAAGTACAGACCTCATAAAAAATATTGCTAAATATATTGCTCCTGCACTAACTCATATTGTAAATTTAAGTTTTAGTGTAGGCATCTTTCCAGACAAGCTGAAACAAAGTGTTGTAGTACCGATTTTTAAAAAGCATAACTCTTCCCATATTAGTAATATAAGACCCATTAGTCTTCTCTGTGTCTTCTCCAAGATTGTGGAGAAACTAGTTAATAACAGACTTTTAAAATATCTGAACAATTGTTCCTTTTTTAGTAAAAATCAATATGGTTTCACTAAGGGTAAATCAACAGAAGACGTTCTTTTGAATGTATCATCTCAAATATATAATAGTTTTAATCAGAATAAAAAAGCCACAGGACTGTTTATAGATTTCAAAAATGCTTTCGATTTAGTAAACCACAATATTTTACTCTCGAAGATGGAGGCTATAGGAATAAGAGGAGTATCTTTAAAATGGTTTGAAAGTTTTCTCTCTGGTAGAGAACAACAAGTCAGGGTGGGAGATTGTTTGAGCTCATACCGAAGTGTGAAAGCAGGTGTTCCACAGGGTTCAGTCCTACCTGCAACCCTATTCCTAATTTTCATAAATGACCTACTAAATAAACGGTTTCATGAACACATCAGTGCATTTGCTGATGATGTAGCATTCTTTTATTCTCATAATTCCATAGATACAATTGAAGAATTTATTCACGAAGACTTGAACCTCCTTAGAAAATGGAGCATGCATAACCAGATGATAGTTAACGTGAGTAAAACCAAATACATAAATTTTTATTTTAAATCTTTTTATTTCCGTAATCAACTTGTTTATCATAATAATCAATGTCCTGAAATTCACTGTAACTGTCAAATTATTGAAAAGGTAGATAAGTTAAAGTACCTGGGAGTAATCTTTGACGAAAGAATGTCATGGGAAAAGCAAATTTCAAATTTACACAATAAAATTAAGTTTAGTATCAGAAAATTTTATTTTCTGTTAAACCTTTGTGACCCTTCTTTGTTACGTATTTTATATTTTGCATTGATTCATTCTCAACTACAATATGGAATAGCATGCTGGGGAGCAACTTCAAAAAAATATATAGAAAAATTAAGAATCTCACAGAATCATTATATTCGAATTATTTCAAAAAAGAAAGTTAGAGAGAGTTCCTTCCCTTTATTTCAGCAATTAAACATATTACCAGTACAACATCTCTATTGCTTTAAAGTATTACGAATTTTTTATCTAAGAAGTGGAAATATAGGATCTTTTAATCTATCACATTATACGAGAAGTAATAATCAGAGAATTTTCCAGACACCAAAAGTTAATAAAGAAATTTTTAGACATACGTTTGAATATGCAGGCCCTAAACTTTTTAACAGACTTCCACACAACATAAAACAATGTAATAAATTTACCTCTTTCTGCAAGCATCTAAAACCATGGCTATTATCATTTCCAGAAATATATTTTTTATTGGATGTTTTAGTTTTATTTTGTTGTTTGTTTGTTTATGTAACTGTTCATTATAGATAAAAGGAATTTTGGAGATTTGATGTATTGATTTGATTTGTATGGAGATTTGAGTTTGATTACTTGTTATTCTGTATTATTGTAATTCGTAGAACTTAAGTCATTGCTTATTAAAATGGAGGTAATCTTTTTTTGTACATTTTCGAATTCTTTTCTTGACAGACGCTACGGAGGATGGCAGTTAAATGTATGGTAAGGACTAGACTCAAAAGTTTGTGTAATGTATTATTTAGTTAGTTTTCCTTTTTGTAACGCTGGCCACACTACTGGATACGTGGTCAGTGACATTTCCCGTAAATTTTAAGAAAGTGTATAATTGTAATTTTTGTTGGGAAATAAATCATTATTTCATTATTTCTATTTCTTCTCTGTGATTGTCAACTAATCACACAGACGGTCAATCTGGTTTATCTGAGTTCCGATCACGGTAGCGAAGCTTTTGGGCAAAAGCTGGATCAAGTGATTCTTCGATTCAGGCGTCATCGCCAAACGCAGTCGATTGCTTTCAAAATTGTCTCTTTTCAACAAAAATTGATTTTGTAAACGCCATAAAAAGTGGATCTGTAGTTATTTTATTCAGTAATAACGTGGTTATAATAAACCGGAAATAAGCTGTGAAATATAATCAAATTTGTAAATCTAGATGCCAAAATAACGGTAGTTTAATGGATCGATAGTAATAATTAAATAATTGTGCAACTAAATATAAATTTAAAAGTCATTTACGATCAATTATTTTTATTACATTATGATTGGTAAAGAATGTGTGCAACTCGAAACTACTTTGATACATAAAAAGATAATCTTTTCATCACGAGGAATTTCTGACGTAATGGAGTGACAACGGTATACGTAACCGGCAAATGTATGCCTAGCAGACGAGATGCAATCTGAAATATCAGCTAAATGCCAACTGGCAACTGGTGATACAAAGAAGATTTGTGCAGCTAAATTATAAATCTATGAAATGAACACAAGAAGTATGATAAAGTTTCGGTTCAATAAAAATTATGTTCCGTATTGCTAAATCCGACCGTTTTATAATCAGAAGAGATTTGGATTGAATTGTTTTGCATTTAACATCGACGTAGTAGTAACAATTATGATCAGGGAACCATTCACTGAGTTTACAAAAAATTATCGTATTGTACGATATTTTACACTCCATCTGTGTTACTTTCTAACCTAGTCAGGAAACCGATCGACAGTTTGACAGAAGAAAATATCGTATCCCTGCAAATGTTACACGCACATTTGGCGATCTAAAGTGTTCACAAACAAATTATTAATTGACATTCGCTACGGATATATCTACTTATTTTTTATTCAATTGAAAATAAATAAATATTGTTACGTCGCACGATACTTGAACGCCATCACGATATTTTGTATGATATGATACAATATTTTCTTCTGTCAAATCATTGGATGATTCCCTACTCAGATTAAACACCAAAACGGATCACAATCACCTCAAGGGAAATATACGATAATTACAATTTAAAAACGAGCAGAACGGTTCATTGTACGTAGAACATGAGAGAAATGGACTTTTGTCATGGGAAGGAAGATTTGTTGTTTTGTTGGACAGTAAAGTGACCTGTTCTCGGGAGCAGTTTGATTGAATGATTTTACGTTACTGACACGAACAAACATTGGAATATAGGCCCACTCAGTTTTTGTTCATTATCATTTGGGTTTCGGTCAACAGTTCTGTCCTATACTAGATTTGTTTAGTTGGATCATATATCTCGGTAACTTGTTCGACTTTAGTAGTTTTTTTTTTTGAGCATCGTGATCCGGATATCTCGTTCACTTAGATGAGCCTTGTCAAATGAACGGGTCGTGAGAAAGTCACATATACGTTCGACCCCAACTGTCGACACCGACTGTCAGTCGTCAGATACTACGTAACTTCACTGCCACAGTATAAGCAATAAATTACATTCCACGGTAATCGAGACACAAGTCTATTATAATTTTATTATCCTTTCACTTTAACCCTTTCCGTACTAACGTTCTGATATCCGGACGTGAGCCGGGCAGTCGAGAAATACTAACGTCCGTATATCAGGACGTTGGCTGGGCGATCGAGAAATACTAACGTCCGTATAACAGGACGCTTGGAATTTTGTTATTGTAATTTTTATTTTAAAACTATACGAATCATATTTTATACGAAATTAATCACTAATAAACAAAGATTACGAATATATAACTATTTATTAACATTTCCATTTTGTTGTCATTGTTTGGCTTCTGATTTAGAAGGTGTTGACAAGTCAGCTGTTTGTTTTGCTCGATGCGCAGTTCAGGCAGTGGTAGCGTCAGTCAAGTGTTTGTTGTTGTATTATTATTATTATTACGACAGCTGCTTACCATTTTAGGTTATAGTTATTAGTGAATTATGTTATACTGCTAATTTCTAAAAAATGAAACGGTCAAGATCACCAGTAAGTGAGAATACAGTTAGTTGGACGAAGACGATCTAAGTGATGGATTATTATCAGACGATAGTGAGGACAGTTCTGTTGTTGACGATACCGATAAGGACCCTTCATATGATCCAGATCAACCATCAACATCAGGTTTGGTTAATCTAAACATTACTACAGATAGGAAACGACCTAGGCTATTCAGTTTTTCAAGTTAGAGTAGTATTCCTTTGCTTACCGACGCACTTTGCTTACCGAACAACAAATGCTAATTTTTTTTGTTTACTGTAAATAGAACTTAATTTTAGTCCAAACTTTACAAAAATTTGTGTTTGTGTTCAGTGTTAGCTATAGTTGTTAGTGCAGTTACTGGTTTTTGGACTAGTAATTTTTTTGAACATGATTTTTTAAGTCAAAATGAAAAAATTAACAAAAAATTTTTTTGGTAAGTACATTTTAACATTTTTATAAACAAAATAAATAACTTATACGTAAAGTTATTATGTTTATTGATGCAGATTTTTTTAAATTTAATAATATAAAAAATTTACAGGTGTATGTAAAAAAATAAGGAAGTTATAGGCAAAAATGTAAATTAATGTAAATTAGGCTAAAAAGGCCTCGGTATTCTTCAGTAGTCCCTTGGTTAAACTCTACGGTATTTTTCAAATAGAAAAATTTTTTTGCTCCGGTACCGAAAGGGTTAATTTATATTGATTGAAAAAAATCCTAACTTGACCATGAATGTCGATTATAACCGTGTTGTTGAGATCGAAATATTTAGTTGGTTACATCTTAGAATAACAATTGAAAAACTCCCGAATGGAATTCCCGATCATAACAAAATTTCCTTCTCGCAGGACGAGAATTATAATTTCCCGGGGAATTCCCGAAATTTCGAGACCCGTCCATCCCTATTTGAAACTGGACAACCTAAAAGGAGATTTGGCCAATTTAGTTTAGCCAACTTGAAGCTAACAATGGCCAGCTAACGAGGCGGTGTGAAATTAAATTGTTAAGAAAGCCCAACAACATACTTATCTTCCTGATATGGTAATTACTAGAATACTTCTTGTTCAATGTCAGCTTTTACAGAGTGTTTTCTGTTCAACCATGTCTTTCGTGCAGATTGAAAAGTAACTAAAACATATTGTGAATATACTTGAAGCATGTATGTTGACATTCTAATTGTGTGATATTAGATATTGTGCATATTATTTAAAAAAAAAACTTGATTATAATATGGGTGAGTATACTTCATAGTTGTTAAAGAAATAGTTTCTTAGAGTATTCATTTTCGATATATTTTATGAACTATTTTTATTAATTTTTTGTTGTGATGAATAATTAATTAGCATTGTGATTTATTACATTTTATATTAAATTTATATTATTTGTACATGCTAATTAATTTTACTAAATTTTGATTTAGTGATATTTAGGTAATATTTTGATTCAAGAGTGTTCGAATTATTTTTGAAAGTTTTTTAAATAAAATTGTTTATCATGTAAAAAATAAGTATGTTGAGGGAAAAAATTCAAAAAAAATGTGTACAGAGATGTGGCTACCTAAAGTGGCTAATTTGGGCTTTCTTGATTCCTAACTCATTAACAAACTGTGTGATATATTTTATTCAAATTTTGAGAATATAGCGGACAAATAATACAAACCAACCTAGAGGAAATTAAAACTAATAATAAAAAAATATTTTTGTAAGTGTAACCAATTACTATTTTATAAATGACGTCTGTACGAATTTTTAGTTGAAATGTGTATAGTTACCTTTGGCTGAAAAAGCTGATTATTAATACATAAAACCTTTATTGATAAGGTTTACAATAAATTAGAGAGTTATCCCCGGTTGTGCTCCAGACATGAAGCAAGAGTGCTGTTAACTCTCCCATTCCCCCAGCAAGGCATTCACTCTGCTACTCGTGGGGAGAGTGGCGACGAAACGTTGAACTAAACTCTATCCAGCGCCGAACTGAGCTGGTTGGACGAACACCCTTAATGATATTTAGCCAAATAATTTTAGCATTAATAATCTTGTACTGTATTTGGACTAGCAGTAGTAATTTTTATTTCAAAAGTTATATTACATTATGTATGTTCTAAAACTAGATAAAAGTTGGACATTTTCTTGTTAATAAAATATTTGTAGTCTTCTTTTTCTCATGTTAGTACGTATTCTTCTATTTTCTCATTACTTATTTCTTTAAATTTAAAAGTCAATGCTTCTTTGGTATAATATTTTCATGATTCTCTCTCTCTCTCTCTCTCTCGTTCTCTCTTTCTTTCCTTTGAATCTGATCAATATCACCCTTTCAGTTAAAAATTAATGTTTCAGCACCATAGGGGCATTCTGGTTTAATTACAGTGTCATAGTGTATTTAGACAGTGTTATAGTATAATGCTTTAACATATTTAAAATGTTATTTTTTTATTGTAAGTATTTTATATTAATCTAAAAACAGTTGTAATTTTGTATAGTAAATGGAGCTGACTTACAGTTGTGTATTAATGTATATAAACCCCTGTATAAATTCAGTGCAACTGTTTATAAAATAACAGTACTTATTAAACTGTTTATGTTACAAAATTTAAAATATTATTTTGTTGTGTTAGTTTTTTTTATTGTTATGATATTACTGTAAAATATAGTAATGATTTCACTGTTATAATAAGTTATTTCTTTCTTTTCTACAAAAGTACAACTTCTTAATTGGTTTGGCTGGAAAATAAACAATTTTAGGCAAACTGTTTAAGAGTATGATAAAATCGCAAATCAGATAAAACGCTCAAAAACACACACAAACAAATAAAGTGGTTTTGAATTCTTCACAAAAACCGTTTTCTTAGAGAGCAATACCAAGACATACAATAACAGTATTTAATTAGACAAATATAAATACTAAATTATTTCGATAAAAATAAGAATATTTTCATACAAATTTGATGGGTCACATGTTAAGAATAAACAGTACGTTACAATTAACTAAATACATATAAACAACATAAGCAACACAAAAATAACTTGCTCTAAACTTACAAAACACTACACAGACATTGCCAGCTGCGAATGAAATCTTTCCTGTCCATACAGCAGGAGGAAAATATAAATTTAGCAGAGTTGATGGCTCTTCCTTGTTGATGAAAATACACAAATGTAAATTGTTTTATTGCTAACGTGACTGTGTTTAGTATTCTAGGATAGGTCTTAGTGCATGCTGACAATTAAAAAAATGTTTGTTTATTGTATCATTTTCAAACATTAAAACAAAAAAAAGATTGCAGTAAAATTTCTTTCATCCATAAAGGATTTTTTAATTAGCATAATACGTGTTGGTACAAATATAGTACAAGTGAACGTCACACAAAACAAATTTATTACAACATAAGCACAAAATGCACAAATATATTACAATACAAGTTGTGAATCCCTCTGGTCTGAGGAAGGTGAATGTGGTTCACCGAAATCGATCATCATATTTGTGTATTTTGTACTTGTAATATATTTGTGCATTTTGTGCTTGTATTGTAATATATTTGTGCATTTTGTGCTTATATTGTAATAAATTTGTGTTGTGTGACGTTCAATTGTCCATAAAGGGTTAAAGGAGAGATATAGATAATAATTTGAAAAATTAGTTGTTCTTACATTGGAAGGTTATGAAGACCTATCATCAGTTGGCGTGTATACATTGTTAGTACATGTTTTGTGTGGAACAAATAGGGTAGTGTGAAATTAGTTATATTTCACAGTGTGTAGTAGACCTTTAAATATTGAAAGTCGAAGATATAAGATGTCTTGGTGTTTGTAGTTGTAGTAATAGTGTCAATGTTGTACCAATTTAACAAGACTCCTTTAATAGATAATTATTTTCATACAACAAAATGTTGAATACATAGGTAAACAATTAATCTGCAAATAAATACTATCATCATGATAAATATTAAAACCCAAATACACTTGGTAAGGTCAAATTAGGTTGTTTAACATGAAATAATACTAAAAACAACAATACTTAAAGCATATTCTTTGTCTTATTTTCCAATCAAAAATCAAAATCATTTTTATTGTGTAGCCAAAAGACAGTACAATCAGTATTATTTCAGTATTATTTTAACATAAAACAAGATTATGTTAATAAAAAGAAAAGTTATTACAAATCAAGGAGTAGTTACATTTAATAAAAACTGCTTTGGAAGAATTCTTGTTCTTTTCCTATGAGAGTTTTCTTCAGTCGATATCCAAATTGTTTAGCCGGTAACTGCTTTAACCAGTTAATTAATTAACCAGCTTGAACAATTAATTATATATTTATTATTCAAGCAATTTTTGTATATTATAGGCTACTGATTAGAAAATATGTGGTTGCGTACCCACCAATTCTATATTCATATTCAAGTACAGTGTTTTAATTTGTTCACAGACACTGTACACAGTGATGTTCTGGGTGACATTACGCCAATATAAGCAAGAGCAGTGGGAAGCCCGCAATACATCCACAATAGCAGATATGGTGGCTCCGCTTCAGTTGGGTGTTGGGGCAGCCACCACTGGTAATACATTTACATTCTTAACAATGTATTAGATGAATTAAATATGCTGATTAATGTACACTGAAATATAGTTAAGACCAAAACTAACCATGGTATATCAACCAAAGAATTTTATAGTTCTTGGTAGCTCCTATCAAGGGGGAGGGAGAATGTACACAAGGACTGGAGTTAACCGTTAGAAGATGGATGCCAATCAATCATAACTGACACTGATACATACTTGATTTTTGTTTTTATATGCAGCATAACTTTAATTAGTTGGTAGCGTGCTAGGTTAAAGCCCAGCTTCATATGCTAAAGGTTCTCAGTTCAATCCCAATCAGAGTAATGACAAATTTTAAAGGATCAGCGGATAAACACCATCTATTCATTTGTCATTGAGCTCATTAATGACACTTATTAAGGAATAGTCAGTATTTTTTAATTAGTTTTAAGAAAAATTATTGGCTAGGGATAGTCATAAGAATATGTTATTTTAAGTTGTTTGTCTGTTTACATTTGCTATTTCCACTCGTATCCCCAGAATTGCTATAAGACTGACATAAATGTTGAAAAAAGAGTTGATTGTAATTAGTAATGTTTACTTATTTTTGTGTGTTACTTTTCTAGATTTGCTTTTGGAGATCATGTTTCATTCAAATCCCCAATTACATGTGCCTCATTAGAGCTAAGCTTACAAACCTCATGACTTACATGAGTTACTGGAATCTCAGCACAATTCTCCACAGGATGCTCTTATTTACCAAGGGACATTTTAAAATGATATTTCTTTAAGTAATTTATTATCAGCTTCAATGATTTCCTATGATTTTTTTATCCATAGGGTTTATAGGGCGTGACCAGTTACTCAAGCAAGAGTGATAAAAATATCAGCAAAATTATTGGTAAAATTTTCACCAAGCAGTGCTCTTATTTCCATTTCCTGAAAGTGGTAATAGTGACATTAACCTTTAGTTATCAATACAGTGATTATATTTAATGGACTTATTTTTTAAGTAAGTCTGATAATTTCCTATCAAACCTTTTTAACTACTAAATGAATTTTGTTAAGAGTCAGTTTAGTGTTGAATGTACTTTTAAAAAACCTACTTAGCTTCCCAAATGTATAAAACTTACTTTGTAATTTATTTTATAAAATTCATAAGTATTTATAAACACAATGAAACAAAAACAAAGAATATAAAATATAGACTTATAATTGGTTATCATTCTCTATGTTTTGGGTCTGTGAGTAATTCTTGATAACTGATCTGACCCAAGACACACCCAACAGTTATCTGTCCATATTTTATAAAATTGTCATGTCATTTTGATAACACGGCAAGTAAACAGTATGTTATCCACTAAGTACATGTAACATATAGATTTAAAAGTATCTGTGTTTCTTTCATATTTTTTCATTGTAATTGACATTTGGTAACATTTGCTGCACAGATATACACAAATTTTTATTTAGTGGAGTCACGTGTGAACAGCTGTATGGATGTGAAGCTTGTTTATTGTGACTTGTTATGGCATACGAACAACTGTTTGATGAAAATGTTGCAGCTATGGGGGCTGAGTCCCAAACCAAGACTAACCAGTTTGTGCAGAAGACGGGTCAGATGGTGCGAGGGTTTCTGACCAAATACTGGATCTGGGTCGTAGCCATCATACTTTTTACCATTGGCATTACTGGCCAGCGTATGACTGTATTCCGCATTATATATATGGCTCTTGCTTTGGTTTTCATTTTAACTTTTCAGGTAATCATAATTAATATGTTATTTAGTGTTACAAAAAGTGCACTGTAAATTTAGAAAACAATCTTAGTTCAGCTTTTTAACCCTTATTACATTAAATAGTATATTATTATATAACCTTGATTTGCTAAATGTTAGTATAATAACATAAAATGATTTTTTTAGAACTAAAAACTTAACCTTATGTTTCCACTTCAAATTATTTTTAAACTTGGTGGCATTATCAGCTTCAGACTTTGTAATTATTTTGGCGTTTCATTCTGATTCAGTAAAAATAACTATATGTTCATTTGTTCATAATCATTTAAATAAACTAGACAATCCATAGTACCAAATATCATAAATTCAGAACAAACAAAATTCTAAATTGCAAAATTTATCATGGATTTGTTCAATATCGGCTGCTAGCCAATGCTGGATAGGAATTAGAGATAAAAAAACTGGCTGATGGCTACATTGTTATGAAAAAGGATGAAATAATGTTTCCAATAACAAACCGCTCTTATTATTATTGATAGATTGAATACTGTGTTTGTGTTCTCTAGGCCAGAAGGATTTATAAAGTTTATATAAAATTATTGATATTTAATCATATTATATTTGCTTTGACCAGACAAACATGTACTGATGTGAGATGCAAATAAAATATTCTCAACTTCAAATGAAATAGTAAGTTTGTTTTGCAGATTCTAAGAAAATTATTTTTTTCTTTTCAAATATTCACTTTTTTCTTCAACATGTCATTAGCACTCTCATCGCCATGTCAGTCATTTATGACTGACAGCGACTTTCCCCACAGTCTGTGTGCAAATGGCTTTATTTGCCTGTACAGGCCAAATTAAATTTCATACAGTTCTGTAGAGGCCGTGTCAGTCATATTTTACTGACGGTAGAGTTTAATATTTTTAATCTATATGGATTAAGTAAATTAGTTAAGGATTTTAAAAAAAAATTTAAAGAAACATATACATATTTTATTAAAATACTACTAAAAATAACACATTTCTCATATGAACAAATTAAAAAATCATTTTAATTTGATGTATTACTGAAACATAAAGAAATATTTGTTTTAGTTTTTGTTGAGTTTCAATAAAATTTTCTAGTTGTTGAAATAATTGTTGAGTTTCACTAGAAAGAAAAGTGACAATAATTTATCAAATCAATGTTCATGTGACATAACAAGCATGACACATAGTTGGTATTGTAGGACATCTGGAGCAGAAAGTCTTTACTTTCTTTAGATGCTTTCTTGATTCTAGGCGAGAAACACCTTGTCTCTTCATTTTATTGTAACACACGGTACACTGCTTTCTGTCAGCACCTATGTTGCGTTCCCTTTTTTTCAACAAATGTGTCAACTTTTTGCCAGTTGGTGAAATGTTTGAAGCTGTGGAATTATCAAGACAGTGAAAATCTTTTGCTACTTCAGCCCTAAACTTAGTTATAGTCATTTTACGTTTAGTTGCTAGTAAGAATAGAACATGACTATTCACCATTGTTGTTCCAGTTATGAGCTCAATGCCAAGTTTTCTAAACCATTTGATTCTTCTTCTTTGCAAAGGATAATAACTAGCCGTTTGATCTGAATGATCTACACCACATTTACCTGTGTTGTAATCTATTACAACCTTTGGCTTCATTTTAGGTGGCTGACGGCTCCTTTGATTTTGTGTGTCTCCTTGTGTAGGATGATGGATGTCTCTTCTTGAATTTTGATTATTTACAGGAATAATTTCAGGGCCATGCATGGTAGACAGCATTATTACATCAGGTCTATCCTTCAATTTACAAATCATTATTCCATTTTCATTTTCTTGAGAACATATCTCTTCTCTTATCAGTTTTGACTGTAACACAACTTGTGTAAGATTTTTTCGGTTCTTCCGCAAAGTTCCAACAAGATGTGTGTTAGCATCTAATAGTTTAGTTGCTAGAGGGACACTTGAGTAAAAGTTATCGGTGTATACACACAACCTTCATTTAGCAGAGAACCACATAAATTTTGGACAACAGTGTCTCCAACACCAATATTGAGGGTAATATCCATTTTCCCACAGTATACTTGAATGTTTTATGTATAGCCTACTGTGTCACAAAGCTTGAACAATTTTATTCTGTATTTGTGCCTCTTAGTGGGGATGTATTGCCAGAACCCTATTCTACCTCTCCATGGAACCATACTTTCATCTACAACTATTGTTTTTCCGACAGTGTATGGAGATTGATAATTTGCCACAAATAAATTTATAAAAGGCCGTAGCTTTGCCAAACGATCATTTTCCATTGCTAATTACTCATCTGCAAAATGGAGCATTTTAGTAATAAGTTCGAAGCGGATGCATGACCATAACCTTACTTACTTTGTTTTTGAATAGTGGGTAAATTGACCAATAGTCATTAACAGTAGGCTTTTTATGAAGCCCCATCCAAATGAAAATGCCTAAGTAGACTTTAATTTCATTGTAATCAGTATTTTTACATTCATTTAACTGAGATTTTGTGGTTACGTTGTGTGATTGTAAATATCTGGTTGCATATGTATTCGTGTTTTCTACAATGCACTGTCAGAAAGAAATTAAAATCTTCAAAAAATCTGTGGGTGTCATATCATCAGATATATTTACATTTATTCCCTCATTCCGAGTAAACTGAAGTGTTTTATGTCTTCCCTCATAAGACCCCCAATCAAAAGCATTATTTATAGGCCTACTTGACGGACCTGCAACATCATTTTCATTATTTTCATTATCGTCACTGTCTAGAGTGGCTTCGTTGTCACCAACACCAATGTTAGAATCTGATTCTGAATCAGATTGAAAATATTATGGATCAATATCAGAGTCTGATCCAAATAAACTGTCATCATCACTAATAGGGTTGGGTTCACTCGAACACTCCAGAAACGACCGTATCTTCTTGTTCATCCATAATTACAAAATAGGCCTATATTCACTTATATAATTACTAACTATATACAATTACACACAATATATACAGACACAAACAGTTAAGCACCACTTATTCAATTATAAAGCAGTAAAAAGAAACACTATAACACGCACAAAATGGTACAGCAGCGGATAAATTTTAGGTTAGAATTGAGGAATGAACCAACATCCTATGCATCAGTCAATAAAGACTGATGCGGCATCTTTGTTAAATATTTTTTACACTAACGCCGTTTCAGTTAAAAACAACTCACATCAGCTGATTATATATTTGACTTATTCGAGTTATGAGTAAATTAATACATGTTACGTTTTATTCAGTTGAATATAACGAAAATAATCGAGTTCGGCGTGAGCGGGAATGATACTGTTTTGATGCAGCCTCCTGGGAAATGCAATGTCAGTTGCATATGGGTGACATGGGGTAACCAGGTACATTGACTGACATGGCATCAATAGAAAGTCATTTGGAGATGAGAGTGTTAGACAAATTCCAAAACATATAAAAGGTTCAGTATTTGTTTATAAATTAACCAAATTAAATTCTATTTGTCATGCGATATGATACAAGTGTTTGTGTTGACAAAGTCACAATTCAGTCAATAGCAAAGTCATTTGCAATAAATTTTCATTAAAAATCATGGCATTTTAACAACACAATGATCTTAAAGTGACTTAACATAAAACAACTTAAAATATATGTTAGTACATTCTAAAACGCCAGAGGAGTTATACAGAATAAACATGTCATGTCACCAATTATAACAGAAAAACTATCCTTTTAAAATCAGAAAAATGTAGTCAACAAATTCATGGTAAAACTACTCAATGGATAATCATCCCAACTTTCATTAGCTTAGTACATATTATACATTTGGTTTGTTTAAAAAAAACCTATAGCATAATAAACTATCAGCCACTGCAAGAAAGATAAAATCATGTACAGTTTTGTTTGAAAAAATAAAAAAATAATGTCTGTAAAAAAAGAAATATATCCTGGCACTATTTCATATTGTAATATGTAGAAAATATTGATTATGGTGAAAAATTCCTATAAACAATAAGAAGTATTGAATCCATGTACAGTTTCCCTAGAGTATTAAACTCTACTTCAAAATAGATTTAAAATAAGCAAAATATGCACTTGTAGTGTAATTGTTTGGAATGACGTTAAAGAGATGACTCATGAGTTATATCACACAAGACAATCTAGACCACCTATTCTGTATTTGAACTCTGCGTTAGTTGGATGTCTAGTGATTTACAAGAAATTTTGAAGATTGTACCTTTTAGTACAATCCTAAAAAAATATCAGCATAAAAATGGGCTCTGCTTGAAAAATCAATAATTAGTCTCTTATGAAAACAAAAATATAGTTTGATTTAGTATATACTGTGGTTTCCTTCTTTACCATGGAAAAATGTAAAAATACATATTTTGATAGTTTAGGATTATGAAAAAAAAAAATCTTGCAAATAGTAAAAGGTGGTATGCAGAAGCTTGAGGAAGTTTCAGTGTGATAAAGGTGTCAGGGATGGATGGTTAAATTTATAGAAGGAATTCCTGAAGATCACTTCCAACACCAACTTACTCACTCAGCAAGTTGTGACCCAGAGTTTTACAAAAGAGAGTGGCTTAAGTCCAGCAGATAAAAATGAGGAGAAGAAGAAGCAAGAAGGAGAACCCCTTAGCAGTGGAAAGTGGTTGAATCTAAGAAGAGAAAGCAGATTGTTGAGACAAAGCTTTAAAATGCAGAGCAGCAGTTTTTTCTCCTCTATCTTAAAAGCAGAAGAAGCAGCCAACAATCAAAAGCCTCCTAAAGTCTGTTCACTAAGATACAAGTACTTTGTACGTTAGACTTTGTATATTTAGATTTTTAATTGTTGATCTAATTTTGTATTTCTTGTTTTTTATCCCTTGATTATACTGTATAGCTGGTTTTGAAAGCTTTATATAAATATTTTATAGTTCTTACAATTCTTACAATTCTTACAATTCTTACATATGAGACGCCGACACAACGTTGTTGGTATTTTAAGGCAAATATGAATGATTATATGAGTGTAGGATGAGTGTGGATGAGTGTAGTCTGGTTAATAATTGAGTTCAACTGTTCCTCAGAAAGGGCAATTTATTAATAGACTAACAGCCAGGGCAACTAAGGGACCTACAGCTTTAATATAGTCAAAATACTAACTAGAAGTTTTCTAAAATTTTATAAATAAGTTTGCATAAATTTCAACAACAACATAAATTTAAACTTACTTTTCAACAACAATAGAATATATGTTCTTAAAAAATACTAAACAATGTACCATTGTCAAATATAAATAATGTCTAACATTTTTTTAATCATGTTATTGAAAATGTCAGTGACAAAGACAGTCTTATTGAAAGTACTCACCAATTTTATATAAAGGCCTATTTCATTTTCTTATACGATTCAGTACATTCAAAATAATACTAGATCCCATGCATTATAAAATACTTATCATTAATGTTTACTGTTGTTTGCAGTTATCTTGGGTGCTATGGCGAAAAATCATGTATGGGTTCTGGCTTACTGTAATAATATATTCCATGCTGATTTTAATAATGACATACACCTACCAATTTGACAACTTCCCTGCCTACTGGGAAGATATTGGAATACCTCTGGCACTGTGAGTAATCAAACTTTACAATGTCACTAATTTTTCAAGTGTATCGATATCTCTATAAAAAATAGTTTATCACAAGTTAAAATAATAGTTCATAGTACAATAACATCCTCCCTTACATGAACTGTCTGTAATTCTAACAATCAAGCAAGTTATTGAATACTTGACATTGAAAATATTCTTAACATTAAATACTTAATAGCTTCACCTATCATCTTCCTATTACAGTATACTCTCTCTTAACTGGGGACCGGGGGCCCGACTGGATAACGATTAGACCAGTTAAGCCCAGGCGCTCAAAACCTCATTATATTATAGTTTATCTAAAGCAATTTTTCAATATTTATTAGAATATCTACTGTTCTCACAAAATAAAGTATATTCACAAAACACATAATTAATCGCAAAGGTATGTGATTTAAAATGAAGATAACCTACAACTATAGTTGTATGATTGGTAAAGTTTACCACACCACAGAAGCTCTTGATAGACTAGTAAAAATAATTAAAATTCTTTATACAACAGTAAAGACCTTGTGGTAATTTTTTTTATGAATCATGAATATAAATAACGTTAACGACTCCATTTTTGGCTAATCACTAACGCTTAAATTGAAAATCGATTTCTCATTGATAAATGGCAGTTTAAAAAGAAGTCACTGTTTTGGAAAAGGGCTATTGAAAGATGGTGGTTTAAGAGGAATTCTACTGTAAATCATTTTTGTGTTAGAGTATATGATGTGTATTTCATATGATTTATAATGAATAAATAATTTAAGTAGTTCAATTTTTTTTAAATGTCAATTTTTTATCTAAATAAAATCTTATTTCAGTTATTTAAGTTCTTTTAAAAATTAGATGAAAGAATAAGAAATCACTCCTTAACACGTTCACTGCGCCCGACCAGTGAGCTAGGTAAGATCTGCCATGAGTACGACCGGCGAGCCGGTCACTACGTCATTGGTATTGTACATATTAAGTTGGTCTGGTATTATCGTAAATGAATTTATTTTAAGTCTTGGATAGCAAAAGCTTGTTCCGTTTATATTCCATCATAACTGAATTTTCATCATTTTTAGGAGTAAAAATAAAAAACTAGTTAAATATTTTAGCATGTGAGACAACCTATTCGCGCATTTTCAGCAGTGAACGTGTTAAAACCTAAGACTAAACAGTTTCAGTTTACTGTTTTGGTTTTTGTGTAATTTTCTTTTATAAATCTGTTTGTTAATATCCTAAATATTAAATTCAATCTTGACCTGCTGTTCTCTAAAATAACATAACAACAAAATCAAATTATATAATTCCTGTAAATTTGTGTTAAAGCTCGTGTATAAAATTCAATATGATACATTGTTTTATTTCATGACCAACCTCTCATGTTAATCTTATCTCAGTTGTGACCAGGCTACAACCTTTAAGGCAAGGTAGTGAGTGTGTAACCTGTTCACGTAACGTACAGCCATCAACTCCCATTTGATGGCAGTACCAAATCATGGGTAATGACTCAAATCTAATTATTTCACAAAAAGATTGTGAAAAATTTGAGGTAGCATCTTTTACGTAGTAGACAAGGTAGACAAGTATCTACTAATGTCTTAATTCAAATACGAGGCATGTTTTTAATGTAAATACCATTATGGAAACCCGCCACTGTACTGCTGCGGTCGGCATTCAGCCCATGGGCACTGTGTAAGCCACAGTCGCTGTTACGAATCCATTTGACTGTATTTAGGGTCACTTATGACAGTTTAAAATTCCTTCTCCGATAAAAAATGCCGCCAACTGTAAAGTACATGATATGATAAGTTTTTCGTAATGCTAAATGCTTGAAAGCAGCTGACATTCATCGAGAGATTTGGGAAATTTATTGAGAAAACAGAATGAGTGATGGGATGGTATGGAACTGGTTGAGAGCTTTTAAGGTGGCCGTACGAATTTGCATGGAAAGGAACAAAGTGTAAAACCCTCACTAATTACTGATGACTTGGTGAAAATATTGATGAAAAAAATCAAGAAGTGTGATTTATGAAATTGTGATAGGACGTTTGAAGTACCAAGAGTTGCTTACGCTACGCTAGGTTTCCAAAATGCTGACGGAGCATCACAAAAATAAATGTTTGGTGAGAATCACAAAAACAAATATTTAACCAATTCTCTCACATTCCTAGAGCATTAGAATTTAGATGATTATGATTTTTAAAACCAAATTGTCATGGTGACAGACTGACGATGGTGTCAGCTGCTTTTACGCCCTTACGAAAACTTACACAGCACATAACTCACAGTCGGTATTTTTAATTGGAGGAGGAATTTCAAACAGTCATTAAGCGACCATAAATACAGTCGAATGGATCCTTAACAGTGCCATCAGATAGTAGTATGGGTACTAATATCTGCTGGGGCGTGCATGCGCTGAACGCCGACTGGAGCGCAACAGCTGCAGGATTCCAAAACGGTACTTACTTTAAAAGCATGCCTCGTAACTTAACATCATTGGTGCTCTTCTTACTGGAAGAAAACTGATAATTGAAAACCAACATGTTTTTACATCAAAGAGTATAAAAACGTTATGTTCATTTTTAAGTGTATGAATACTTAATTTCTTATTGCTCTGTGTAACAAGTTTTGAAGCTGTAGTACAGTAAGCAAACAAAAATTATTCATTATTTTCATTATTTATTACTGAGACACCGATCATAGAGATATGAGTGAATATGAGGGTGTATGAGTGTAGATGAATGAGTAGTCATTGTCACTAACTGAATTGGACTCGACCAATATAACCAGGGCAACTAAGGGACTTACAGCTATATTTGGAATCTGAACAACGTAGTTTTGGTTTGATATTCAGCTAACTGACAAGCTTTATACTCATTTCTCCTCACTACAAAACATTCTGACCCTGACTGCCACCCAACATGGACACCCAAGACTTCTCTATAGTGGTGTCCACGTTGATGGTAATCATTTGGCGGATGCCATGTCGGTATTAAGATGACATAGCATAGAACCTATCACCTACAATTTCCACAACACTTCCCAAGTAGCTGGGTTTATAGCTATGCGCCACCAGTGCCGACTGTCAACTATTATACAGACAATTTGATCAAGTGCATAATCCAATGCTCTAATATAATAGGACTGTATATTAGTCAGTTACCTCCTATTGAATACTACGAAGATTATCAAACAACCCAACAATGTTATATCCATTTTCATAATTTATTAAAAAACCGTGTTGAAGATAATTTCGAGACTGTCTTGTGAAACCCATAACCAGGCCCACTAAATATTAATTAATGTGTGGTCCTCAGGTTATAAAAGGTATATGTTTTATGAATTTATGGTTCTTATTGTGTTTTGTTTATATTTTTCAGGCAGTTGGACATTGGTTTGGAGAAATTCGATACAGCAGAACTGTTTGTTCGTCTTTTGACACCAACATTTTTTGTGGTCATTACAGTTATTCAACTGTATTACTTCCACAAAGATTTTTTGGCCATTTCTGATATAAAAAGCAGGTTTGTTAGTCATCAGTTGGTTTATTCTATAAAATAATTCTTGTATTTCAGTTGTAATATATCCTAGAACGCTAAAAAATATCCAAAAATAAATGCATCAAATTATGAAGGTTACTTAAATTAGAAAGTAAAATTTTGAAAAAGCCAACTATTTAAAAAATTTTAGATGAATTTGTACACGGATAAATCTTGCACAGATTCTTATCTTTTAAATTTATTTTCAACTAAACATAATTCTTATACAAATAAAGATTTTGGAAGGGTAAATGAATGTGACTGAGCTGTTTTTATTTTAATCTAAACATAGCTCATGACCAATTTGTCATAAACCTTACTTTAAATTTGTACTTGTTCATTGTTTTATTTGGTTACAGTTGCATATAATAACATTAAGTGTTATTATAACCTTATTTCATTCTTCCCACATTACTAGCTAATGTTGCTTTTTTTTAGTGATAGTTCACTCTGATAATTTACTTATACACTCTTCACATTCAATGTCATTGCAGCCTTCGCTTGGTTTTAATTTCATTCCATATGGCCTCTATATATATTCCATTTCACTTATTCCTTCCTTCATCAATGAAAAGAGGGTGAAATGCTTATATTTATATAAGTAAAGAATGTATCAGTATTGCTATTATTTTGGTTTGTATTTTTATTAAATTTGTTTTATGTTTCCTTTCTTAATTCTTCATTAATTTCAGTCAAAATTATTAGATAAGCTATAATTTTTAGCATTTGTTAAAGTAACATATATTTATAGTTATTTTATGTTTTGTAGTTTTATTGGTCATATGTTGTTGAACCTTTAAAGGAGAATATATGTTCTATACCTCCCATATGTATTAGCTATTTTAAAAGAAGTAATGTTAATGATGTACAATTGTGTATAAAAAGTAAGAAAAGATTTAAAATGTCATGAATCAGTGAACATAAAACAGTTAACTGAGCAAACCAAGTACTCTTTTTAACCAACCATTCAGCATTTTGTGCCTCTGTTTTTTATGTCTAACATGATTATAGCCAAACTTTTTGACCAATGGTCATGAAATTTGTTTTGTAGGTACTTAATATTAAAATAGAACTACCATAAGGATTTTTATTTTCTTACAATTGAGAATAAGGTAATGGAAAGGGAAACACTGCACTACTTTGTGTATTGGCAACACTGATAAAAAATAGGCATGGTTCAACGTTAAAAGCAATTAAACACTACACACTAGAGTATGTTATTGCTGACTACTTGCAATAAAGGTTGTGTTGCTAAATGTGACAGTTGGTTGCCTACAATGATATAAAAATTAAGATGGACGAACAGTGTGAATATCTTGCTCTTATCTATGTTTTAAATTTGTTTTAACAAAAAGGTATTAAATTTGTCATGTCCAGTTTATCAAATTGGATTAAGACAGTTTTAAACTGGATTAAATTTTATTACCTTTTTGTTTAAGCTATAAAAATGGTCTTCTATAAGACTGTATATCATTGACTTATAACATAAAATAAAGATATAACATTTTTAGTTTTATATACACATAGAATATTTCCTAATCATATACATAGAAAGATTAGGAACATCAGTTACAAGTTGAGTAAATTCTCATTAACATTACTTTTCTGTTATGTTACTTTACTATTTAGAGGTTTAATATTAGGTATTGAAATTGTTATCCAAACTAATTAAGTTTGAAAAGTTGAGTTTTATTATATAAATAAGAATAAGAATATATTTATTTTCTCGAAATATATACATAAAATACATATAATTACATTTAAACATAAAAAGGTTTCTTCTTAATTCTCTGTTAACAAAATAAAACTTATACTACTAGAACAAAACCTTTCATTAATTATATATTTCAAGAAAATACTAGGACCTCCTAAGGCAATGCCTGTTTAAGAGGTTCCTTCTTTTCAAATAAATCTTAATATGCGCATGAGCAAATAATATTAATTTAAAATAAAAAATCCCAATTCTTCAAAATATAAACACTAATATAAAAACATAAATAGCTTAAACCTTAACTCTAAATTTAATGTTATCCTAACCCTAACAGCATAGCTATATAATACAATAATAGGAACAAAATAAAAACGAAACAATTTATGACTAACCAAATATGTATACTTTACTATGTTATCTGAAATAAATATATGATACAGTGAATAAGTATTTACAAGGTATTAAAATTTATACGATTATAAATGAATAATAAAAATATGTTTGAAAGTGTATTGCTTTAAACTTGAATATTTACAAGGTAATCTATACTTTCTTGCTTTAATAACCAATTTTTTACTTTGTTGGAAAATAATTTTATATTTTTCAAATTTTGCAGAACAATTGGTACTGAGTTAAACATTTTTGGTCCCAGAAATAAATAACTTTTTGTATAGAAAATGTGAAATTACAGCAAAAAAATATTTGCTTTGTAAAAATTTCCCATTTGAACAAATGGCTACCATACATAATTGATTGTTTTCTTAACTTAGCACACATTTATATTATATGAGAACAAAAACTAACTAATTATCTCCTTCAATTATGTAGGCCTACCGATTATAGTGGGAAAGGGGGTCTGTGGATGTTTGTACTTCTGTATATATTGTTAAACTGTATTCTTGTGATTACAGAGGTACAAGTTCCGTGCGGCCTTCAGAACGTCCGTCCGATGGAAGTTCCATTCCCAAGTCAGAAATGTCAATACCAATGTCACATACAGAAACCAGAGGTACAGATGTTGAGTCTTATTCCAAATCACCCAAGAAGTCCTTCAGGATACTCACAAGTAAGATCATATGAAATGAGAACCAGATATTCAACATCAATATTTATATAACATGTAATATGTTTACATCATTAAATATGTTCTTGTACTTAGGAATATTAAACACTTGAATTTAGTTCTTGAATTATAAGAAACAAATAATATTTCTAACCTTTTGTACATAGTTAATCTATTACTTATAAATATCTTAATAATTACTGTTTATAATGATGTCCATTCAGTTCATTTATTATTAGACAATAAAATTCAATAATCAGTGTTTGTTATTACCTTTGTTAGCCAACTCAGTTCTTTGAGAAGTAAACTGAGAATTATTTATTTTCAGTCCTTTTTTTCATCTCAAATAGATATTTGGACTATTCACACTGCAGATTCGTAAATCAACATTTTTTCTTTTGAGCAAGCCAGAGACATTTAAAGACATCAGGATTTTGAGCCTAAGTTAGGGATCTTTAATTTAGTAATGGTGGAGTATTTTATAGTGTAAAAAACGATTAGTGAACTTTTTAAATCATTTATTTAAGGAAACATACATGTTTCAACTTGGTACAAACCAAGTTTCAAGTATTAAATCTAAATTACATCTAATTAATCGATTACATTGTAGCTTGACTCATATTAAAAACCCTTAAAAATTACAGCCTACATGTTAACTGGAAAAACATAAACACTTTATTAATACTATTATTTGTTTTTGCGATAAAATTAATTGATTTTCATTTGTGTATTTGTGCATGTCTCGGGTTAAAATTTAGATAACTCATAAAAGTGTATTTTTAGTTTTATAGCTTACAACAATATTATTAATAATAAGGTTTTTATATATATAAAAAGAACAACACAGCAATCTTTTTTGGTGTTTTTAAAAAAGATTGCTAAGTGTTGTTCTTTTTATATATATAAAAATATTAAGCAATCTAATAGCTACAAATGTCAAATAATAAGGTATATCACATTTCATACTCAACTGCACATTGGAGGAAGTAGTTGGAGAATGGAATAAAAAACTAAGTAAAAACAGTGGCATTAAAACAGGAACAAAAGGAATCAAATGTAATTGCCTAGCATTTACATGTCTTATAGCAAAAGATTGGTTGGAAGCAAAAACAAAAATAAAATAATTTGCAGGACAAGCAGCAAAAGTTGGACTCATCATTTGAGAAACCTAAAATATTAAGGAACATAAAAAACTAACACTCATATTTTGAAATTAATGACTAGAGAATCGAGAGAGAGTTTTAAACATCAAGGTAAATCAACTGGAATCAGGGGAGACAAAAAGATATTGAATCCAGGACACAAAAGTGGAAATGGGCTTTCAGTTAAGAAATAACACAATAACAAATTACTATCATGGAATTTGAAATGTATACACTATAAAACATGAAGCACGTTATGCAGCGAAAACATTAACTTTGACAAATACATGATTACTAGTTAACTTGAAAAAGTAAGGAAGACATATTTAAGAAAAATACTAGAACCAACATTTCTTAATAATTTTCTCAAATCAAACCCTATATCAGAAAAAATGCTTTCAAACACTATTAGAAAAAGAAGGAAATGTTTTATGGCCAAATATTTTAAATGAATGAAAATAGACCAAGAAAACAAATATTCAAGTTTTTCAAAAACAGAATCTAATCAGTTCAGACAAGTTAAACTCAATTTCAACCAGTTAGAAACTACATGCAATGTAATTCAAAATACTGCACATTTGAGAAAGTTTAAAAAAATGAAAATAAAAGATTCCAAGAAAAAGTAATGGAAAGAAAAGGAACGGGAGGGAGAAAAAATGCAACTTCAGAGAGAATGAAGGAATACTGGCGGCAAGAAGGCAAAGAAGCATCTACACTTCTACAGAAAAATAATTTATTTAACATATTCCAAAGTTAAGTGATCTGAAGAAAAAAGTGTTTGTGTTTTGAGGTTAACAAGTAGGCTATAATTTTATAGTGTTTTTAGTATAAATCAAACTACAATATCATAGTTTAGTTATATGTAGGCCTAATTTACATTTAATACGAGGGCCGTTCGGAAAGTAACCTCCGGTGTGCTTTAAATAAAACTCAGACATAATTAAAAATATTTTATTATATACATCTTAAAACTACATCTTTCAGCTATTTTTTAACATAATTTCCAAAAACATTCAAACACTTATCATATCTTTCCACTAACTTACAAATCCCTTCAGAATAAAAATCGGCCGCCTGTGCCTTGAGCCAGCCAGAGACTGCATTCTTGAGTTCCTCATCGTCCTCAAACTTCTGAGAGCCCAGCCATTTCTTCAAGTGCATGAACAGATGAAAGTCACTGGGAGCTAAATCTGGGCTGATGGTGGATGGCTAAAAACATCCCATTGAAATTGTTCAAGAAGGTCTTTGGTTTTTCGAGCACTGTGGGGTCGGGCGTTGTCATGAAGGAAAATGACGCCAGACGACAATAAACCGCGTCGTTTGTTCTGAATTGCCCTTCGTAGGTTTTTTAAAGTTTCAACGTATGAATCTGCGTTGATTGTTTGATCCATACACAGTGCACAATTCTCTATGAATGGCTGCCGCTGAATACTGCTTGGCTGTAAAAAATCGAATGACAGATCGTACCTTACATTTGGCTGGACTTTCTATGACAGACGCCATTTTCACAAGCTACAGAAAACGAACTAGCACTCGGACGACCTTCACAGTACCACGGCTGGATGCCGACTGAAGAGACCTGCGTGTAAACGCTACTATGGTGGCACTATCCCCTCCACTTCCTATTCTATGAGCAACTGGAGGTTACTTTCTGAACGACCCTCGTATTTGAAAAAGACTAGGATTGTACCAAGCCGAAGTGCCGTGTAGGTTTTCACAAAATTATTGAAAAATTCAACAATCTTTTTTTTCCATTAAGTTAGCACAGCAGGTTCAAATCCTGGTATGGACTTGAAGTATGTTTCAGTAATGTTCACTGTATTCACTTATGTTGTTTACAGGTATAGCACAGTTTAGGTTCCATTTCTTTGGCCACCAGTTGATGTCAGGATTGTCGCAGCTGATAGAGTTAACATGGCTCTTTCTTGAACTACATATGCTCAAAATCATCATGCTGTCAGTCATGCTACTTGCTGTCTGTGATGTAAGTGGTGAAACTATTATTAATGCTGTATTCTTTAAACTCTAATCAAGGCAGATCATTGTTAGGCAATATTCATGCATTTCAAATTAAGCAAGCAAACTTCAATCACGATCATTGAGTACAGAATATACTAGTTCCTGGTCTAGTGTCCTTTATCACAACCTAGAACATGGGTACAGAATATGCGTCAATGTGTTACATAACTATAAATTAGAGTTTCATGTCTTTCCAATTTAAAAATTCTTCGTCTAAGTAGAAAGTCACCTTGGTCAGCCAGGCAGTAGGAGGTGTCCTGGAAGTAGATAGTTTATTCTCTTCTTCAAGATCTTTTGGCAAAAGGTTGAAGAATTTTGCTCCTGAATATTAAGGTATTTTTGAAAAAATTGCCAGTCTGTAGTGTAGAAGACTTTATATTGAATTTATCTATTGTAGCCTCCAAACTAAATTTAAATATTATAAAAGGTTTAAATAGCTTTAAACATCCGTCTTCAATTCAAATTGCTTAGAATACTATTCTTATACAGTCACAACTTCAGGTATAAGAATAGGATACTTCTGAAACTTTATCTTTCTTGTTGGATGTATGGTCTTACTTTCATCACTCCATGCAAATTCACTGATAAATAAAAACACAGTTAAAATATTACAAGTTAAAAATTAATTACACGCTTTAAAAATTGAAAGAGACTTTTTTTACACACAAGATAATAATAATAATAATAATAATAATAATGGCTTTATTGTACAAAAGTGTTTTATACAATTGGCGAACTTAGGACTAATAAGTCCTCTCTTACAGTTGACCCTTAAAGATAAGTTTGTTTAGTTTGCGTTTCAGAACATGATGTGACACGATCATGACCCACAATAACATTGATGCTCGTGCCTCATAAATTTCTGGATACCATTTGAAGAAACTTATTTTGAGTATACAATTTTTAAAGCGTTTTAATATTTTAACTGTGTTTTTATTTATCACTGAGTGTGTATCTGTGTGTGTGTGTATTGATATATGCAAAAACATAATTCAACCAACAAAGATAAAGTTCAAAAGTAACCTATTCTTATCCATGAAGATGTGACTAAAAGTCATGAAATTGCAATAGGATTCCAAGTAATTTGGACTTAAGATGAATTTTTACAGGTTTTTTTAACCTTTTATAATCCATATTGAAGATGCTATATTAAAATTTATAGTGTTCATTGTGGGTATGGATTTATGGGTATATGTTGTTGTGAATCATTCAACATTGCTTGTAAAATAAACAAAGCAGCAACAGATTATTATGAGCTAACTAGGGGACATCCCTGCACACTTAACATGCCAACTCCAACTCTTGCTGAGTTCAATACACCTTGGCATATGACTTTTACTGCAAATAATAGTAGATTATCTTTATAATTTAAAATCACAATATTAAATGTTTTTACAGTATTTCACTCACGCTACTCAAGTAGTGTGAGTGGAGTTTTATACCTAACTATTTACCATTATGTTTATAATCTAGAACACTTATAAGCAAAAGATATTTTTTACGCAAAATTACATAAATTTATTCAAAAGAGGAAGGATGTATTTTTTGTCTGTTCATGAGAGAATGATATCATAATACACCCAAAATCTAGTTCCATTGTTGTTCCATATCCTGAAATTGCAGATTTTGGGTCAACATACAACTGACTGCATTACACTAGTTGGTAAGTAAGACGTGCAACAGTAAAACTTACTCAAGAATTAAAAACAATCACCCCTAAAAAGTGAACTACCTGATTTGATAATCATAATTTAATAAAAATTGTACAATTTAGGGATGGACGAGAGGAGATTTTTAGGTTCGGGAGGGAAACGAGAGGAAAATTAATTTCCTCCCAAATTTCGGGAGGGAAACGGGAGGGAAATTCATTTCCTCCCAAATTTCGAGAAATTTTTGGAGGAAATTTTTCCCAGCTTATCATACATTAATTTTCAAACTTAGTAGATAAAAAAATAAACCGAATCATTTTATAGTAATGATAATTTATTGGTACATGATCTAGTAGGAAATTCAACCATTAATGTTAAGGCACATTTATTTACTCCTTATTTTATTAAATCTTTTTTAATTTTTGCCTGCTATCCACAAAACAGAAAAGAATCAAACAGGTTTAGACTAAACAATAACAGATTACACACTTAATAAACAAAGCAATCTTATCTGATATAACTGAATTAAAATTGTAACAAGCGAAATAAAAGAATGGTAGTTACATATTACATGCCAATTTTAATTAAAATCATCATAAAAACTAGACATGGGTGAATTCTTCAATTAATTAACTGAACTACATTATAACTAGGAAATGAAGTTGCACACAGAGCCAGCATCTTGGCAGTCCCTTCCTTATCCCCACCCCCCCCCCCAAATCCTCACGCATAAACTTAGTAACTATTACTGCACGTGTATTGACTATTGTAGAGATGTGCATTTGTTTTAATTCTATTAATAACTGCCGCTGTAGTCATAAGAAAGCAACCTCTATTTCTTCTCTGTGATTGTCAACTAATCACACAGACGGTCGATCTGGTTTATCTGAGTTCCGATCACGGTAGTGAAGCTTTTGGGCAAAAGCTAGATCAAGTGATTCTACGATTCAGGCGTCATCGCCAAACGCAGTCGATTGCTTTCAAAATTGTCTCTTTTCAACAAAAATTGATTTTGTAAACGCCATAAAAAGTGGATCTGTAGTTATTTTATTCAGTAATAACGTGGTTATAATAAACCGGAAATAAGCTGTGAAACATAATCAAATTTGTAAATCTAGATGCCAAAATAACGGTAGTTTAATGGATCGATAGTAATAATTTAATAATTGTGCACCTAAATATAAATTTAAAAGTCATTTACGATCAATTATTTTTAATACATTATGATTGGTAATGAATGTGTGCAACTCGAAACTACTTTGATACATAAAAAGATAATCTTTTCATCACGAGGAATTTCTGACGTAATGGAGTGACAACGGTATACGTAATCGGCAAATGTATGCCTAGCAGACGAGATGCAATCTGAAATATCAGCTAAATGCCAACTGGCAACTGGTGATACAAAGAAGATTTGTGCAGCTAAATTATAAATGTATGAAATGAACACAAGAAGTATGATAAAGTTTCGGTTCAATAAAAATTATGTTCCGTATTGCTAAATCCGACCGTTTTATAATCAGAAGAGATTTGGATTGAATTGTTTTGCATTTAAAATCGACGTAGTAGTAACAATTATGATCAGGGAACCCTTCACTGAGTTTACAAATCAAAATTATCGTATTGTACGACATTTTACACTCCATCTGTGTTACTTTCTAACCTAGTCAGGAAACCGATCGACAGTTTGACAGAAGAAAATATCGTATCCCTGCAAATGTTACACGCACATTTGGCAATCTAAAGTGTTCACAAACAAATTATTAATTGACATTCGCTACGGATATATTTACTTATTTTTTATTCAATTGAAAATAAATAAATATTGTTACGTCGCACGATACTTGAACGATATTTTGTATGATATGATACGATATTTTCTTCTGTTAAATCATTGGATGATTCCCTACTCAGATTAAACACCAAAACGGATCACAATCACCTCACGGGAAATATACGATAATTTCAATTCGGAAACGAGCAGAACGGTTCATTGTAAGTACAACATGAGAGAAATGGACTTTTGCCATGGGAAGGAAGATTTGTTGTTTTGTTGGACAGTAAAGTGACCTGTTCTCGGGAGCAGTTTGATTGAATGATTTTACGTTACTGACACGAACAAACATTGGAATATAGGCCCACTCAGTTTTTGTTCATTATCATTTGGGTTTCGGTCAACAGTTCTGTCCTATACTAGATTTGTTTAGTTGGATCATATATCTCGGTAACTTGTTCGACTTTAGTAGTTTTTTTTTTTTTTTTGAGCATCGTGATCCGGATATCTCGTTCACTTAGATGAGCCTTGTCAAATGAACGGGTCGTGAGAAAGTCACATATACGTTCGACCCCAATTGTCGACTCCGACTGTCAATCGTCAGTCACTACGTAACTTCACTGCCACAGTATAAGCAATAAATTACATTCCACGCTAATCGAGACACAAGTCTATCATAATTTTATTATCCTTTCACTTTAATTTATATTGATTGAAAAAATCCGAACTTGACCATGAATGTTGATTATAACCGTGTTGTTGAGATCGAAATATTTAGTTGGTTACATCTTAGAATAACAATTGAAAAACTCCCGAATGGAATTCCCAATCGTAACAAAATTTCCTTCTCGCAGGACGAGAATTATAATTTCCCGGGGAATTCCCGAAATTTCGAGACCCGTCCATCCCTGGTACAATTATTTTAATTTAAAACTTTGCTTTCAGTCCATGAAATTATTGGGGGAAACGTTTGTTTCAGGTTTGCGTTCTCCACTTTCTGTTTGTCATTTTAGCAGTGGTCTCTTTGACTTTTGGTAGTAGCATGCAAACTGTGCTGGCACACATCATTTCAGTGCTGGCATCAGTTCTTCTTCTCTGCAAGATGATATATCAAATTGAATACATCAAGCATGATACATGGACCGTCAACTGTACTGTAAGTTTTTTCAGTTGTTAGTTAACTTTTTCTTATTTTTTAAAACTAAGAATATGTAGAACTATTTTGTAAACTATTAAATATCATAATCATTTGTCTTTATGCTTCCCGGCAGGTTTCCATGAAATGTATTTCTATGTTCCTCTGTCCAACACTACTTCCTTTGCACAGTATACTTTTCCATTTTCATATCATCGATATATTCTTCTTCCTCTCTTTCTTCTTCCTTGTAGCATCCCTTCAATAACTGCCCCCGATAAACACTCTTTCCTCGTTGTAATCTCACTAGCCAGTTTCTATTTCTCCTCCATATAGTTTTAACAAAATCTGGGTCTGCATTAGCGGCGTTGTGCTGTAACCCAAGTTCTTGAGGACAAAGTGTTGTGGAGATTGTGGGCTATCTATGGGGTCCACTCAATGGTTGCTATTGACTAGAGAGTTCTGGGGTCTCCATGTGGGATGGTAGTGAGTGTCAAGTTGTGTATGGGAGAGAACTGAGTATCAGGATTGTGAATTAGGAATATCAGTCCAATACATGATTCAGATTCCACGTAAATCTGTAGGTTCCCTAGTTGCCCTGGCTATTGGAGTATTAATACATGGTCCTTTCTGAGCATAAGATCCTTCCTTTTCCATTGCAATTATAGTTTTTATTTTATTATTTATTTGTTCATTAGCTTCACACTACATCAATAAGAAGTGATTTGTAAACAATTCATCATATAGCATCTAGATCTGAGCAATTATAATAATTTAAAGCAATCTATTTGTGTCTACTTTATTTCTTATGTGTATCACATATTTCTTGTGATCTAAATTCCTAGGTATCAGATAAAACATAGTACAATTAATTGTATACATCAAAATTTTGATGTGAAATTTAAATAGTTAAAATATTACAAAAAGGTTTTGTTAAATTTTAAAGAAGAAAACAAACTTTGAGAGTAAGCTTAGAAACATTTAAAAGCATTAAAAAAATAAATAAAATATTCCTGGAAAGTGTACACCATAATTTGTATTGTATTGTCAATTGGTTATGTATATTTTACACTTCAATTACCAATGTTTCAAACTCTTTAGACACTTCCATTTTCCAGGTTATATCAACAATTTTGGTTGTTTCTCCTTTCAGGAATGTAGTAAATCATTTTCTGGAGGACCTATGGAAGGCCTAGAATCCTCCACCATTAAGAGAGAAAATCAATCAGATTCTTTATAACCTGTAGTCAAGGTCTACACACCTCAGTTGAATATGTGTTATTAGTATAAACAATTACCTTGAAAATGGAAATCTAAAAGAGTCTGAAATGTTGGTACTTGAGATATATGGTACTTGATATATATATATATATCAAATGCAGGAGACCATGCAGTTTTATACAAAAAAATAAACAGTGAAAAGACATTCATTTTCTATTTCAAGTTCTTGCTGATCATTTCTTGCCTAGCATATTATGTGTTTGTAGAAATACAAAATGAGCCCACATCATACAATACAAATTTATAATAATATATAAAGTACAAAATAATATATAGATAGGCCGCTTAAAAGTGAGTTAATGAATGCACCTGTGCAAGAGAGATGGACTAAGTGGTGAAGGTGAGAGAGAAAACTACTCTTTTCCTACTGTTTTTCCAATTAATTTTGTCATGGACACTAGAAAGAGGGAAAGCAGTGCCCGCTACCTCATTAGCAGCAGTAACCGTTAGTTGGTTGGATTAAGACTAATGAATCAACCAACAATTAGAACAATTGAATAAAATAATTATTTAATACTCAAATAACAATTAATAATATCAATAACACAATTAATAATATTGTAAACAGTAAATAGCAACTAAACAAATTTGTAAAGTTCATTACGTTTTTTTTTCAACTAAACACTGTTGCCAAAGTTGAACACTTGAAGGCAGAAGTTAGTCACGCCCGTGATGTACGGCAGCTGAGAGGTGGAACGATTCCCCTCCATTATATGAGCTAAATATAACACGTAGGTCACTTTCTGTATAGTCCAATTAATTATAGTCGTCAAATTCGGTAAACTACATTCAATGAAATTGATTACCATAATATTTGTATATTTTGTGCTTATACTATAAGAAATGTGTTTTGTGTGATGTTCAGTTGTTTTTTAAGTTCTTATTAGTGAAATTTAAATTAAAATAGTTTTAAAAATTCTGAATATTACCAACATGTAGTATATTAAAAAATTGTATTAAGTTAAAAAGCGTATAAATAATTGTAAACATAATTGATTTGTTAAATTATACTATATAAATCAAGAATTTTTAATTCGTGGTGGTTCATTATTTGTAATTGATCAGTTTCATGTAGCAGAACATATACTGAATTCTGACCACAATTTGAATACAATAGATGAAAATTTAGGTGTCATAAAAGTTTTCGCTAAGGGTTGGATTATAAATGCATGGTAAGAATTATTTATTTTTAAAGAAAAATGTAAGAATGAGCATATTAATCTTGATTCTGAGGTATTTTTTCATAATGCGTTATCATGGAATTGTTAGTTATATAAGTGGAGTGATTTCACCACTTTCATTCTTTTGTGAATCCCTCTGGTGTGAGGAAGGAAAAAGTGGTTTGCCAAAATCGAACACCATAACATTTGATTATTTTGTACTTTTACTGTATTAAATTTGTGTTATGTGAAGTTCACTTGCATTTTATCTGCACCAACACATGATATACCAACTAAGAACCTACTTTCTCTTAGCACTTCAAATCTCACAGTATTATATCCTTCTTCAAATGCATGTTTAGCCAATGCTGATTTTTCAAATTGCCCATATTAAAGATTTCTTTTCTTTTCTTTGAGTCTGGCTTTAACTTTCATTTTTGTTTGGCCAACATATAATTTATCACAATTAACCCAAGGAATGTTAATAGCTTCAAATTGAGGCGATCAGTTCGTTCGTAAAATGTTACCGCCACAATTTGAGGTGATGTGCACGCTCAGTTACAGCCGATTCAGTCTAAATAACACATTAAAGCCGAAATAAAACATTAAATATGTATCATTTTAAAGACCCTGAACCAGTGTTTGTTTACGTGTCTTTGAATTTTCTCTACGAATTTCCTATGTGGCACAGTAGCTTGTTGATTTCATTTATTTACTTCGTCTAACACGCCATATGTACGAGTCCCGTTCGCCATTGCCAAGCTGGTAGTTGTTTATTGTTGTGCTTTTATGCGACCTTTAGTGTTTGTGTATTATTTAACTAGTTTTTATTGTTATTTGTGATTAGAGGTGATCCTTGTCGTTCGAGTGACATTCGAGGTATACTTGAACGATCTAATTGTCATATTCGTTGCTAGGCAACATATGTAGTTATTACTTCTTATCTAATTTTGTGTAAATGTTGGACAATATAATGATATCTTTTTTTGTTCAAAATAACATTATTTTATTATTATGTACATTATTATTATTATGTACTATTTAACTAGTGTTTACTGTTATTTATAGGTTATAGGTGATCTGTATCGTTCGAGTGACATTCGAGGTACGCTTGAACGATCTGCTTGTCATATTTGTTGCTAGGCAACACATTCAGACTAGTTATTACTTCTAATCTAATTTTGTGTAAATATTGGACAGTATAATTATTTTTTCAGCATTAAATTATGCACAACTTTTATATCTCAGTTTTCTTCTAATATTGTAATTTACATACATAAATGGCCTTTAAACTTGTTGTAAAATATTTTATAAATTATTTCTAAATAATTTTATTTTTATTAAATGTCTTAATTTTATTGATTCCTCCCACTATATATATTTTTAATGCATTTCTTTCTGATAAAAATTATGTAAATTTTATTCTTCTAATGCTATTATAAAAGCCTTACATATCACTAAAAATAAGGTGACATTTAGGGGTATTAGCATTGACATTCCTTGGGTTAATATACTAAATTAGTAGCAAAGTAATGAAACAATTTCAATTTCAGTATAAAAGTAACATTCCTGCCTAAACTCAGAAGTGTATATTATTGATTATGTGAACAAATCAAAGTTCAGGTGACATAAACTGTGTTGTTAATAACATTGTTCTTAGAACTTAGCAATAGGAAAAACAAACAATAGTTATTTCTGGATAATGAACTTAAATATGTAATATTCGTCAGAGTACCACATTATGAAAAGCCTATTTTTCTTTTTCAGCAGACAAATACAACCTACAATACAGCAGAATGGGTTGGATTTGAAAAGACAGATTCAGATACAAGTCTTGCAAAACTTCTTCAGGGTTACATAGGTAGGCTAACTTTCCTCATCAGTCCTTCCTTTAAACTTAATAAAGTTTTATTGATTTTAAACTTAAATTAATTCATTATATGACATTGAGAAACATCAAATGAACAACAAATAAAAGGGGTATTCGGAAAGTAACCTCCGTTTGCTCACTGTGGGAGAAGTAGAAGGGGTAGGGCCGCAATCTTGTGCTGGTATGCCCAGCAGGTCAGTGGACATCTAGCCATATGAGAGTGAAGGTTGTCCTAGCGCTAGTTTATTTTCAGTCGCTTGTTGAAATGAGTGCAGCAATAAAAATTCATGTGAAGTGTAAAGTTCGTTCTGTCATTCGATTTTTTTCGTTCTGTAAACAGTTCAGCAGCAGCAATTCATAGAGAACTTTGTGCTGTGTATGAGTAATGAGTGCAGGAGTTGTTCGGGATTAGGTTTAAGTGTTTAAAAGTGGCAGAACAAATGTCTGTGGTCACTGATGATCTGGTTGAGAAAATCAACGCAAAGATTCTTGACAACCGACGCTTCAACATCTCAGAACTTTCGGAAAAATTTCCACAAATCTCCAGAACTGTTTTGCACAAGGTAGTGACTGACAGGTTAGACTACCGAGAGTTTTGAGCTCGGTGGGTACCTAAAATTCTTTCAAAAAACTACAAAACTCGAATGACAGAACGCACTTCACAGGAATATTTATTGCAGCACTCATTTCGTTAAGTGACTGAAAACAAACTAGCGCTAGTATAACCTTGACTCTCATACAGCTGGACGCCCACTGACCTGCCGTGCGCGCCAATGCAAGATGGCAGCCTTATCCCTTGTATTTTTCCCACAGTGAGCAAATGTAAGTTACTTTCCGAACAGCCCTAGTATGTTACAAAAGCAAAAATGAATAAATAAAAGTGTTTATAAATTTAACATTTTTAAAAACTTAAATATAAAAATTCAGAATAGTAGAAATACTTTTACATAGTAAAATAACAAGTACAAAAAAACAAAAAAAGTCCCTCACCTACATAAAGGGCTTATGACCTTAGTTAATTCTTGTAAAGTCTACCGAATCATTAAGAATTTGTGAGAGTAATAGCTAAAAAAGAGGTGTGTTCTGGACCTCTCACTCACCAACAGTGGTATTGACTCAACCACCCGCCCATACACGTACAGTCAAATACTCAAATGATACTTTAATTATTACGATACTATCATTGTTACAGACTAAAGTTTTGAAATAGAAACCCATGATTTTGGAATTTTTTAGGAGCAAAACGACTCCTTTAGAGCCAGAGAATAATTAAAATTAGAAATAAAAAAAACACAAATAAACCTAATTTGCCAAATTGGCTGATTTAATGGACCAACATGTGGAAAAATTTATGAATTTCTTTGTAATTTCTAAACACAAAAATAACACTTTTAACTAGCTTATGCCTACAGATATAAATAAATAATATTTTACATTCGCACTAATTCATAATTTATTGACAGGTATGAGATATTTATAAGAAGGATATTATTGTGGTATTGCACTGCAGTTTTAACTGATTTTAATTACTTTTGTTGTATATTCCAGCACTGATAATAGTTCTGACGCTGCACACTGTGGTGATGGTGCGCCAGAGGTACCAGCGCCACCTCAAGGGCCGCCCTCTTTCAAGACCACTAGTAATGTTCCCTCGGATAACTTACAAGGAACTTGATAAAGATGTGCTCCATTGCATCAAGTATTTGCTCAACTTTGGCTTCTACAGGTTTGGTGTCGAGGTATGAGTAGTTTCAAATTGGAAAGGTAGCAAAATCCTGTATAACAACAATGTGTGTTAAATACTGTTTGTGCCCTGTGTACTATTGACAATCTTTACCTAGTTTCTCTGCAATCCTACTTGAAAAGTTTAGTATTTTGAGTTTTGCTAAATGGACTTATTTAGCCTTGTAAATTTGCAATTACCTATTAATTATTTTAACTTAGAAAATGTTAAGGATTGTTAAAATTGGATAAAAATTATTATCTATAAATACATAATGAATCATATACCTAAATCACTGTTATTACTTAAACTAAATATTAAATTAGATAGAGACTTCTTAAAGGTCATCTTCAACTCTGAATAAAATGCTTTTCTGGAAGGTAGTATACAACAAAATTTTAAAATTTAATCAAATTTATTAGTCTCACTGTACTCGGTAGCCTGTCTAATAATTTAAAACTCATATTATTTAATGTTTGGTCACATTGGTTAGTGGTTAAGTGGAAGAGAGTACTGTATAGTCCTAACTTTGCCACTAAATAAAGGCTTTTTCATTCATTGGTTAAACAGACAAAACAGTATTTCAACAATAACTGGAGAACACTTCTTGGATGAATTTTGTTCAATTCAACCTGGAGTGCAGGATACATAATTTAACAAATATAAGGTAAGGATCTTAATTGGACAAAAACCTGTTTAGAGTGTTAACATTTTCAACTCCTGCTGTCATTCAAATATCTCTTTTGTCATAAAATAATGCCAAGAATTTTTAAATACATCAAGGGCCCTCTTTCTTTAATACTTTGCATTTGAAAGGCCATTGTCAGTAGCCAGATCCACTCCTGGACAATGTGTATGAGTAGTTTCAAATTGGAAAGGAAGCAACATCCAGTAACACTTTCACTATACATATTTCAGGTAGTGGTTTGGACCATTCCTCACATAACATCAATGTGCATGAGACTCGTCATAGCTCAGATATCAACATGCCTCGCTGTAGACTTACCAAGACACTAAATAGCTACCCAATGAGAGCCATCAGAATGTTTAGTCTGTTTCTGGCACACATCAAGTCCTTGGTCTCAAGCAGGATGGTGGTGTGAACAAGCCCCTTTATTCTCAAAAACATCTTTGTGAACAAACCTCTTTACTCTCTTGATGAGGTTGATAGGGCTTACTTTCTGTAATCTTGCCGCCATCTTGCATGTCAGTTAGTCCTAAAACCTTTTGATGCAGTCCATCCGGCTGTCGTCGATCACCAACTAAGGAAGAACAAGTATCAAGTATTATTTAATGTTAGAACTACCCACTGTGAATGGCCGCGCTGCCATTTACTGCCACTCCTCAGAGATGGCATCTGCCAGGTGATTGTAGCTTGGAATTGCGTTACTTACTTTCCGCTGAAATGTGGATGTGGGTATTTAAAAATTGAAAAACATTTTGTATTTTAAATAACTATGATTAGCTACCATGTTATCCTAAATTAAGTTGTACAACAAACACAAATTTAAAAATAATTGTTTAGAGATATAAAATTAATCTGACCACTAATAACATTACAAAATAAAATCAGAATTATTATTGTTAACATGATAGCCTTACTTACTTTTTACAACATATTATTATAAATTAAATAATTATATAGATTAATGAACATGAAAAAAATAAGCCTATTGAAAAAAGATGTTTGTTTTTTAATATGATAGTACTGATTACATTTTTCTACAAATACAAATTAAATAATTGTCTAAAAAAATGAATGAAAGAGACAATAAAATATTTTAAAAAATAGAAAGTTTTTCTGCTGAAATCAAACATAAACTAATGTCTTCAGTTTATAACTTATTGTAAATTATGCTAGACTATTCAGAGTTTTTAGCTGTCACGTTGTTCAAAGCATTTATCAATACTCAGACCAGGTTCTTCTGTTTTACTTAATTGTTATGAAAATAGTAAATAAAAAAGTAGAAGATACATAATATGGCTGTTACTTTGACAACTGATTACTTAACAACGCTGCAATGCACAATGGCAGAAAGGTTCTTGTTGTTGAATAATGTGACACATGAAAAGGGGAGAAACCGATTACTTATTTTACATAGTTTCACCATCGATCGCACCACTTAATAAACAACAATACTTCACTAAGAAATAATAAACAGTATTGTGACATGCCCATTGGCAATGGCCTTGCACGGGTTCGTCGAATTTCCATTGACCACCCACATAAATCTGGGAAGACCAATACAGCAAAAAAAATGACTCCTGGCTCGGAAATAGTCGTGTCCACTCACAGTAGCCATTCGATCACAGAGGACACTTCTTAAACACCAATAACAAATGTGAGGTTTAAATGATCCTTTGAATACATCTGTATATCTAATGTAACAGATATTGTTTATATATATATATATAATTTAGTGCTGAATTTAGCTTTGATACATACAGACAATATCAGACAAAAATGCATGCATAAATATTCAAATTATATTTATACATTTTTTAATGTAGAAAAATATTTCAAAGATCTTATTGATAAATATGTAGTAATGTTTTTGTAAATGAATGAATAACATTTATTTGACAAATTGTATTGAAAATTTTGTAATGTAGAAGAAAATTTAAAAGATCTTATTGATAAATATCTAGTAATGTTTTTCTAAATGAATGAATAACATTTATATGACAAATTTTATAGTATAAAAATATTGTAATGTTTATGTAAACTTGTAAGGCTACAACAACAATACAAGTCGTAATAAGTAGCAATAATGTTTCAAATACACTGTCAATTCAGTATTATCTGTGTTTTCTTAAACTAACTCTCAAAATATTCTTTTGAGCTTCAGCCAAAGGCTCAAAAATGTTTTTATAAGAAAAATTGACCATTATCATCATATCATAATAGTCTCCAAAATAAGTTGATTGCTCTTTAAAAATATTTTTGTTAACGTAACAATGAGAAATGTTTTCTTTTAAAAACAATAAGTATGTTCTACTGAGTTAATGAGTGCTCCAAATGTGACTTTGTGAGCTCTGTAAACTACTCATGGAGAACTCAGATACCTAACTAAAGCTGTTATGACCATTAACTATTGAGCTGCTGTTACTTGTATTCATTCTGACCACAAAGTAGTTACAATGATTTGCAAGTTATGATGATTGGATGACAATAATGTTGATGTTTCAGATTTGTCTAATGGCTGTGGTGACACTGATAGGAACTCGCATGGACTTGTACGCAGTCTTCTACGCATTATGGTTGTGTCTGCTTGTCTCACCTCATCGCTATCTTCTCTCTAATATTTGGACAGTATTCAAGATCTTTATTGTGTTCACAATTCCTCTCCAGTATATGTTTATTGTTGGGCTACCACCAATGTTTTGTTTTGGTAAGTTCTCAGGGTAAATGTACAGTAGAGCCTCGTTACCTGACAAAGAGGTATCCGACTTTGACTGACTTACTCCTCTATCTAAAAACAATACTGTAACAAAAATTGCTTAGAAATTATATAATGTATTATTGCTCTGTAATGGCAAAAACGTTATGTACCTTGTTGGTGATTGTTTTCCCCAAACAGCGTACTGTTTTGTTGCTTACTGTACTTGACTTGACTGTATCATGGAAGCAGACTGCATCACTTTTATCATCGCTTACAAAATGCACAGAGTCTCTGTGGGTTACACAATGTTTAGGAATGACATCACTTGTCAGGAGGGGGAATAGCGATCGCGTAGCTTGTGCACTCTTATTCAGTAGTTTCTTTTCTGAGCACACGTATTAGTTAGTTTTGTCAAAGATTTCATCTGTTACTTTACTGTTCAGGTTTTATTTATCACATTTTTGTATTTCTAAGTTAGGTTTAAAAACAAAATAGTGATTGTATAACATTTTAGTTTAAGTTGTATTTGTTAACTTGTACTGTTGTAATATACTCGTACATAAACGTATGCCCTTTTTGTTAATATCATTCCCTATTATCGGATATTTTTAGTTATCCAACATCACTATGGCCAATTTATTATGGATAAGTGAAGCTCTACTGTAATTTTTATTGTTGTACTAACAATAAACTTAAATTTTAAATGGGAATCACAACAAAAAATAATTGACTTAATGTTTATTTAGATCTAGTCAGTTAGGATGAACCATAACTGTTTGTATTTTTTGCTGTGTTTCAGTTTATCCATGGGATGAATCACATCCAATTCTGAAAGGGATCCAAGAATGGATGTTCCTGCCAGACCCCATCAACCCTCCTCCTGCCTACAAGTTGATGTGTAAGAATAACATTGTATATTCCACTTATTCTTAAAAATAGGAAAACCTATTTTAATATTTT
This sequence comes from Stictocephala bisonia, assembly GCA_035578905.1. NCBI lineage: Eukaryota > Metazoa > Arthropoda > Insecta > Hemiptera > Membracidae > Stictocephala > Stictocephala bisonia. The sequence continues at coordinate 378,676 of JAQJVL010000731.1, forward strand.
TAAGGATATTTGTGTCAGATTGTCAAATCATGTCAAATAAAAAAATAATAAAATCAGCTATTTCTCTAAACTTAAAGCTAAAAAAAATCAGTCAGTTATCTCATAGTGATACTCTTATTATGGACTTTTTTGATACATAATAGTTGACTGAAATTAATAACAAAATGAACTAAAACTAAAATAGAATAGACCACTTGCTGTTATGAATATTGCCTGCAGAGAATATGATAACAATCCAGATATTACTGCAGTAGAGGTTACCATAACTTTATAGTAAATGAATGTATTTATAATATAAGTTAGCAGTATACAATTAAGAAATTTATAATTTAAAGTTCTAATAAATTGAATATTTGAAAGCCAATTATTTGACTTAAAAAAATTTCAAGAATAAGGTGTTGGAGAGCCAGTGGTTGAGCCGTCCAAGGCGTTAGGATTTTTAATTTGAGTTAGAGATAGCACTGTACTGTACTCCACCTTACTGTATCTGATAAGTTCCCCGCAGAGATCAATAGTTTATGGGGAATGGATAGAATACAGTTAAAGAGGAGATTGGCCTCTTCTTCAAAAAAATTAACATTTTTCCATGTAATATGGTGATGATTTTAACAAGTAAATTTTATATTGAACACAAGAGGTGCAGTTATTGCTGATCCATGTTCTATCCAATGTTAGCCTAATGTAGATTACAAAATAGTTTCTTATTGTAGCATATTACATTTTGGTTGATATGTGGAACACGTAAGCGTCACACAACACAAATTTATTACAATATAATAAAAAACGTATAAATATATGGTGATATATTTCTGTAAACCACGTTTAGCAGAGGGATTCACAAACATTATCTGACCAGAGGGATTCACAAACGTTCTCTGACCAGAGGGATTCACAAACGTTCTCTGACCAGTGGGATTCATAACGTTCTTTGACCAAAGGGATTCACAAACGTTCTCTGACCAGAGCATAAACTTTCTCTGACCAGAGGGATTCACAAATGTTCTCTGACAAGAGGGATTCACAAAGGAATGAAGCTGTTGCCCAACTAATGATACGTATTGTAATTTGTAATACAGGTAGGATTATGAATGCATGGGAAGAATAATGTATCTTTAAGGAAAATGGCAAGAATTGTTTCAACATATTAGTTTTGTTTCTGAAATAATTTGTTCGCAGTACTGTGTATTTTCAGCAAAAAAATAAGAAGATGGACGTCAACAACCAATAGTAATTGACATTATATTTTGTACAGTCACATTGCAACGATTCCAACCAATTGTCATGAGTTTCTAACTGTGACATGTGTTAATTATAACAGTAAAACTGTACAAAGTAAGTATGTAAATGAGTATATAATGAAAATTGTCATGGTGTAGTGTTGTTTTATCCAGTTTTTTTAAATATTTGGATCAGATGATCACCACATTAGTCCAATAACCAATCACCTGTTCTACTTCTTAAAACATTACGTAAAATTGAGATATTAACAATCACTGGAAATTACATTTTCTTGAATGAAGTAACTAGCACTAATCTAAGGACTGTTGTAATAATGTCCTGCCTCGTATGGTGTCTAGGTGACTTTGTAGTGCTGCTGCTGGTGTGCCGCCAAGCCCTGGTGTTTAGGATAGAACAACGGCACGAGGGGCATGAGTATGCAGGTGGCACCAATAAGCGTATTATTGATGATGTAGAGAAGTCAGGCTTCATCAATCCGACCCCAGATTTCATTTCACATGCAAGGTATTGCATTCGTTAGTCCGTTTTATAGTGTTAATCTTTTATACACAAAATAAAATTTATAATACTAAGGAGAATGTATTATAAATTTTACTAATCATATATATTACAGAAATTTACTAATCATATATATTACAAAAATTCATTTAGATTCTGTTATTGATCATATTTGAAAATAAATAAAATGTTGCTCTATGTATAATTTTGTCAGCAAAATATCAAAATGCTAATGGATATGTTATAACAAGTATCTACTTTTTAAGTTTTTTTTTTCAAGATTTTTTAATAATTTTGTTTATAATTTATAAAAAATTATAAATTTTTTTACAAATTTTTTATTATAAAAAAATTTATAATCAAATATTTTAATATACTTCATAAGACAGCTTGAATTTTATTAGGTCTTGGCTGGACATTGTGAAGAGAATGATACTGTCGGCATTCATCTGGTTTACTTTGGCCATCGTCTTCTTGGCTGGTACAAACAGGGTGAATGTCTTCTCATTGGGCTACTTGATTGGAGCCTTCATATTTCTGTGGCAGGGCAATGACCTCTATCTCAGGCCTATTAAACGGATACTTAGATGGTGAGTTGTAATGGCGATTAAGTTTATCAAAATGTAAATACTGTGTACTCAGTTACATGAGGTTTAGTACAACTTGAATAATATATCAAATTGTTCTTATATTGCTTCTAGTTAGCTTCAGTTACAACAATGTTGCTGTATTTTATTTGCTTTACATCATATGTTATTTGGCTACTGTCAGTTTGTCTGCTCTGTTAAGGCCAAAACATTAACATGTTGACTGCCAAAAACTAAATACATTAATCATAGAAATTGTGATATTATTTAACTCACCTTAAAATGATACTCAAAAAAACTGCCATAAATTGTTGATATATACTTTATTTTGGGTTCAGCAATGACACCACATCGGAGTCAGTCACAAATATGTTCCACATAACGAACTATTACAAACAGCCAAAAAAATTGTTTTTTCTCAGTAAGAATCCACAATTGACATTTCATTTAACAAACATATATATTTATTAAGTAAAAAAAATGTATTGCATGGCCTCGTCCGTTTAACCATCTTTCTCTGAGAACTGTTCTTCCATAATCCTTCATTATCAACCAACATTGTTATATATTAATGATTTCACACGTTCACAACATAACACAGAAGGAGAAAAACAGTAACAACAAAACACACAAGTAAAAATATAAGAACACACTGGGTGCGTAACTGACACTCCTGAACTAACAGGTGGTATCATTGTGAAGGGCAAATAGCGGTAGACCTACTCCTGTCAAGAGCTAAGCTCAAACTGACTCAGTTCAGTAGCAGAAGCATGACCACTCGTAGGTGAGTGATTCACTCCCTGCACTGGAGCCACGCCCCTCGCATCCAAGTGGCCCACACTCAACGTGTTAAAACAATAATATGGTTTAATTTCAAATGAGATTCGGTCCAGTTTAATAATGTATTGCTTTATTTCTCAATGCATACTCAAATTTGTATTCTCATTTACAATAATTCAAAGAATGCTTGGGAAAATTGGTCATATTAACAAATAAATCATAAACTACTAGGGGTGTGCGAGTAGTGATTTTTGAGTTCGAGTCGAGTAGTTGGCATTTTTTTCGAGTATCGAGTATTTTCGAGCGAATATTTACAGAAGGATTTCCTGTTCACCCAAGACAACTGCAAAAGGCAGACACCATCCTAAGCCTATGTTAAGTTTTTCCAGATTCGTAAATATATACATCTAAACTGAACACAATAATTTTGATTTGTTTGTAACTGTAACATTTGATAAATAAAACTGTTTACTTCCTGCCTTCCAATATTTTTATGTGGTATTGTTTTGTTTAACCTTTTTTCATAGCTAATATGATGTAAGAAACTAAGAAAGTATATTATAAATTGAAACAACGTAGATTATAAAGATTTAATCTGTTCACTCATATCACAGATCAGATTTTCTATGCAAGCCAATTATACTGTTTCACAGCCGGCTGATATGTTTATCTGGTGGTTCAGTTCAATGTGTAACACGAAAACGTAGCAAAGCTTGATGGAAAAAGCTGCATTCAACCAAACTCATGCTAAAATTCAGGCGTCATCATCAAATGCAGTTATTTGCTTTCAGAATTACCTCCTCTCAACAAAAAATTGATTGTGTACACGCCAAGAAGAGTGCATTTGTATTCTGTAGGTATTTAATTTGGTAATAGCAAGGTTACAATTAACCGGAAATAAGCTGTGAGTTGTATAGTCAAATTTGAAAATCTGGATGACAAAGACTGTAGTTCAATCGATTAATAATAATAACTAAGCATGTTTACTAAAAAAAAAAAAAATTTAAAGTCGCTTAGGATGAATTAGTTTTTAAATTATGATCGGTAATATGAAATGTGTGCAACTAGAAACTACTTCGATACTTGAGGCTACACTGAACAACAGATAAATAATTATTTCATAATGAGAAATTCATGAAAACCTGGCGTAATCGAATAAAAACCATAGACGTAGTCGGCTAATATAATAGGTCTAGCCGATATATAATAGGTTCAGACTGCGACGAGATGCAGTCTGAAATATCAGCTAAGTGCCAAATAGTGACACAGTGAAGATTGTGGGCAGCTAAATTATAAACTTATGGATAAAAAACGAGATGTGTGATATGGCTTCAGTTCAATAAAAATTATTTTCCGAGTCTAAATTCGTCATATTTTGTTTAGAAATGGTCTTCCGACATGTTTCTCCCTCACTTGGGTTGATTATTTTACAACAGTTTACATCGACATCGACTTCAACTTAACATTAATAGTTGTCTTGAACCAACAGGAGATCCATTGTTTTTTTAATTTAGCTCCCTGACTTTTATTTGCTAAAGATAAGGTAACTCTGAAAAGAAATATTTGAGTATGAAGCGGTAAACGCAAATGTGACAGCCGCAAAAACATTAATTAGTTTTAACAGTGACAGTAAGAAATGAGTGAGGGAGCAAAACAAAATGAGCTCAAAATAGATGGTGGTCATTTAAATCGTATATTCAAACTGTCTAGTGAGTTTGATTACTGTTATTTTTATGGTCTTACCCCTTACAATTTTATCATAGACTCGCTGACAGCACTTGTTTCGCTATGGGGTAGTTTAGTATGCTTGCTTATCCTTCCCTCTGTGGTTCTCTCTAAAAATACCTTACACAAAATCCTCATAGCATTGGGTGTAACAGGTTTGAATCATAATTAACAAACAGGAAACAGCATGCAGAGATTTCAAATATATTTAAAAATCAAATCAAAAAATATTGCTGATCTTATCAAACAATAAAACATGGAGTACCACAGGGGTCTATTATTGGACCTTTGCTCTTCGTCTTCTACATTCAAGGGATGCCAAAATTGCTTTGCAGATTTCAAAATGCAAAAAATCAACTGTATCTTTATGGATATGACTCTAATTTATTAGTCTCTCCCAAACCATTACTGATTTAGAATTTGCTACCTATTTAGAACTTTCAAAAAAAAAAAAAAAACACCATTTCTTTTTCAACAAAACAGAATAAATCTAACTTAACAACTGATACGGTATTCAAGTAGAATAAAGTGAAATAAATCAAATTAACACAACTAAATTCTTAGGCCTGTTAATTGACAGTAAATTTAGCTGGGACAGTCATATTGACTACCTGATGGAAAAACTGAATCCTGGTTTGTATTCCTTAAAAAGAATGTCTTTATTCTGTAACAGTGATACTCTTAAAATTATTTTCCACGCAAACATCCAATCTCACATAGCCTATGGAATTTTAGTTTATGGAGGAACCTCATCTTCAAATCTAAATAGAATATTAGGCATGTAAGAAAAAGCTTAAAGAATAATTTTAAATATGATTAATCTGTTATAGAACAATTAACAAGTCTGAGAATATTAACAGTTTGGAGCTTGTATATGTTGGATTATGTAATGTATATTAAAATCAATGAAAATCAGGTTAAAGAAAACTGTGATTTCCACGGGTATAATACCAGAGACAAACATAACAAGACTACCAAAACGTCATTTAGAAATTTACAAAAAATTAACAACATATGTGGGTGCTAAGTTCCTCAATATTTTGCCGGATCACATAAAAGAATGACATCAAATTTAAAAAAAGAACTGAAAGACTTTCTAGTTGAAAAAAGCATTCTATACCTTAAATGAAATGTTTACTTAACAATAATTATGTAAGAATGCTGTGAATGTCACTGGGCACTATATCTAGCTGTTCTAGGATTATATTATAGTTTTTAGCTAATTTTGACAGTATTCTGTGCAGACTTTATTGTACTATCTTTGAATAAAGATTGATTTTATGTGATATACAAGCTCAGCCTTCTATCATTCTTCTAGATAAACAGTTTTACAGTCCAGAAAACCCCATAAGTATACTTTAGAGTGATACTAAGTAGTGAAATCAAGTCAGATTTAGTAGAAATTACCTTAAACATTTCACAATGAAAACCAATTTAGTAAAGTTTTTGTGCCATTTATTATGTTAATTGTATCAGCTGTTTTATATTAATTTTTAAATTAATTCCAATGTTAATGTTGTGGGGAAAAAAGGAAACATGGTGGGGCTTTTCCACCCCTCAGGGCCGTTTCTATACTAGGCAGGGTCAGGCAGCTGCCTAGGGCACCACCACTTTGGGGGCGCCTCATGCAGAAAAATAATTAAAAAATACATATTTTAAAAAAAACATATGGCCAGAAATGGGAATGCCAAATTAGAAAATATATAGTGCCAAAGTGCTATGGGTGCTGCCTCTGCCTTGTAAAAAGGAAATACATATTACAGAATAAAGACGCAGAAATTGGTTGTTCTGTTATATATACTAATATGATTAAAATCACTTAAGGCTTGTGGGCGCCGCTCTATATGCATCTTGATCAACTAAACAATGTTTTGGTGAGCTAGTATAGTGACTAGTGAGCCCCGTCCTACTGTTCTGATTCCCACGTCCCTTCTAGGTAGGGTCTGCTGTTCTTATTTTTGTAGTGATTTGTATTTATTGGATCATTTAGTGGTAGGGGGGATGTCGTTTTGTACTTTTGCCTAGAGTGCCAAACCCCTTAGAAACGGCCCTGCCACCCCTTGGAAATGAAATGTTGGGAAATACTTTCTTGGAGGGACTCTATGATACAAAAGCTAACTGAATTTAATCAAAATCTGTTCAGTGGTTCAGGAGATTTTGTGATGAGTGAGTACATCGTTTTTGGATTTTATATATTATGAGATTTATTATCCCATTGGCCTACTTTCATGGACCATTCCGTGATGACGTTGAAAGGCCCATTTAGACAATCACAGAACAGTTCCGTGATGGTGACATAACATTTTGTTATTGTTGTAATGAATTTGGGTATTGAAGTTGCTGTAATCAAATGGGCACAAATTGTTGGTCAAATGTTGTTCTTTGCAATAAAAATAAAATATATGGTAAAACTAGGCATCAATTATTTTATAAACTATTTTTAAATCGTGAACTTTTTTCAAATACCATTTCGTAGCGGTAAAACCTAGTTTGATTAGAGTAAACAAATGATATAACTAAGCGTTCTCTGAAAGCAGTATAGTATTTATATTAGCAGTAATGTATTTGTATTTGACTCTGGTAGTCCGAGATATTTATTTCTCAGCTGACAATAACAATAGCAAAATTCATGTTGTAGTTGTAGGTTGTGTTCACTTGCTGCTCATTTTTTATGTGTGATATTGTTGTTTCTTAGATGGAAGTTTATCTTATTGTTGTTTTATTTTAGTTATGAGTGAAACATGGCTAGGAGAAACAATTTTGTCTCCACATTTTCAAGCGAAATTGATCGCGTTTTAGACGAAAATGACAACTATTTTGATAAAGATCTTAATAGAATAAAGCTGCTCATTTAATAGGATCTTTTAGTCCCAAGTAGAATAGAAATAATAGGTAGACCAATGGGTAAAATAATTTTAGTTAGTATGATACAAATAAACCTGGAAAATGTTTTATATAGTTTTAATTATTACATAAGCATTGAACAAGCACATTATTTAAGCCTATCTATTTTTAGATTACATAAAAGGAATTGTTTGAAATGTTAAGCATCTTGCTGATTCAGTTTACCCTATTAGGAAATCTATAAATAATAGATCTTATGTATTTTATTCAGTATACAAAAGCATATCGCTTATGTTTTATTAACTTTACAATGATTTGCTTAGTAAACATTTTTTTGTGTTTGTTCACTATGTAAGGTGGAGATTCCTCATCCGATACAATGTTACTGTTATTCTCATCAAGGCCATTCTGCAGATACTGGGTTGTATATTCTTGAAAGAAATGAAAGAAAACGCATGTTGGGCTATCCAGCTATTTGGCATTGCTTGCATCAAAAAGTTTGCACATGTTACCTTAAATCCTGCAGGTGAGATTTCAATATTCAAAATTCAAGTACCTGTAACCATGGTGTATGTTTAAGTAGAGTTATTCTGCAGTCATTATGATATACATGATCTGCCTCAGTATTATTAGGCCGCGTACACACGGTCACCAGGACCCGGGTCCGGGATGACAACAACACATTGTTTTAAATATTTACACACGTCCCAGCAATGGATAGACCCCACTAAAAACGAATGCATGTTGCTGGTAGGCAGGATACCGTGACCTGGCCCATAATGGGATGGTAATACATTTTCTTCTGTGAGCGTTCAGACAATCCCGGTGACCAGCATCAGTCAGTCTTCAGCTTGCCATGTGTTTGTTCAGACAGTATCCATTTGTGCTGTTTCTCAAAATGTTCGATAAAAAATGCTGATCTTTTGAATGTGTTTCTTCTCATAATGTGTGGCCTCATTATCTCAATAAGTTCATCACTAGATTTGATAGGCATGTGGTAGAAACCAAAAAATTTACATTCAAAATTTCTAATGTTTTTATAAAATTGTTTAAAATATTCCTCGGCATTTCATTCCTTACTGAAAGGATGGACCCAATACTTTCATGTGTTTTTCGGGCTTTGAAGTTCATTTGCAGCTTCAAAAGCACAAACTATCTTCAGCATTGAAAGCATGTCCTTTTCAGTATCCAAACGCACGTCAATTGAGCAACTGAAGGATTGCGGGTTAGTTGAGATGGAGGATACGTCTGAACACAGCTCAATGTCATGACTACTGAGGCCTGTGTGTACTCGGTCTTACAGACTATTTCATTATGGGCCTGACCACTTTCCTACATGTAGTTTCAGGCAAGGTTGCATTTTCTGAAAAATGAAATGAAATGTTACCTTTGACACAGGTTGGAATATGGTATTTTTCTATACGCTAAAAATATATTTAAGTTTTAAAAATAATAAAACAATCAAATTATAAACCTAATTCAAATTATTATATTGACAAGTTTTATTTTTAGATTTTATTAACCACTTTAACAACTAAATCAGATAAATGTAATAAACAGTGGACTCATGACTATCTGGATCAATGTGGTGGCAAACCGATTTGGACAGCATTAATTTTGAACATGCCAGAGTTTAAGGTGAAGTGGTACATAAAGTTGAGCACCTTTTAACCCTTTACGTGCCAGGAATTTTGCCTAGTATGAGTGTGAGAAACTCCAGCCTCGGCGCTATGTAGTAGTGCAAGAAAACCCAGGTCGATAATTAACCCTTATCACTCGGCTGTGCTCAGTTCGTGGCCCACACACGTTCTGTCTGTCCTCGGATAAGAATATACTAGGAATGTCCCATCACCGCGGCTGTGCCTGCTCCATGGCCGGTCTGTGTGGACTGCCAGCTCGGACGCCATCTTCCTTGTTTATTTACTGGGCTCGGATTTAAATACCTTAAATGGACATGGCCAAGAAAATCGTGTATCTTTATTGATTAATTTGAGTGAGTTAATCGTGTTGTAAGATTCTGCAAATTTTTACTATATTCAGTTACATGTTTATATTTAATAAAAGCATACTCCTAACACATAAACAATTATTTTAGAATTTTAAATTAATGTAATAGTCAGGTATGTTTTTATACAAAAAACAACATAATTGCTTTACAATATAATAGTTTTCAATACGATACCTATTTTTTATGATTCCGGAAATAAAACAATTATAAAGATTTGATTTAAAAGCTTAAAACTTGCCATAAATAGTGTAGGAGTAGGTCAAATAATTGAATAGAGGGGAAGAGGAAATTCATAAGGTTCAGTGGGAGATGTTTTTGTGCTATCTCGTTATCTTTAGGGACCCTCCCACTTTCCAAGTCAGGTCTATTATTGTGATGTCTCCTTTTACTGCCTCTCCTTTTACTGCCGGCCAGCTGTTATCACACGCTGGTATACTGTTTATAAATACGTCAGTCTGATTTATAGGTCAGTGACTCACACTTCCTTTGCTATCTACAGTACATTCACTGAAAGATCGTAATGTGGTGGCGATTTCTAGATAACAAAGCAATGCACCAACTATTGGTATATTATAGGATTTACCATTATAGAAAATAATAATTATTACCATGAAAGATAATAAGTAATAATCTAATAAGTAAAATTGACACTAATTGATAGATAAATATATAACATACGTAGTAATAGTTGTAAAATAATTACTCGAAATAATTTACAAAACTGGTTATATTTTGGTTCACAATACATAGCAATTACCTTTGCTTTTTTGATGTGGAAACTCTTGAAACTGCTAAAAGGTTTATTATTACACTCACATAGAAACAAACATAATGAGGAAACCGCATATACAGTAAATTACAACAAATAGGTTTATTATCGAACAAAGGAGTAATTAAAAAAATTAATAATCAGACAATTTATACATAATTATTGACTTACAGATACGGAATATTGACCTATATGTCGTAATGAAGTTATCATTTTAAATGAATCAATAAAATAAAACACTATAATAACACTATAACACCGATTGATTTTCTTCCTGAGGTTGATCCTCATCTACATCGGAAGGCATTTCTTCACTCTCATTATCACTGTCTACTTCCAGGGACAGTCTACCACTCACATCCACATCACTGTCTTCACAATCATCACTAACTGACGATATATCATCTTGATCAATTACACTCCGTATATCATCCGACCGTAATTGATCGTTTTCATTCATAGTTATATATTTCTTTTAATAAATAAAAGAGAAAAAAACAAAGATTTGGAGGCAAGAATAAAAAAAACTACACAATTGATCCGATAACTACACCAGCCTACTACATACTGACTCATTGATAATAGAAAAGGAGGGGACTGGGCGACAGGAAACGATTATCAAGTGACGAGAAAGGAAGTTTAGTTATCCCTCTAAACATCGCAGCACAAAGCAGTAACTTAGGCTAAGTGTAAATATTTATAAAAATGTACTAATAAAGTACAGACATGGGCCACGTATCGCGCACAGCCGAGCGAGAGGGGTAAATCCAGGCGGCCACTACCCGTGGACAGGTGAGGTGAGCGGACATTACTTAGATATCTGAGCCGAGGTATTGACAGGAATTACGCGGGCCACTATGCATGGACAGCCGATGTGAGAAGCCAAATGGCACAATTAAATTCCTAGTGCAAAGGGTTAAGAGTTTGGAAATACCATTATAACTTTGTTGTTTTGTTTTATCTATAAAACTTTATTCTAACTGAAAATAATAATTACTGTATAGTATCATGCCGATAAAAAACTGGTAATTTTAAAAACTTTTATCTATCAAATAATTTCTTTATAATTTTTTAAGCTTAATTCACATATAGTCCAGTAAAAAAAAATCTTCATACTATCAGTAGATTTATTTTTCAAAACAGGATATATTTTTATACATAGAAAAAAAATCTTCTATCTTCAAAAATAAAGATTTTCTTTAAGTTTTTTAAAATTATTGATATTTTCCTTTTTTTTCTTTTTTTTCGCCGCTTAGTAGCTTAGCCAAAAGTAAAATATTCTTTATAATTAATGTTTATAGGTCTATTTGAAATAATGCTTTGAAATAAAACTATATGTACAAATATTTATTGACTATTTTGTATATTTGTGTAAAAAATTATAAAAAACCTTTATGGAATGACAGACAATAGGAATGAAGCCCCTTTTTACTTGTTTTGCAAATAAATTAATGCTTTTTTATTTTTCCTCCTTCCTGAGTTACAAATATAAAGGTAACAGCACTAAAACACCAAAATAAACTAGATCAAAGTGTAAAAGTCACAAATAAACAAGATAACACAAGTCAATGAAAGAGCTAATTGACACAAGTTCATGACGTTGCTATGACCATATGAAATATAATTTTTTACTTGTACTATATATTACTATGATGGAATATATTACATTATAACAATTTATTTATAAAAATGTTGGTTTTTCGTGATTATATTTACAACTAGTTTAACAAAGAATAGCCTAGTTGGGTTTTCTCTCACCATTTTGCCGAGTCATCCTATTTGGACGATGGCACTCAAAGGGTTAAGTGTCATCAATACCTAATGGGCAGGAAATATAATGCTAAGCACAATAAGGAGAACTTATGACATTTTCATTTGCAGCACATATGTACCGCTACACTCATATGCCATGCAAATAATAGTGCAAATTTGCAGGTGCTCTCAATGACGACCTGATTTTATAGCTGAAAAAAATGTATTAATTACATAACTAATTACAATTTAATTACATACTACAGTGTACTAGTATGTATTTTCGTACTATCCTGTTAACGAATGTTATTGCTTTCCAAACATAATTAGTTAAATATGCGTTTTATGTTTTTGACTGTTTTCATCTGTTTTTAGGCAGCTGGTCATGCATCCGCTTGACAGAGGGAAGGACAATAGTGTGTGTAGACAATACAGTATTCCTATCGCATGTTTTCTGGCAGAATTTTGATTTGTCCTTTTAAGACGGTATTACAGTGTACAGTATTTATTGAGGCACATTATTTGTTATTTATTGCAATGCGTATGATTTATATTTTTAAGGATTTTTCAGAACAAAATTAAAAAACTCAAAATTGTAAGATTTCTTTTATGACATTCTGAAAGCAATTTGTATAGTCAGCGATTCGGATAGTTGGAGTTCGATAATTGGAGTTCTACTGTATTGGTAATCCAGATAGTTGCAAAGTCACTGTATAAATGTTTATTTCTGCCTTTATTTAACTTTTATCAACAATGTGAAATGAATTTGTGATAGGATTGGAGATATTTCAGCAAACATATCAGGAAAGAAGATATTATAAAATCAAGCAAACTAACTATATCAATATCACCTTCAACAGGTTCGAGAAGATGTTTTGTACATTTATTATCTTTTCCTCCTAAGTAATTAATAACAATATTATTTATTTCCAGAATAAACAAGTCTATTCAATAGAATCTAAAAAATAAGATAGCATTTTTATTGTTTATAGTGAGTTCTACTAAATGAGCTTTCCAGAATTAAAGTTCCTTAAACCTGTGTTTTCAGATATCGGAGAGTGTGAAGTCCCATCCTCGGATGTTGGACTTGCTTGGGATGGTTTCTGCTTTGCTTTCCTTATTTTGCAACGAAGGCTCTTCAATAGCTACTACTTCTTACATATTATTGATGAAGCTAAAGCAATGGCTATTCTTGCTTCAAGGTATTGTTTTGGATTTAGAACTATAGCATTTATCCTAACAACTGTTCTAGTTTAGTAACTTTACATTTAAATTTTTAACCTCTTAAATGCCACAGGCTCTATGTCCTCGGCTGAATTAAATCACTAATACATATCATGCAAACTTTGAATGAAAATAAATACTTGTTATTATTATATAATTTTTATTGACGCTATTATGCAACCATGTGTTGCAAAAAAAATTTATGTTTGATTTGATTTGACTACACACCTTCTTTATTTTTCAATGCCAACAAAAATATTGATCTTTTGTAAATAATGTTGGCCTGTTGTTTGTACATTTGTTGATGGATATTCTTCAAGACCATTCAACTCATTGTACTGAACTAGTCATTGATACAATAACATTTTAAAATAAGAATTGTTATAAAATAACGTTACCAACAGTTGGCATTTACGAGAATCATAGGGTGCACGGGCTGTGGCAGCTAGCTAATGTGTTAGAAGGAATCTATGTTGGATGGTGTTCAGTATTTGGATGTTGTTTAGGGGAGATAACTAAGTAAACAGATTTTCAATTCTCTAAATATCAGACTAATACAATGTGGTTCAATTTACTACAAAGCTTTGCACATAATTTGAACCACATTGTATTAGTCCCTTAGTTGCTCAGGTTATGGGCTAAGAATTTAAACATAAGTCAAGCTCATTTAGTAACCAGACTACACATCATCTAATTCACCCTACTCTCGTGTAATCATTCATAATCACCTTAAAATATGCACAAGAACTTGTGTGAGCGTCTCATATCTAAATTATTGTGATCCTGACTCCTACTATTTTAAAGCAATTTATGTATACTGTAATGTTTATTAACCGAGGAACTTTTTTTGTTCCTATTGTTTTTATCTTTAATCTTTTTTCTAATAATATAAGTATTACTTTTCGTACTGCTGGTTTGTTTTTAAGTAGGAATGAAAGTAAATATTTGAGATGAATTTTTGTTATTTTCTATAACTCTTATACTTTTATTATGGCAGGCTTTTGACACTTAGCAATGATCATTTATTAGTTTTTTGTATTTAATTACAGAGGGGCGGAGTTGATTGAAGAATTAAGTCAAAAGCAAATTCAGGAACAGTTGGAAGCTGAACGTAAAATATTGGAGAAAATCAAGTATAAAATGGATAGGATAAAAGCATCCCAGCAGAAAATTCAAGGACCAAGCTACAAGGAACCCAGTAACCATTTCACAGGTTAGTACAATCTGTAATGATCAGGGTTTATCTTGTGGGTTTATAATGTTGGGAGGAATAAATATAATTTGGAAATGTCGTTTTACACTAATAATTAGTATTTAACACGGAAAAGGTGGTATCAAGCTTGAGAATGATTGCTGGTGGTAATATAAAAATTCTACGCCAAAGACAAAAATATATTAAATCAGTTTTTATTGGTATAGTATTTTTTTTTATAATGAGATCAGATCAAGAAAGTAGATAATAATAGTGTATAATAATCCTCTTTCCCAATATTATCCTGAAAGTCATTCTACTACCATTTTATTTCAATTAATCTCTCTAATATATATATATTTATATGAATAAATCACTCTCTTTCAAGATATGAAGAACTCGTATTAATGAAAGAGAAGTTTCTTCCATTTATATGAACTGCCAGTAGAAAAGTTTGGAGTAAAGAGAAATATACAAAAACAAGTAATCTAATAAAAGTATAACTTTTCAAAAATATCATTGAAATTTAAAGAATTAATGTTCTATTTTTATCAGTTTCCAGATTGTTATCATGCATCAATAGAACAAATCAGTTAAAATATTGTTTTAGGAAGTGAAAAAAGAAGTGTTTAAATTTGTTAATTGCAGCAGTTTTAATAAAGTTCAAGTTAATTATACCATTATTTTATTTATTTAAATCTGTTCAAGAACCTAGTGTAATAATTTGTGATAAATAGCCACAGCTCCCCTTGCTCACGACTCCTCCCCCGAGATTTCCTCACCTGTGTCACCTCAAGGGTTTCACACGCCAGTAGAAGATGAGCCTCCCATCACCCCTCGGGCAGGATCGCTGTTGCAACCACCTTCTCCAACATCAGCAATTGCAACTGCCTCAGGACTTGATGGCTACTTAGAGCCACAACGGATGTCATTCGGGTCTCCCCCAATGTCTGAGCTGCTACCACGGATTCCCTCTATCGATGACTCTTTCCCAGTTTTCTCTCCGCCACCGTATGGGGCTGTTGTTGGCCACCGTCGCTCAGGCCCGCCATGGCTGCCCCCATATACTACTCCACGCCACTCCATTGTATCTGCATCTACTCCCAGATCGCATCACACATGTAGCGTACCTCACACTACCTCTTACTGTTGAGCCATGTCTGTTTCACCACAAATAGTTTAGTTATTTGCACATTTTTGTTTTTATTTTGTTATGAATTTGAGTGGCTTTGTAAATAATGTTGTACAAATCAGAATGTAAGATTATAATAGAGACAGCTAAGTCAGAAGTTATTGAGACAAAAGAATGTAACTTAACAGATAAGTCCACTATATAAAACAAAAACAAGTCAACATTTTTTTGTAGTGCTGGAATGTTCACTAACACAAGATTAATTTACAGTAAAATTTAAACTATTCCCAATCACGCTCCCTGCTCTTGGCATTAGAACGGGTTATTTGAGTTTTGACTACCAGTATCAAATCAATTATCTTGGTTGCTTTTTTGCAGTTCAATTTTTCTTGGACAAAAATTATTACTTATGATTTTTACTACTTTATTTAAAACAGTACTGAAATGTACACCTTTCAATAAATTATAATAATACCTCAATCGTTTATGTGCTTTTATTGGCTAAAGATGCCAATAAATAATAATCAAAATAATAATTAATAATAACACTGTACTAAAGTTTATGGGAAGTTTCATTTAAATAGATCATTTATACAGTTCATAATCCACACTACAGAAATATCAGCTTTGGGAGTTATTTATACTTACTGAAAGAAAGTGTTTATAGTGGAATTATCTTATTTTGAAATTTTTATCTTGTTATGAAAGTTATATCCTGTGACTCCCATTGTATTATTTTTCATAATTGTCATGTAAAAACTGTACATTATGAACTATTTATTAAGTTATTGTTTTTTAATGCTTTTTTTCCCTTTTTACTGTAGCAATGTACATTTCATAGCTCTGTTCTCGCAGTCAACATAGTCCTGGTTTAATGCTGAAGAATTTATTTGCTTTGACAATATAAGCACATATCTATTATTGAATAATTAATATTTTTGTTCTTTTTTCTTTGCAAGTCATAATATTTATTCTGATTGATTTTGTACATATACTATAATTAATAGTGCTTAAATCTGTCATTAATTTATTTCCTTTTTAATGTTTGTGTTGCTTTTTACAGTGGCATTCAATATTAATTTTCTTGATTCTTACTGTTAGTTTTAATTAGCAGTAATGGCAGGTTTTAAAATAATTGTTGTTTTGATTTTGTTAAGTATTTAATATTTTATTTTGTTGATAGAATTTCAGTTTGTTTATTGTTTTATAAGTTTCCTGTCATTTTGTTTTTAACTTGTTGTCATTAGTTTTATGGCCAGGTCAGTGTTTTGTTTGATATGATTAAATATTTATCTCAGTGATTCTCTTTTCAGAAATGAAAAAAAATGGACAAATTGTTTTTTTAAAGCAATATCTAATTTCTCACTTCAGCAAATGTAACTTAACCACATGTCTCCTTTTCAAAGCTCATATTTATATCTAATTTGAATTTAACTATGTAAATTTGCATTGAATTCATGCTCAAATATTCAACCAATCGAGTCTTTTGTTAATGTTTTGGAAAATAAGAGGAATTTAACTGTAATATGAGTAATGGGGCTATAGTAATAAATTTAGTGGAAAACCCCTTTGTTGAGTTTATATAACAACTGCTAAAAGAAATTAAAGAATGCTTTCAGTAGATCTCGAGTCTGTATAAAAGATGGAAAATCTATTGCTTTCAGGTTGATTGCCTTACTGTCTTTTGTTGAGTTAACTCAACAGCAGCTCCGCACTAAATAATGGCCGGTGACGAATTGACGCACGCCTCTGTCTCAATTTATTTCATTGTCTGTCGAGTTAACTTGATGTAGTTTGCTGTTTTGCCGCTAGATGGTGTTTGCATTCACTTTAGTCCCACTCTGAATATTTCTTGTGATTGAAGACAGCTGTTTTTATTTCATAGGTATTCTTAAGTCCTTGACCGGCTTTCGTAGGCAGCTGCGCGCTCAAGCGACCCGGCGAACAGTGTTTATTTACATTGTATTGTTTATAATAGTGAACTGTAATTATTGTGCTGTATATATTGAGTTAGTTTATTGTATATAATTATTATTATTTTATTTTGTGTTATTGTGGTTTCTAGTTTTTTTTTATTTTAGTTGAAATAAAACTAACTAAGCTACTACAACAAAAAGATGTAAGTTTTTCTTATTTACATAGTTTTAAAGTTAGTTTTTTAAATTTTTATCAGCAGTTTTATATGTTTTTAAACTATACCAAATCAGATTAGAAAATAAAAATTAAGCGCTTTAAAAAAAAAAAAACCTCAAATTTAAAAATTTGTTAAGGGGTTAAGAAAAAAACTGTAACTTTTGTTAAGATATTAATAACATTTTATTTTGAAATATTGTTTAAAGAAATTAAATTTGTTATGTTTTACAAGACAAAATCATCTACTGATATTGTTGCTACGGTTTGGACATCACAAGTTAACACAAATTTAATTATTTTGTAAGTTGAATTATTGTTTCATATTTTACAGCTACTATTATATTAAAACACTAGATCCTGTTCGAAATAATAAAATTATTAAAGAGCTGTTTGTACAACAACTGTTATCCAATACTGTTATCCAATTTTAAAAATAAAACTTAAAAATCTAAATTTTTAGGAATTTGTTATTTTTATTTTTTAAACTAACCAATTGAGTTTGTAAATAACCAAATATATATATATATACTTTTCTATTGTGAACTTGAATGTGAGGTTATGTTCTGCTGACAGGGTCTGGTGATACTGTAGTCGCCAGAAGGAAGCGTCCCAACAATTCCAGAGCGGGTAACCATGAGTCAGTTGTAGGTCCTCTGGGTGCTTGGGCGCAATTTAATAGCTTGTCACATCCCTACCATATCAACTGTACTTTTTTCAATATGCATATATTAGGCTTTTCTTTGTCTTCATCTAACTTACAATTTGAAATGGGTACTTTGGTGGTCCGTAATCATCCAATAAATTACAAATGAAATGTATAAGAAGCAAAAAGCCAATGTTAAAAAATTGGAATACTTTTTTTCTGATTTTGTGATCTTTGAGCGGCTGCCACTAAGTTGAGCTTGTTGTGTGGCAGCTTAGATTGAAACAGAGAGGACAATGTAGCAGACTGGATTGTGAATTGTCATGAAAACCAGAGAGAAAGAAAAAGGCGAGGAGGGATATTGCGTTGGGAGAGGGGTACATGCCTCTCAGCCAAGAAAATCTCAGCCACCTGCATATCACAGACACCCAAGCTTGTTTCATCTGCTTCAGGAAGTCTTACTATTTCCCTATCCTCTTTTTTTTCTTATAGATGTGTATCCTTAAAAAATATTGTGTAAAATGTGTAGAAGGACTCAAAATATAGTTCACTCATCTAAACAAGTTCTCTTACAGTTTAATTTCAGTTATATTGTCTTTAAACGTGTTAAAGAGAATGGTATTTTGCAAGGAATATGAACCAGTGAGGATGAAGAAAGTTAAAAACATTTTATCAGTATTGTTATCAAAGAATAATGTGAATTGGTTACAAGACATTATAACCAGTCCCAATAAAAATTGGGCCATAAATAAAAATATTCACAACAAGGGAATATGAATTGTGCTGCAATACTGAAGAATGAGTTTTATGTTGTTAGAAAGGACACTTATTCAGTCAATAGGTCCTTCTTGCTCTCTTAATTAAAAGAGCATTACTGCCTGATTCAAAATTATGTATTCCTGATTCTGAACAAAAGCTGCACAATAATCACTGTGTGAAAAACAAAAATAACAACATTTTTTAATTACTACGTTAATCTATCTAGGTTTAACATTTTTATCTAGTTTTAATTTTGTTTAGTCTTTGTTGGAGTAAAAAGTACCACCATTTCACACACTTAGATTATGTTGTGAAATTTAAAAATCATCCAATAAAAACTGCTTTATCAGATATATGTGAAATTACATTAACTGACCACCAATTCACAGTTTTAGGATTGTTTGCATTTGCTGGGTCAGAATTTAGTGGAGTAGCTTTTTTTCAGCACTGAGTAATAAACATTACTCAAGTTGTTATCAAGGCATTGATTTAAATAATTCAAAAATGTAATAATTTGTGTTGTATATATGCTGAGTGATTTTATACATATATTAACATGGTGTCATGAGTACCGAGCCGGAAAATCACTGCCTGCCCTTTCTGGTATCTTGGACTCAACAACAATTCTGCTGCTAAAATGAACGTTCCTTAATAATAATGAATGAATTTTTCATTAAAATAGTTCCTTCCTTGTATATCGAATAAACAATTGGATAATTATCTATTTAACACATAGATGTCACATATATGCAATGCAGACACTCTAAGAAAAATCAGAATCAGAATGTTTATTTTCCCAAAATAATATATAATACAATATTTTGTTGTAAAAGAACATTAATAAAAAGAATGAAACTTAAATCTAACAATGTAACTAAATATGTTTATTTACTAGTTATATAATTACATCTTAATATAAAAATAATGTATTAATATCAATTTGTTCCTTCAGGGAAAATAGGAACCTACATAGGCAAAGGTAACCTGTGCGTAGGCTCCGAGTCATTATCTGGCCAGAGAATGGAACTGATTTTATTTAGTTTTTGCAGGCGTAAAATTAGTTTGTCTGTTAATAATTGTATTAAACATAATTTTATCTTAATAATATTAAAAATGTTTGAACAAATAGTGTCTATTGAATTTTGCTTTCGTCAATGTCAGATGATGGAAGACGGTAACTGCTAACCAGTTTGAAGATATTCAGACGGTAGTGTGCTGGGGGGGAGGGTGTGTAGGGGGGCCAAGGTCAGACAGGCCTGGTGTACCCGGTCACAATCAGAGCCTCCACCTCCTCCTCACTGAGACTGATAAGGAACTGAGACAGTTTGTTCTTAAATAAGGATAATGAAGGCAATTGAAAAAGCTCAGTTCCTCTGTATCTCTGACACATATTTCTGTATACAATTTGAGAAATGTAAAAACTATTTGTCGTAGAGTAATGTTTAAATAAATTAATTGTATTAATTCCAATATTTCTTGAGTATCTAGTGCTATATGTGTGAGTAGTTGGAGTAAATATATTGTTGAAATGTTGGTAAATGTGTATAGTTAAAACTTTTAAGAATAGTTGTCGGACAGTAAAAAGATGGGTTTCACGGAACAATTCAATGGTGGGAAAGCGTTTAGGTTTTTTAAAAGCTAATTTTATTATTGATTTTTGTACTATATTAAGGGGTTGAGGAATTGTTTTGTAGGCTCCGCCCCATGCGATTACGCCAAAAGAAAGTAACGATTGGACATACGCATAATAGGCTATTTTAATCTCCTTCTCATTCAATACATCAGACAATTCTCTAAATGCGTAAATAAACTTTCTGAGCCTATTCTTTAGGTAGTCCACATGCTGTGTCCATTTCATTTGACTGTCAAAGACGATACCTAAGTATTTATAGGAATCGACCCGCTGTATTTTACCACAGTTACAATTACCATTCATATAATTACCACAAGAGTGAATAATCAAATCCGGAAGTAAGTAACAATTATTAGTTAATGAAATTGGCATAAATTTTGTTTTTGAAACATTGAGCGTTAGTACATTTTGATCTAGCCACTTTTTTATAATTTCCAAATCCAACAATGCCTGCGTGCGAACATCATTCCAGGTTTTACCCCGCGTCATAATTAATGTATCATCAGCAAAAAGGAACAATTGGCTTTTGATATTTAATTTAGAAATGTTATTGATATAAATTAAGAATAAAATAGGTCCAAGGGTGCTGCCTTGAATAACACCGTAATTTAATGGCAACGGGTCACTGTCGACGTTACAGATAGTTGTCACTTGTTGCCTGTGAGTCAGGTACGACTGAAACCAAGATAAGGCACAGCCCCTAACTCCCACAGCCTCAAGTTTCTTAAGCAGCTTATTTCTGTCCACGGAGTCGAGCGCTTTTTTAAGATCTAAAAAGGTTAACAATGTTTTTCCATTACTAGAAATGGCAGTGTTTATTTCTATTGCTACTGCCAATATTCTAAATCTATATCTATCTATCATAGTCACATTGGTAGTTCTCAAATGGTAGAGAGGACTCTATAGTCCTAACTTCGTTTCCAAATAAAGTCATATTTCATTTCACATTGCATATCGCTTTTCTCTTTATAGAGGAATCACAACAGAAAATCTTGATAAAATATTAATTCTGCAAAAAAAAGCAATTTGAACTCTGCTAGCCCTAAAGAGGGTTGAGTCAGTCTAAAGAGCTTTTAAGGAACTTTAAATTTTAATGTACGGGCAATATATATTTGACACTATTATATATTTGACACTATTCTTTTAGCCTAACAACTAAAATTAGTCTGACTACAGAAATCCATAACTATAGTACAAGGCACAAATCAGAAATTGTTTCTATACAACACAAGCTGTAGTTGTATAATAAATCCCCAGTTTTTTATATTTTTATAATAAATCCCCAGAAATTATTTATAATAAATACATAACTAAAGTTTAATCAGCTATTGCCTCAGCAAATAAACATTACACATGTTTTAAGGCATTTAAAAATAAGCTTAAATACTTTTTAATTACGAAGCATTGTACTCTATTAATGAATATTTTGAAATAATTGTTGTGTTGCATTTATGTTAGGTAGTTTTAGATAAGTTACAAATATTGAAACTATTCAATTTATGTTGTTTTCATTTCATGAATCAAGATCTTTGATTGATGTGGAAAACTTCTGAAATTTTGTAAACTGGCTGTTAGTTAATGTATCTACAGCATAAAGTTCCACATATATCCGATGATTAGTTTTGATTTTAAAATTTTTTTAAATATCACAAAACAATTCAAATGTGTGAGAAATAATAATACTTTTTTTACTCCAACAAAGAATCAAAAAAATTAAACCCATTTAAAATGTAAACCTACATAGATTAACATAAACAAATAAGGAAAATGTTGATGTCATTATTATTTTTTATGCTCAGTGGATATTGTGCAATTTTTTTTCAAACTCGGTTATCCATAATTTCGAATCAGACGGTAGAAGAAGCTCCTTACCTAAAATATTTTCTAAAGAGAATTAACACAGGATATGTACAACAACTGATAAATGAACATAATGGAGATAAATAACGATAGGAAAGAGCCAAATGTAAGGCTATGCCAAACCAATTATTGGAATTATATAAAATTGGTAAAGTTGTCTAAATGAAGTCTTATGATTATAAATAAATTTAGAACTTTACTTTTTTTAGTGAAATTATTGAGATTGATGACGCTTGTATAGTTTCTATCTTCTTATTTTTGACAATCAAAATATTGCTTATTCATCGAAGACAACTGATGTTTGTCGGAACTGACAGTGTGAAGAGAAAACATTGTTTCAAATAAAACCAAACTAGTTACCTCTGTATGTCTGGATTAGTATGGAAATCACCTTATTTTCAAAAATAATAAACAATCACTTCATTTGCTTTGCAATCACTCCTATTAACAATGATGTTCTATTACATCTGTACTGGCCCTAGAACTGAGCCATGACTTGGTGCTTGTGATTTCCAATTGCATTGGTGTTGGTTTTACTTGTAACAGTTTAAACTCGTATATAATTAGCATGATCTTAAATAAAATGTTTAAAGGTAAAATGTTTTGTAGGTTACAGCTTATTAGTGTTTTGTGATTTGCACTTCAAGACAGTGTGACCAACGTTCATAAGTTAGAATTAGTAAATGTTTAATAGTTTGTAAAATTACGTTTATGACATAGCTTTCAATGTTGAATGTGTAAGTACTGTCCAGCTAAGCAATACACATTTGTATATAAACATTTAATTGCTGTAATCTGCTTGGATTTTAATTTTAAGAGTTATTATTGCTAGATCATAAAACTGGCTTAGTTTGCTTGATAACTAAGCTTGCCTTGTTAATATAAAGAAATTAACTATACTTTAAATATATCTCTATTATACATACATTTTTTAGGATTGTTGGTTTTTACTTAACAGTTTTGACTATTTTACCAAAATGATAAAGAATGTAACGTTATTAAGATTTACCATTAAATGTCTGTTTAGTGTAATTTTTGTTATAGAAGAAGCAAGATTTTAACTAATCAAATTTCTAAACTTAGTGTAAATTCAAAATTAAAACGTATTATTTCATCATCATCAGTCAGTAAGAAATTTTATTTTGTTGGAATTAATTTTATGAAAGTTGTTATTTTAATTTTGTTCTCTTATAATAAGATGAAATAATCATTTGCTATAAAATTATAACAAAAATAATCTTTAATTTATTTATCTCCGTTGTGAAAATAATACATATTGTATATTCAAACAGTAAACATAAAAAGTGGGACCATAAACATAAGTTTGTTCATTTTCATATTATAATATTATTTTTCCATTAAATGTAATATTTTTTCATTTCGATAAACTTTGATTGACGTTTTATCAATGTAATTCATAAGTTTCTCTTTTTAAGTAATGTAATAGTAAACATGTCAATTAACCTAGTCGTTAATTAATTAATATTTACTGATAAATTCAACTAACATTTTATGTTTATTTACACTTTGAATTTGCTAAATAAATAATTATTTTAAATTTTGCCCAGCCATTCGTTCTGGAGACTATTACATGTTTGAAGACCTGGATGAGGAACTGGACCTGATAACAGAGCATGAGAGTGAAATAACGTCTCTAGACAGTGATGATGATGAAGCTAGACGAGCTGGAGGCGTCACTGTCAGTCAGGTATGAACTTGCACTTTTACACTCATACCCTCCTTCACTTAATTATGTCCATGAAAGGTAAGCCACTCTTGCCTGCCTGCACACTAATACAGTTGTTTCAGTTTGTGTATAATGCACCACTTTTTCTTTTTTTCTTTTAGTTTTTAATTGTAATTGTAGTTGAAATCAAAGTAATTGTTGTTTGAGATGAGCTTTCATGTAATTTTCATTCATTGCTCATTAATTTATTCATTCATTTCACTTATGTAATGGGACTTTATAGAATCAACAAGTTGAATTTATTTATTTAATGCTGTTTTGACATTAAGTTGAAAATGAACGAACATACTTAATTATTATGTTTTTACCCAATTTATCTAATTACTGATTTATTGTGAAGTATATTTTATTGCAAAATAAAAATAGTAATTAAGTTGTATTTTAAATTTTTGTTATTTTTTCTGGGGAAATATACATTTTTAATTTAGTATAGCTAATTTCCTTTCCAGTGTTATTATATTCTAGAATATAAATGTATATATATATATATGTATGTATATATATATATATATATATATATATATATATATATATATACATGTAACCATTTTGATTACCACGGCCTAGAGTATGACTGGTTTTTTAAAATGCAAACAGGAAATTGAAAATGACAGTTAGTCTAACACCCTACCAGATGTAAATGAAATTACTCTACTTTGACAAATTAAAAAAAGATGTGTCAGTAAATAGTTAAGGCCAATTTTATGCAACACATCAGGTGAAGGCATTGTCTGATGCATGAACAAAATGGCACACGTTTGCCCGACAACTGTCCGGTGCGGTGCATATAAGGATACATTTTACGTAATGTTTCTTCATTACATGCGTTTTGTGATATGTTGCATACTTTGATGAGTCCAGGCGGTGATGATTGGATGCTCAGCATGATCCTATTGGTGATTGCCTCATACGAGGTACGTCCAGAAAGTAAGTTCTGTTTGGTAATAAAAATAATTTGTCTACAGATACAGAAAAAATATTTATTGCACTAAAATCTACAACTCTTAAACTACTTTTCTACATAACTGCCGAAATTTTGCAGGCATTTGTCATAGCGTGGCACAAGTTTTTCTATGCCTTCTTCATAGAAGGTTGCCGCCTGTGTCTTCAACCATTTGGAAACATTTTCTTTCAGCTCTTCGTCATCGTTGAAGTGTTGACCGCCAAGGAAAGACTTCAGATGTAAGAACAGATGAAAGTCGCTAGGAGCGAGGTCAGGGCTGTACAAACAGGAGGATGGTCAGGAGGATGGTCAAACGGTTTTCCTTGATCTTCTCATCAATCGTGTGAACCAGTTCTTCTGTAATCAAAGATGGACGCCCACTTCGTTCTTCATCATGCACTTCATTACGTCCTTCATTAAACTGTCGGACCCATCTTCTCACCATTGAATCACTCATCGCATTTTGTCCGTAAACCTCGCAAATTTGCCGATATGTGTCAATCGGTTTCACTTTCTTAGCATTCAGAAAACGAATCACAGATCTGATTTCACAAGCGGCGGGATTTTCGATCAACACCGACCTTTAAACAAGCACAAAAAAGCGTACGAGACTGACAGCGATCTCAAAATGGCGCACGTTTCTTCTCCTTGATACAGAGCGTCTGCCGCGCATGTGCGGAACTGCGATCGCAGCGCTGCAGCGGATATAAATGGAAACGGAACTTACTTTCTGGACATACCTCGTATTTAGTGGTTTCTATATAATCGAATGCAATAAATGTTCACCTTGCTAATTGAACAAAACTATAAGTATTGAGTAATACCAATACTTGTGATTTGAACTGAAGATAATGTAAATTTACATTGGATTTATGTTGAAGCAATCAAATAAGTTTCTAGATTTGATAATCTTATTTAAGGCTAATATAACTACCATTAATAACCTATGTTTTCAAACCATAAAACCATTGATTTTATAACCAAAATCAATATTAAAACAGAGGTTGAGTTTTTGTAACCACTTTATTGACTTAATGTGTTGTGTGACTAATACAAGTGAGTGGTGAAGAATGTTTACAGTATGGTAAAATTAATTATGAGTTGTTGTTTTGTTTTAATCTTTTTGAACTTCTTTTTCTCTGTAATTGGGTGGTAAGGGTAGCCAAGACAGTAGAATGTTCTCTGCATGTGTGTGTTCAGTTCCTTAGCTCAGCCATGAAAACTGGTGACATCGCAGCAGCGGCGAATTTAGCACTGGACCGGCGGGGATCAAGAGTGGAAACTTCAGATCGAAAGCAATCAAGGGTAGAAACTTCAGATCGAAAGCAATCAAGGACAGAAGTTGAAGATAAGTCACATGACCGTCGACCTACTAGTACCTCCTCCACTTGGCAGAGCGCCAGCTCACTGCAAGTGAGTCATTTCAATAGGCCTCCCCAAGTTAATTAGTTTAAAATAGAG
This sequence comes from Stictocephala bisonia, assembly GCA_035578905.1. Classification (NCBI taxonomy): domain Eukaryota; kingdom Metazoa; phylum Arthropoda; class Insecta; order Hemiptera; family Membracidae; genus Stictocephala; species Stictocephala bisonia. Next base: position 405,605 of record JAQJVL010000731.1, read on the forward strand.
GTTTGAAAGGCTGGTTATAATGTTAATCCGTCTTGACATGTTTATATTGCTATAACTTGTTAAAGGGATTTTACCATGTATTTATAAAAGTTTCTTTTGATTAAATGATCAAGGTTGATTATAGCAAACGGAATTCATTTAGAAAAATAGGCAATCTTGACAGATTTTCTGTTTCATTTAATTTTAACTGCTTTCGGCAGAAAGCCTTTAACATCTCTTTCTGACTCATATACAAAAAAAGTACAAAATAAAATTAATTGCACGCTGTACATAGTATCACAATATTATATAAGCTGGAATGTGTACATAATTTGTAATATAATGTAATAATTACCAAAGACGCAGGTAGTAGATCTGAGTGTCTGAACACAAGTCAAAAATACGTTGAAAATAAAACAGTTTATTATGGAGGGTTTATTATGTTTCCTTAAAGTCTGGCTCTTATATTGTTATTATTACCTATTGTGCTAGTTTGTTGTGCAATATTTTAACTGTGATGACAGGGATTTTATTACTTACCAGCCAATACTCCTGAGTGTTGACTGCTCTTTTTTGTGCCAAGAAGACTTTGTCAGCTAATGAAGATAATCCCAGAGTATTAAAGGATGTAACATAGCCCAGACATGAATAGACCAAAATAGTTCAGGCTTCGCAGCTAACAATGATGATTTTAAAGAAGAAAATGAATTAATGCTCTTTTATAAATATCAGTGTCTCTTATCAATGATTTCTGTGTTTGTGTGTACATGTGCGTGTTTAATTGCTTCTGTTGTAACATGGGCCACCATAAAATGTTTTCATTGGAGGGTTAGCAGGCTTAGAGAGAGTGTTTTATACACAAATATACCACTAAAATATGTTTTTGTTGAGAGGGTCACCAACACTTCCATTTGTTGGTTATAGTTTCAGCAGAAACATACAATTAATGGTGATTAACACACCCATCCTTTAAAAAGATACCACTTCAGTTGAACAGGTGATGTTCTCTCATGTCTGAAGTGTACATTTCAGATTTTTTTCCACCAACCTAACCAACATAATTCTCTTGGTTAGCTACCCTACAGCGGTTGAAGGGTAGGGTTCACATATGGTGAAAATACCCATGTATTTGAACAAATACTGATCACACTTTTTTTCCCATTCAATATAGACTTTTCCCAGTTTTTACCAATTCTAGGAACTAAACTACAATAACTATACAAATATTACTGGTCTTTTCAGTTCTCTAATTCCTTTGACTTTGTGAATTGACATGCTATGTGTATATATCTGTTTGGTTTGATTTATCTTTCAAAACATTTTATATATCTTTTTTCAGCTGTGGTTATGTATAAATGGTTTGAATGTATAAAGAGTTAAAAAAATTATCATCATAGATTTTCAGTTTCAAATATCTAGCAAGTGTAGCTAGTGTTTCTTCCAAGTGTCAAAGCGGTTAATTACTTTCTTCCCGCCATACAACAACTCTGGGTCAACAGCTATTGTCGATGAAAACACTTCTTTAGCTACAATGAATTTGATTATTTTTATTTTAGTCCTAAATATTTTTTGTTGATTCACCTATCATAAAGAAATTTCTTAATTGGGTGTAATTTGATATTTAAAGTAAATAATGGATTTCCCTCTCCAAGGGCAGTTGTACATTCATGTTAAAAAATAAATATCTCATACATGGTACCTAGAAAATACTTCCCCATGATTGGTTGAATTAGTTACCAGTATTTAATAGAAAAATCAAACCAGCTGATTTCACCCACATGACGTCACAGTCTACTGCACAGCCTCATCGTTATACCTATCGAATTTCTAATCACCGTATTCTCAGCTGTTTTTTGTTTTCTTTTAAAAATATGTTAACATTATTTAGTGAGTTTTTAAATTTTTCTTGTAGCATGTAACCTAATCATCACAATATTTTAGAAGAAGCACTATTATTTTAATTATTATTTTTATTACCATCTCAATCTTTGTTCCAGTTTTTTATCTTTTATTTCAATAACACAAGCTCCATCGAGCAAACTATGTAAACATAGTAGCCATCCTAAATAAGATTTTGAACATACTGTACACAATAGACGTAGGAGATATATGGTGGAGGATATTTACTATCTCGCTTGCACTCTCTCCTACACCTCTAGGACCATGGCCCAGTCTGTATCTTCATGTAGGTATAATGATAGTTTTCCCAATATGGACATCTTGCAGCTTTCTTACTGTAAGAAGTCCATGAGTCAGAGCTTCTGCCCATATCACAAACCACATGAAGTTACAGAGTCCATGATGAACATAAGCATTATCTCTTGCTCCAAAACTGCCAAATTTGTACTTAAGTCTTCACAGAGAAGTAATCAAATTGCCATTTTATCAACTCCCAAACATATATTCCCAAATCTGAGTTTTAGACTAGTCAGAAACTGGTGTACAGATTGACTGCCAGATGTACTGAGTTTCCCAGAACCACTCCACCTCTACATTCCAGACTAGTCAGAAACTGGTGTACAGATTGACTGCCAGATGTACTGAGTTTCCCAGAACCACTCCACCTCTACATTCCAGACTAGTCAGAAACTGGTGTACTGATTGACTGCCAGATGTACTGAGTTTCCCAGAACCACTCCACCTCTACATTCCAGACTAGTCAGAAACTGGTGTACAGATTGACTGCCAGATGTACTGAGTTTCCCAGAACCACTCCACCTCTACATTCCAGACTAGTCAGAAACTGGTGTACAGATTGACTGCCAGATGTACTGAGTTTCCCAGAACCACTCCACCTCTACATTCCATCTGGCATAGAACATCATCAGCCTCTTGTCATTATATTTATTAAGATAATAGTATATTATTTTTGCTGTGGAGACATTAGCCTTTGAAGTGTAATAAAAAGGTCCTTAAAAAAGAAGTATTGTTAACCCTTAAAACGCGGCATCCGTATATATACGCATGTTTACAATTGCCCATAACGCGTTATACGTAATATTTCGCGAGCTGATAACAATAATCCTAGAACAGGCCTAATACAACGTAGCGAGTTTTAAGATTCACGCTCAAGACTATTTTCAGGTTATTATTCATTTTCGAGACCTTTGGACTGGTTACTAGGCAACGAATGTAAATAATATGAAGTTTTCATTCATTATTGCCTCTATCGAGGTAACCGCTAGCGCTCGCAGCGAATATATACGCATCTGCTAGTCACATGACGCGGCGACCGGCTGGCGCTCAAGTCAGTCTGCAGTTATTTGTTGTCTGTCTCGTGCATTGTACTAA